>CAKOAT010071822.1:196501-208563 GCA_932364175.1 Eruca vesicaria subsp. sativa | reverse complement strand
ATCAGTCACTATCCTCCCTTGTATTTATCCATATGTTGTAGTTATCCTAATCATTATAGGATTAGGATAATCATCCCCTTTATTGTTGTAATCCTTATCTCCTAAGGAATATGCTTATTCTCTTGTATGTATATATATGTATGTGCACGTGATGAATAAGATATACAGAGTTACAACCTTCTTCTTTATTCTATAACAGATCCATTTTAATTTGTGGTGATTTTTTTTTTTTAACTTTTATATACATAGATATTTGTTTTACAAATTAGTGGTATATATCTTAATATTATTTTGATATTTAAATGTTTATATGAATTTTCAAACACAATAGTTTTATAATTTACATAATTAATTTAAATTTTTTTTTTTCAAACCGTCAAGTGTATTTATCGTTTCTTATTATAGCTTTATCTTATCATATTTGTGTTTGATATCAATAAAACTCTAAACTTTCAAATTAAAAACAAAAAACATTCGTGTTTAAATCAAAAATTTCTTTAACTTTAAAAAATTGGCCGTTTAAAATTTTATATTTTGTTGATCTGACCATTTAAAAAACATGAATACCCAACTATTAAACTTGCATAACGGCCGTTATATCCAATACAACAATTTTTTAAAAACTATTGTGTTTAAGAAAAATCTCAAAGCGATTTCATCTTTTCTCATTTGAAACAACAGGCGAGGAAGAGCAAGATCCAACTGAGTAAAGGCTCCAGCCTGTATAATCCGAAGCATGTCATTCCAATCAGGCTTGATTCTCCTTCCAAGTATCCGACTCACTACCCGATCCCACATAGTATACGTGTACGAACATGCAAAGAAAAGATGGTCGCGAATCTTATCCCTCTCTCCGCACATTACACAACCTTGTTGGAGACCCCACTTCCTTATTTTGTCACATGTAGAGAGCTTTTTCTGAATAGCAAGCCAAAGTATGAATGCATACCGAGATATACCTTGTGGAAACCATACAGTACTGCTCCACCTCAGTGGCGGAGGTAGGAAAAAGTTTTTCGGGGGTCAATTTCAAAACTAGCATATATTATAGGGGTCATTTAGCCAAAATTTATATAGTTTTAAAAGAATTATACAAGTAACTTTTTATTATAAAAATCCACTTGGATCAATTGACCCCATGCCAACGCCGTAGTTCCATCACTGCTCCATGCCACTCTCGGTTTTTTACTCCAAAGTTGGTCCCAAGTAACTACTACGGAAAACTTGTCCTTAAAGACCCCTAGATCATGTCTCCAAAGAATTTTGTCATCGCCCAACAAAGGGAACTGGTGTATCCGTAATTTTGTGGTGAAAATCATGAAAATTCATGCTTTTGTGTCCTCTTACATTCTAATCTCCATTCGAATGTGTATCATATACCCGTGCTACTCCAATACAATGTGTGCCCATGGCTCCTGTAATCTCTATGAGCTTGCCAATCATCATACAAAAAGAAAGCTTTCCTTCCATCTTTCACCTTAACCTTAAAAAAAGAAAAGCCAAATCCCTCATTTTAAGTAGTTTCCTCCATTTCCAAGAACCCTTAGTTTCATCTCTCACATCCCAAAAGAGCTATCACGAAAAAGATAATAATGCTAAATCTAAGATACCCATAAAGAATCCTCCATAGTAAACAAGCGCCAAATCAGACTAATAGCAAATACTCGAACTGAATCTCGAAGCCATCTGATACCCAAACCTTCTTCTGGTTTAGGAGACAACAGATATTCCCACTTGATCGTAGCTTTATGGGACTGGTGAGGAGAGCCAGACCACAAGAATGCGCTACATAAACTCTCAATTGTGTCTAAGCGGTGATGATTATTCTTACTTTTATACATGCGAAACAAACTAGATTTTAATATGCAGTGATGTTTATTTTTACTTTTATATTCAGACATATTTGTTTTACAAATTAGTGGTATACAATTTAATATTAATTATATATTTAAAATTTTATGTGAAATTTTAAACACAATTCACATAATGTAATGTAATTTAATTTAATGTTTCAAACGATGTATTTATTGTTTCTTATTATATATGTATATTATCAAATTTGCGTTTGATTATTATATTTAAAAAATATTTACCTGTATATTTCTATTTAAAATTATAAGTAATAAAATAAAAACAATTATGTAGTAATATATTTGAATTTTTAATAATTTTAAATATTCATCTACAATAATATGTAATTAATAAATCAGAAAACAAAATCTGAATTTTTTAGTAGATAAGAAAGATAATTCATTGAGATCATATCCCTTCCCTTAAACATTATTTGTGAACTGATTTTGACATTTGTCATCATCACATTCGCTTTCACCAAAAATGATGACATGCCTTATAGCTAAATGTGACATAGACATCACCACATTCGCTTTCACCAAAAATGATGACATGTCTTATAGCTAAATGTGACATAGACGGCATGTGAGGAAAGCAGTGAAGCTCTACTTAATATTTGGCAGAAGTATGAGGCGGCTTCTGGACAATCGATCAATGCTGCCAAATCCTCGATCACTTTCTCGAAAAAGACACCGGGTTCGCTGAAAGCCCGGGTTACTTGTATTCTTCTTATCCATCAAGAAGGCCGAGTTGGCAAATACCTAGGTCTTCCCGAACATTTTGGTCGCAAAAAGAAAGTCCTCTTTGCATCTATAGTTGATGGGATCAAACAAAAAGCAAGCAATTGGTCTAATAGGCCTCTATCTTCGGCTGGACGCTTAACCATGCTTCAGAGCGTTCTCTCAGCCGTTCCATCATATTCCATGACTTGCTTTAAGCTCCATGCATCTCTGATTAAAAGAATCCAATCCACGATTACCCGATTCTGGTGGGACGGACCAGATCGACTACCGAAAGATGTCATGGGTTTCTTGGGATAAGCTGAAACAACCTAAGGCGCCGGGAGACCTAGGTTTCAGAGACTTTGAGTGTTATAATGATGTTTTGCTAGCTAAAATTTTGGTAAGAAAATAATAATTTGTACTTTGTAGTTTAAGTTTCAAAATTTTTATACTGCACATAGTGTAGGGGAACACCTAGTTTTTAATATTTTGTGTGTATTTCTCATGTGTTTTAAAACCAGAAAAAAATCTCATAAACTTGGCCTGTTATTCTCTAATAGAAAACAACAAAACTAAAGTTGTAATAACCATAATTCAGTGTATTAATTAGTTCTAGAGAAGAGAAAATAGATATCAATTTGTTCCTTGTGAAGCAAGGATAAGATTTTGGTGAAATTAGATAAACTAGAAATCATACACGAACCTGATCAGAAGAGGATTAGAGATTTTTAAACGTGATTGTTTCCCTACCCAGATTGGAGATGAATCTAAATTAAACGGTTTGGATCATTAAAAAGGAAATAATGCAAAAAGTAAGATATTTTAAAAAGGAAAAATATGAGATCTGTAAAACCATTATAAAAGGAGGGTTAAGGTATTCTATTTTGTTTCATCCACACATTCTTCAACGCTTTCTGATACATCGAGTTCAAGATTTGCTTCCAAAACTTTCTTTCTTTGATATCATACTTGTGAACATCTCCTTAGTTCATCTTCGATCGGTAGATAATGGCGACCAGAACAAGAATCTTCAGCTTCTTCGTCTTTTTGATGATGATGAGTTTCACGGTACTCTCGGGTTACACCTCTGCGAGGGTATACAAAGTTGGAGACTCTGAGGGATGGACCGCCAAAGACGATGTGTATTACGCTTGGGCAGATGCCGATTATAAAGAGTTCCACGTGGGAGATTCTCTCGTCTTCGAATATGATCCCAACATCAACGACGTGACTCATGTTTCTGGCGCTCTTGAATACAAGTTCTGCGACTATTCTTCTCCTAAAGCCGTCTACAACACAGGACACGATGTCGTGACTCTCACGGAACCAGGTTTTCACTACTTCATTACCTCAAACCAAGCTCAATGCGTATTGGGACAGAAGCTAGAAGTTCTTGTCATCGATGACCCCTCACGTCCCGTTCCTCCTCCACCATCACCTAGCAAGAACCTTCCTGTCGGAAACACCTACAAGGTTGGAGACTCAAAAGGATGGAACGTCTATGATAGTGACTTCTATAACAAGTGGAGTGAGGAGAAACAGTTTCAAGTTGGAGATAGTCTGATTTTCGAGTATGACAACGAAGTCAAAGACGTCTATGAGATCAGCGGTGACCTAGAATTCATGACATGCGACCCAACGTCTCCTGTAGCGGTGCACAAGACAGGACACGATCTTGTTAGACTTACGGAACCAGGAGTTCATTATTTCATAACCTCACAGTCTGGTTATTGTGAGGCTGGACTTAAGCTTCGAGTGGTGGTGGGACCACTACTCAAAGCTGTTACTTACCCTAATTTTCCCAAGAAGGTGGACTTGTCAGCTATAGAGCGCCTCAACAACTGGTTGAAGACTTTCAAACCCCAGCCTCATCATTAACCCATTCAACCTGCTTTGGAGCTATATTGTTGTCTCTTTTCTCTTGTCTAGTCTTTTAGCTTCTTTGGTGCTTTGTTACGATAGTAATTTTCTATCACAATCGTTGTAGAGTTTTATTTAATATGAACAGAATATTCAATGAAATTTACTGCGATTCCCTTTATTAATACTAAGGCCGGGAGACTCTTCTTCTTGCATAAGGGTATATCGTAACATTCGTTTCTCTCAAAAATAGACACTTCTCAATTGGTTCTTCAACTGGAAAAGAGCTGTTCGTATCTGTAGTATTTTCCTTTCAGACACTTTAAAGAAAGTGTAAGACAATATCAGGTTGTTGATTCCGTCCATTCTTGGATCAGTCTCAAACTCAGGATCAATGTAGAAAAAGAGAGATTGTGGCAATAAACAGAGAATAAAAGAGAGATTGTAGCAATAAACAGAGAATAAAAGAGAGATTGTAGCTTAACTAAAGGAGGAAAAGAACCAAAAGTAAAACCGTTTTTTTAAGGTTTTACAATGTTGTGGGTTCTTGTTTTTGCTTAAATATATTCAACCAGAGCCAAAAAGAAAAGGGCATATCAATCTGTTCTCTCGGAAGAAGTCGCTGTTCCTCAAGGCAAAAACATTGTATCTTGTTGAAATAAACTCCTGCCTGCAGAAAAAAACAATATGAGTTCTGATAATTCATTTGGATCATATTGTTAATCTTTTACTGCTTGTTTTGTTATTGCTTCAAAATGAAGAGTTATGTTAGTATTAGTGGTGGTGATTAGATTAGTGTTACTTCGATCATCTCCAACTTAACTCTGTTTTTTTTCCTATATTTTCTTCTATGATAGACCACCCGTAAAATACAGTGGAAAAATAGAGTTGGATTTGAGTTATGAGTTATGTAGCTATGTGCCCAAGTGTACTGTATTTGTCTGATGTTTATGGCCGGCCATGTTCATGAGTACACAAAAAGGCCCAGACTTCAAATTCTGTATCTAAACTTTTAGCTAAATAAGTAAATATTCTTATATTAGGGCCTTTATGTGTTCTCTCAGCTGAATTACTAATTTTAAGTTCATGGCTAAATTCCCAACCGATAAAGTGACAAGGGCTGACGCCCAAAAAACAAAAAAAAAAAAAAAAAAAAAAAACAGAAAACCCCAAAGTGAGAATCTACTATACTAGTTTAGGGCCTAACAAAAACTTGAAACAGCTTCCCGAAGCATCCTGATGTTTTGAAATTATTCAACTAAACACCTTTTTAGGGGAAATAGTTAAAAATGGCAAACACACACATGATCTTTTGAAAATTATTCAATTTAATACTCCATTCTCACATGCATCGATCGTTTTATTTACCTTAGTAGTCAGTAAACAAAGATGAAAATAGTTGACCATGAAAATCTATAAAACAGCCAACAAGAAAAAAAAAAACACTTGGATAGTTTGACATCATTGACAACACTTTATAATTAGAAAAAATACCATAAAATATGTAACTTGGGAAAGAAGACTCATTGAACATATAAAAGACATACCAATATCAAAACAACCACCATACATAAATAAAAGTTGGAGGTATTGAAGAACACATTTATCAGCACTTATTGGCTAATTAATATAAAAGGAAATGTCCAGCCCAGAAGACAGCTCTGCTGAGCGATTGCATGGTTGACACGATCTACGTAGTCACCCAACACAGACCAAAGTTCTTCCCTAAAGTCTTTTTATTCATTTTTATTTATTTCACATTTTTTTCAATAATCAAAAAGGCGCCGATGAAAATCACGAAATCATATAATTTTATTTTCAACACAGAGATCCACGCTGTCACCTAACTCGTTTTTTTTTTGAAATTATTTTGTCAAATTTTATTTTTTTCCCAGAAAATAAAAAAAAATTAAGAAAAAAACAAATAAAAGGAAGAAAACAAAACTAAAAAAGAAATAAAAGTCAGGCCTCTTTCTGCAGGATTCACATTTGGTCTCTCTCTCTCTCTCTCTCTCTCTCTCTCTCTCTCTCTCTCTCTCTCTCTCTCTCTCTCTCTTCGATTCTATTTCAGTTCTCGCTCTTGTGTACACGCTTGAAGAAACTGAACACAGAACCCATGTCTGGATTATACAACAACAACTCCTCCTACTTCTCTTCTCCAGCAAGAGCTGCTTCTCCTCAGATTAGAAGCACTCCTGAGATCGACAGGTATGTCTTTCCAAAAGAACACTCCCTTTTTTTGTTTAGCAATAAAAAAAACCGATCTGACTGTTCTTTCTTTGTCTCGAAACAGCTCTCAGTACTTGACAGAGCTTCTTGCTGAACATCAAAAGCTTACTCCTTTTACTCAAGTTTTGCCTATATGCAGCCGCCTCCTGAATCAAGGTTTCTCCTTTATATTTCACTCTCTTCTTGATCTTGAATTCGGATTAGTTAATGTAGAGTGAGATCAAGTTGAATGGTCAGATCAATGTTTGGTCTGATTTTGAATCAGTCAATAAAGTAGTAATAACCTTATTAGTGTCACTGCCTTGTGTTTGTTTCTGTTCATTTAAAAAAAAAGGGTTTATTGATATGTGCAGAGATGTTCAGAGTGTCTGGAATGATGTCTAGCCAAGGATTTGGCGATTTTGATAGACTCAGACACAGAAGTCCAAGTCCTATGGCTTCTTCTAATCTTATCTCTAACGTTTCTAACACCGGTTTAGGTGGTGGCTGGAACGGCCTTCCTCAGGAGGTATTATCATCTACTCTTCAGTTACACAGTTTTAATAGTTGTTGATTTGTTTTAAGCTCTGTACTTATGTTGTCTAAAGGTTTTAGTCATTCTTTCTTTCACAATGCTTTACCACGCTTGTCTAAAACACTTGGTTTCTAACAGAGACTCAGTGGAACACCTGGAATGACAATGGATTGGCAAGGTGCACCAGGCAGCCCCAGCTCATACACCGTCAAAAGGATATTGCGTCTGGAGATTCCAGTGGATAGCTATCCTAATGTGAGTACTCAGTTTGTTTTCAAGCATTTTATATGCAAAACAACTTCACAGTATTGTTTCTCCTCTGTTTTATCAGTTCAATTTTGTTGGTCGACTTCTCGGTCCTAGAGGCAACTCGTTAAAGCGCGTTGAAGCTACTACAGGATGCCGTGTGTTTATCAGAGGGAAAGGCTCAATCAAGGATCCGGAAAAGGTGAGATCCATCAAACACTATCACAGATCATGTAACATTTAATATACTTTCAATGAGGATTATATTGATTTATCTCTGTTGTATGATGAAATGTAGGAAGATAAGTTAAGGGGAAGACCAGGATATGAACACTTGAATGAGCAGCTTCACATCTTAATAGAAGCAGACCTTCCAGGCAGTATAGTGGACATACGTCTGCGACAAGCTCAAGAGATTATAGAAGAGTTACTAAAGCCTGTGGTAAACACACACATTACTCCTCCATTCTTTTTTTTTTTTTTTTTAATTCTTCTTCTATCATTATAATCTGTGTAAGGTAGCTAAGATAGTAGTATCATCTTCCTTGAAGGGTATAAGATTGAAAGGCAAAAGCCACGTTTTTCTTTTAGGTTCTTGCTTAGTTGTTTTGCACCATTAAGACTATGTATACACATTACCTGTAGGGCCACTTGTTTTGTCTCAACGTTTGTATTTCAGTACACACTCTTTGGAGTATGCGGTTAGTATTCAATTATGCAGACATGTGTGACCACTCTCATACCAGTCAAAGCAGCAATTGGTGTTACCGCAAACGCCAAAAACCATAATTGTTTTGCCCTTTTTGATCTTTTGTACTTAACCGCAAAGCATAATGTGAAAACATTGGATTCGTTTTTAACATTATAACGTTTTTGTTTTGTATTTGGTGGTTGTAATGTGAAGGACGAGTCGCAAGATTTCATAAAGAGACAGCAGCTGAGAGAACTAGCGTTGATAAACTCAAGCAACCTGAGGGAAGAGAGTCCAGGACCAAGTGGCGGTGGAAGCGTTTCACCTTTTAACTCAAGTGGTAAACGCCCCAAAACAGGATGCTAAAGGAGCGTTTTTGTTGGTCTCACAAATGGTTTCTTCTTCAACCAAAAAGTACATTGTCTGCATACACAAACACACATGTGTTGTATTTGGTTTGGCCTAGTAGTGACTGCAATGGTGGTGGTCATTGGTTCAAGTCAAGGCCCTCCCTCTGGTCTCTCTCCGGTGAGCGACCATGTGGCTTTCCTTCCTTTATTTTATTTATTTAATTTTTTGTATTATTCGTCTTTATCAGACGACATCATAGATTCATTACCGATTATTTAGAAAAAGTTGAGATATATAAAATATATATATGTAAGGAAAAGATGTGCATGTGAGGGTATGGGGGCGTGCATTGAAATTCTTATTGTAAAAACAAAAACAAAGACATTTATTGGATTGATTCTTTGTTTGATTTTGGAAACTTTTCTGTAAAACTTTGCTTATTTTTTTATTTATTTTCAAACATTTCATATTCTTTTATTTGTCAATACTATATAACCTTTGAGCAAGGAAGCTTTATTGTGGTTCCAATGTGAGACGAACACAACCGATGAATTACTAGATTGAATTTGATTATATGTTATTACGATTCACGGTAGAACAAACTGGCCCGACACATGACAAGTGGAGATGTATCTTTCTGTATTTGATCATGTTGTACATGTAATTGTTCGGTAGGAAATGGTTATTGTAGTAAAATTCTTATGGAACAAAATACATAGGGTTAGGAAGCTTGAAGGTGCGGTTTCCTGAGTAATCTCCTTGTAAGTCACTCCACTGGTCTCCTACATTTCCCCATATCCTGTAACCTTCTTCCATCATTTGCTTTCTGATTGTTGTTTTGTATATTGTTGCACTGTGCTTTTTGTTCTCCGCCGTCCTGAAAATATAATTTATTTTCCACATTTCGAAAGAGATACTTTTATTCCTTTTTATGTTAGGGAAAAAAAAATCGTTAAAAAATAAGCAAAGCTTCTATTTACCTCATAATCAACCTTTCATAACCAGTGAAGCCTTGATTATGCAAATTTTCTCGAGTTGCCTGGCCAAGAGTTTCTTCATCTCTTCCGGTTACTAGGATCACTTTGAAGCCTGTTTCTATCAGTTCATTAAACAGTTCAAGAACAGGTTGTATTGCTGGAGACGCTCCTTTCATCGCCCATGTTCTAAATCCGGTTGGATCATAAGGGTCACATCTGCATGTCAACAATTAGGTCTAAGAATTAGAACATGCTAAGTTAAGTTAGTCTTCTTTTAAAGATGTTTCTAGCTGATACACTAGTTGAGCTACCAGTGTATTTTCTAGTTACGGTTTATACTGTTGACCATTTTAATTGTGGTTTAAATTTTTTTGTGGCTATATAATTAATTTCTACTAGTGTTATGTTAGCTATATTGGTTAGACGTAGTCGTAATGTGAGAAGGGAAAGGAACTTGTGTGTACCCGTATCTCTTGAGCCGATAGTAAAAGACATTTGAGAAGCAAGTATCATCAACATCGAAGATCCATGCATCCATGCCATCACCAGGAAGGACTATCTCATTGAGATAAACCCTGATTTGTTCCACAATTAACTGAACGTCTCTATCATATTGACCAGCAAGCATATATACCTCAACATAACGCATACATTGGATAGGAACGGTGCGCCACGCACGTACATTGTTTGTTTCTATTGCTAGCCTCCAGCTTAAGCAATAGCTACCAGGATTGTTTCCCTCCATCGGCAGCCATGGATTTGCACTGGTCGTTGCCACTGTGGAGATTGTTATAAAGATGAGAAGCAACTCAACTCTCTTATATCCCTCCATTGCTCTTGATTCTTCTGTTATTTTTCCTGAATTGACAATAGAAAACTAGTGGACAATATACAAATTAGGGACGCTCTTTAATGGTGAAACAAGAAGACTAAAAAAAGGAGAAAGTAGTCTTAACTAGAGTATTGTAGTGGTGAGAAGAGATGTTAGTTAAGAGTAGTATTTAAAGAGCTTTGGTTAGGTAGAAGATACTGGACTGTGACAATAAAAAAAAAGAAGGTAGAAGATACTGGTTAACTTCATCCACTAAGTCTCTCAACTTATGAGGTTTGCAAAAAGTAATACTACTATAAACTATGTAAATGGGGTCAAAACTAGCAAGCGCACGAGTTCACTACCACAAAATCTATATATGCACCACTACTTATATTCCAACACTTTCACATACCTTGCACATCATCCTCTACTATATAGTACTACTAATAATAATAATACATCATTCCCATTTTACAAAGTGGCATTATATCTTTTAGTTAGTATACATCACTAGGTGGAGGAGCTCACTAGTCTTTATATATATTTATATATATATATATATATATAAGATATGTTAAACCTACTTAAAGCACTTATGGTGGAAGCCCACTTGGTCCAGTGGTTTAAGTAAGAATTTATTAATGTTTTTATACTCGGAGGTTTTGGGTTCAAAGCCCAGAAAACACCAAATTATGTACGATTATGGAGAAACCAGTTACAAGAGATCTTCAGCTTAGGGCATGGCGTACCATCGAACATGGATCTCATAGGACGGTTCGGAGTGATGCAGTTAGGCGTGTATTTTCACAAGATGGTAGAATTGTCGGCTGTAAAATTGTCTATGTAATATTCTCATCGTTGTAATAGCATAATTAATCAGACGTTAAAAAAAAAAAAAGCACTTACCAGGCATGGTCAACTACACCAAAGTTTTAGGGTTTCATTTGTGGTTTTCTTGAGAATATGCCCGATGGTAATTTGAATGGTCATCTGGTTTTTGGTTAAACTAGTTTAATGTGTCTTGTGTTTTCTCAGTTCATGTAATATTATAGACAAAAAAAATATGAATAGATTCTTTGCTAGGGTCAATAAGAGGGTCTTGCAGATCATTATCAAGAAATTAACAAGGGTTGGGCACAAATTTGTCAAACCAACCAATAAATGGACCGACCAAATAAGACTTACATGACGGATTGGATGCTGACAAGGATTAGATTGTCATTAGCTTTTGTCAACAAAAAAGTGGATTACACATAAGTAGTAGTAGTAATGTGATGGAAGAAAAGGTAAAGGACAACAGCTAATGGAGCTAAGAGTTGTCAACACTACTACATTGACAAATCCTTTAAGAAGTTTTTTCTTTAATCTTATATATTAAAACAGAAGTCATGACTTGATTTCATGTGTGATTTTTTTAAAAATGAACTGTTACTAGAAAGTTGTGTTACATTAACTCTCTAATAATATTATCATTATTATATCTTATAATGTGCTTAACAATTTTGTTTTGGTAAATTACCCCACACCTTCCAACTTAGTCACGCAAAATATGTCAATAGATATAAATTTAGGAATCTTCTATTATTTATAAGGAAATATGTCAATAATAGTTAAATGCATCCAGAATATATTAACAAAAATCACAGATTATTAATATGTAATATTTATACACCTTAACAAAATTTACACGTTATATATATTAGATAAATTTATTTCGATGTAAAATTTTAAAATTGTATTTTTAAAAAAAAAGAAATTGTTTAAAAAGTTCCTTTTAATAAACTTTTTATAATATTAATTTATGAAA
>CAKOAT010071822.1:165222-196401 GCA_932364175.1 Eruca vesicaria subsp. sativa | reverse complement strand
AAAAATGAAATACTAATCTAACAAACAATAAAATATAGAAGAAGAAACAAACACATGTTTGAAAGTCATGTATAATATAGAAAATTTGAAACAATCTATTTGATTAAAACACTTATTATATAATATTATTATGTTTGAAAAACATTTACTATACATATCGTAAATATGTGATTACTATAATATATACCAATTTACAAGTAAAAACAAAATGTTTATATAACTATAAACGAAAACAAACATCCGCGCGGTTGCGCGGGTCAAAATCTAGTCATAAATAATTAAAAAGAATAACAAATGATCTCATCTCATTAAACGCTCCTTTGGGTATATAATTTTATAGCGTGTTATTATCCTCGTGTCGTGTCCAATGTTCGAAAATCTATCTCTATGGGGAAGATTTAGAACATTAGAGTTTGTCTTTTGCGATAAGCAACATACATGATGATAAGTTTTAAGTGCTTATCATTCAGGTTTGAATCTTTGCTAAAGGTGTGTTTTCTGAAGATGTTAGTTTGTGTGATTGTTTGAGTTTCCGAGATGGAACTTTCATTGAAGAAATTTCGTTAGTTGATTTCTGTGAGAAAAAAGTTATTTTGAGCAAACATGATCTATACATTATGAGAACGTGTTTAGTGGACTTTCTTGGCTCGAAAGTTGTGTTTTGAGTCTTGACCTTGTGGTCAAGGAGTGTTTTGAGCCCGATGTTAAAACTTTTGGTTTGTGTAGATGTTCCTTTGCGAGGATTTCGATCCTCTGAAATATGTTTGCGTAAATTTCAGAATTTTTTTTTGTATAGCTCGAGGATCTTTCTTTACGAGATTAGTTCATATGTCGTATTTCTTGTGTGAAAATTTTGCGGAATTAGAATGCTTTGTGGAGTGTAGAAATTTGATCAATTGTATTTAATTAAATATACACTTCTACAAATCTAAAACATTAATACAATAACATCTCAAATTATTATTTTTTATTTTATTATATAAATAAAAACTGAAAAAAATAAAAAAAATAAAACATAAAAACTGAAATTAAAACTTATACCCATGTAATAAAATTTAAAATGATATTTTCATAATTTGTTTTCATCTACGTTTAAATATTTAAATCAAAAAATTTACATAGAAGAGTGAGGTAATAAACACAGGACCGAAATAGTCTTTTTAATTGAATAACATAATAGTGAGGTAACCAAATTTTTTGTCTCAACAGTGTCATATTCATCAATCTCTATGACCGATTTGTTCTATAAACAATTTTGTTTTCAGATATAGTGTAGTTCTAAAATCTCCAAAAACGTCGTAGGAGAAACGCATGTTGCTTTGGAAAACTTGTATATGTC
Source organism: Eruca vesicaria subsp. sativa (assembly GCA_932364175.1). NCBI lineage: Eukaryota > Viridiplantae > Streptophyta > Magnoliopsida > Brassicales > Brassicaceae > Eruca > Eruca vesicaria. The sequence continues at coordinate 195,062 of CAKOAT010071822.1, read as the reverse complement.
GCATAAACTTGGTCTTCTCTTATCCAAAACTGAATCGCATTGGCTGGTTCCTAAAGAAAGTTCAACCTTGTTTCTGACAAGCCTTTTTGAAGACCCTACCGGAGGCCAGGCCAGCTGACAAGATCTCAAACGTGTTTTGCCAAATTAGAAGCGGAGGAGGCCAGTTGAAACTGGAACCCGTGTTTTCCCAAAAACTGTTTTCTCTCACCAATCAAGTATCCTGATTCAACTTAAAAGTACTCTCATATCTAAAAAGGAGAGATTCACATCTTGCAAATTTTCAAAATTATATGAAGTAGGAGTTCACATAATTTCATGTTGATTTTACGCAAGGCCTAAAAGCTACAAATCCTCTACGTTTTACTTTCCAAAACTATCATATATTTCTTATAATTCTCGATTTGACATTATTTCTGAGTAGATTGTAATCTCAGAACATGGTATAAATCTGTGTTTTTGATGATTTTCTGTGTAATAATATGTCTAATGCACTGATGCACACATGGTTAAAGATCATTGAGTTTGCTGTTTCCGTGATTCATGTCTTTGCTCAGATGGCTAAAGAACTGATGTTTGAAACAAACTCTCATGGTTTCTTTTGAATGCTGAGAAAGGAAAACAAAACAACAAAGGGCAACATGATGTATTCAGTTCATCATTATCCTACCAAAAAGAAATTACAATAAACATTTGTGTCCTGTTAAGTGTTGTGCAAAAAGCTAATCAATGATCCTCACTGAGTGTATGTATAGTAAAAGAAAGAGAGGGGAGAGATACAGAACTTGATGCATCTTCTCTGCCTCCACATGTGTTGTTTGGGTTCTACAAAACCTGTTTCTTTTCCGCCAAATCTGCACCACTCACGTATCTTGCTACAAACGAGACAAGCCTGAACGGTGCACCGATCAGTGGAGCGTCCACCAGAGGCACACCACCACTTGCTTCTTCCTCTTCCCTAGCTACTACAACCTGTGATTCCACATCTATTTCCCCATTCGGGTTCACAGAAACTGGTACCGTTTCTGCTGTCAAGTTTCTGTCTACCAGTGCAGTTTCCATGTCTCCAGAGTCATCAATTTTAATCAACTCCTCGTGAATGGGTATTTCTTCCAAGGTATCAGGCTTCTGCACTTCAATTGCTAGGCTCTCAGGAGGTGAAGCAAAGGCATGCTGCGATTGGTTTAGCTGAATGCACAACTCGTTCACCTGAAAATGTAGTAGTAATAGTAACGAGTGAGATTTTCAACAACCCAGCAAGTTAAAGTAGGTAACTCAGTACACCTCACCTTCTCAACAAGTTCAGCATTTTCAGTGATGAGCTTTTCAACTAGAGTACAAGCTGCTTCAATCTGTGAGTTTAGTTCTTCCTCAGAAGCAACCTATATCAAACCATCATAAACCTTTTCATACATCTTTTTTTTTTCTGAGAACTTCTTTGGAAAGGCATTATAGTCTCACGTTAATGTTTTAGAACTAAGAACTTTGCAATTTGGGAGTATTCAGAGCCTAACCTTCACGTTACTGTCATGGTTTTCACGTTGGACTTGAAGATTGGATACAGTTTCCACAAGACTCTTGTTCTGCTCCTGAAGATTACTCCTGGATTCTTCCAACTTCATTACCTGCAAAACTTTGTTTTAATCTTCATATCAGACTAAATCTATGCAGTCTTATGCTTAGCAGCTTCCTGTTCTACATGGGTTATAAAACTATGCTTTCACTTGGGATGCTACAGTAATACGTACAGACGCAATTCAATAAACCATTCACGGAAATGAGAAAATCACTGAAAATGTTCAAAATAAAAGATGAAACACATACCTGTGCACGCAGTGTTCCAATTTCATTGTTCAGGCTCGAGATCATTTCTAAGGATGACTTCTGCAGGATTGAATGTATATGATGAGTATACCACTCACAAGACACTTCATTTAAAGTGTGCATTTTAGTGAAAGATAGAGTTACCTCGGCAGCTGCTACCGAAGATGCTTCATCATGTTGAAATTGTTGAAGTTTCTTTTCTAGACTTGCCTGATTGACATCAAGCAACTTTGATTACGCTTATACGACAAGAGAAGGTATTCTAACTGAAGAAGATGCAACTTTGACATACCTCTTTCTGAGAGAAGGTAGATCTTTCGTCAAGCAATTGTCTCATTTTGACTTCTGTACTAGACTGCCAAATTTTAAAAAATGTCAGAACTACACATTACATGTTGCTCCATATGAATTGTAATGTAGGTATTAAAAGAACGTTCCATGCGGGTTGGAGATGTCTCACCATTTCATGAACAAGCACGTCATTCTTTGTTTTATACTGAACAAGCCTTTCCTCCAACTTTTCCTGCATAAACACAATATTATTTTGACCTCCCGCTTGCAGATGATCCAGAAAAATAACAAAGATATGCGTACAGCTGTACACTATTAACTTCACTAACCTCGTTCTGTTTGAGAGCTTCATTCTCAGTTCTCAAATGCTCAAGCCTTTGCTCTAACAGTGCCTGTGAAACACCATTTAGTTTCACCTTTCAGCTTGCAGATGAAGCAGGAAAACAGCAAATCTGTAGATATGAATTTATGTTATTTCTTCACTAACCTCTTTTTGTAGGTAAGCTTCATTCTCTGTTCTCAGATGTAAGAGCCTCTCTTCTAACAGTGCCTGTAAAGCAACATGTTATTTTGACATTCAGCATACAGATAATGCAAGAAAATAGAAAAGATGTGAATACTGGTATAAGCTATTTCTTCACTAACCTCACTTCGTACGTGAGCTTCATTTTCTGTTCTCAAATGCTCAACCTTTTCTTCCAATAGTGCCTGTGAAATACCATGTTAAATTCACCTTTGAGACTGCAGAGTTGCAGATGCAGCAGGAAAATAGCAAAGTAATGACAAAGGCTTTACTGTATTCTTAACTAACCTCTTTCTGTATGTGAGCTTCATTTTCTGTTGTCAAATGCTCAAGCCTTTCTTCTAACAGTACCTGCGAAACACCATATTAGTTTTAACTTTCAACTTGAAAATGAGCAGGCAAACATCAAAGTAATGACAAAGGCTTTACAATATTCTTAACTAACCTCTTTCTGAATGTGAGCTTCATTCTCTGTTCTCAAATGCTCAAGCCTTTCTTCTAACAGTGCCTGTAAAACACCATATTAGTTTCACCTTTCAACATGCAGATGAAGCAGGCACACACCAAAGAAATGACAAAGGATTTACAGTATTCTTAACTAACCTCTTTCTGTATGTGAGCTTCATTTTCTGTTTTCAAATTCTCAAGCCTTTCTTCTAGCAGTGCCTGTGAAATACCAACTTAGTTTCACCTGTGAGCTTGCAGAAGCATGAAAAGAAGCAAAGTAATGACAAAGTCTTCAATGTATTCTTAACTAACCTCTTTCTGTATGTGAGCTCCATTCTCAGTTTCCAAGCGTCTAACATTTTCTTCAAAAACAGCCTATGAAAACATCACAAGTCAAAAATCCCTATTTCGCTAAGGAAAGTACCATAACTAGGTAATGGATATGTTTCTTTTATTAAAACCAACAAGAACTTGATAAGAGATAAATCACCTCTTTCTGAAGGTGGGATCCAATTTCATCACGTAACTGTCTGATTGTTTCTTCCAGAACCGCCTACAACAGCATTACAAACTAGTTCAAGCGAAAAGATTGATAAAAAGAGACAAAGCTGCCGATATGTCACTCAGAAAAGCAATGTAAAACGCTACTGCTAACAAAAGCTATATCAAACAACGAGATTTGTACATACAAGAGGACAGAATGGGGAAATCTCACCTCACTATTTGGAGACGTGTTCTCAACAACAACAGAATCATCTACCTGCTTGAAATAAGAAAGACTTACAAGTATCAGACGATAAGAAGGTTCATGCACTATCCAATAGTATTTTTGTCCACCATTTTTACAAACCAAATGGAATACAAGTAGACACAATAAGAAAACACCCACAAAATAAAATAAAAATACATCAAAAGACCAATATGAGCAAAATGTGTTTCAATCAATATCCTTGGATCTAGATGATATTGTTGGCAACTGACATTGGTGATCTGTTGGGATGATGATGGTTCTAACTCGTTGGAATCAGGGACTTGATTAGTTTGAGCAATGTCAGCGTCTCCTGTATGATTCCCATCCTCGGAGATAGCTACACCGGTAGGTATAGCATCACCGTCACCGTCTGCACGTTTGTTCTTGTTCTTCTTCTTCTTGTTTCTCTTCTTCTTCTTCTCATCATCCATTTACCTAATCCAAATTAAAAAACCGTAATCAGTTTTAAGAAAAAGGAATGAATTAAAAAAAAAATCATCAAGAATCTCTAAAGTTTCTCTTTCAGATCTGAATGCACGTAGAGAGAGAGAAAGGGAAAGATTGAAGCTTTACTCGAATTGAAGGCGAGAAAATGAGAGGAAAATGCTTTGCTTTGCGATAGAGGGGGATGGCGAAACGAGGGAAGCGAGTGCTAATTCGACACGAAAACTTTGCAAAGCTTTTGAGGATTTTCGGATGAGGAAAAAGACAAAACAGAAGAAATAAAAAGAGCTTCTTTGTTCTCTTTTTCTTACTCGTAGCGAACAATGTAATTAATACAAAAAAGTTTTTTTTTTAACTAATTGATCACTTACTTTATAATTTGGTTCTGTTTATTTTGGGTTTTGGTTTATAGAGAAAGGTTAAAAATCAATGTCTACATATTAAAAACTAGGTGTTTTGCCCGCACTTGCGGGCTTAATAATTTTACTAATATCTATAAATAAATATATAATCAATTTATGTAAATTATAATAAATTATAGTTCATAGACTCAAAATATTTAATAATAAACTAAACAAATTCTTTCTATATATAAAATTTTTCATCATCATATAAATAATTTTCATTACAGAACCTATATTTGAAAATACTCATGAACTTAAAACATTTAGTAATAAATTAATATCATTTTTAGACATAACAAAAAAGTATAAAAAATTATCTTTAATAATGTTTTGGATAACACAATATAAATTATCTATACATAAATTCTTTGCGAATTGATTTTTCATAATTAACTATATATTAACAAATAGAATTAGTTTTCAACGTTAATAAAGACTTTATAACACAATATAAAAAGTTAGGTAAAGATAATTATCAAATTCATGAGATTCATTTTTTAATTTAGAATTAATTATATGTTAACAAATATAATTATTTTGAAAATAAAGACTTTATCCCATAATATAAAAGAATTAAAATAAGGATAATTATCAAATAAATGAAATTCGTTTTTAATTTATAATTAATTATATATTAACTAATATAATTAATTTCAAGGTTAATAAAGACCTTATAACCCAATATAAAATAGTTTTAGATAAAGATAAATCTTAGATCATTGAAATTCGTTTTTATTTATGTTTAATTATATTAAAAAAATTAATTATTCATTAAGGATATAAACGATATTAACCGCTCTAACTTTCAACGTGAAAGTTACAAATTAATCAGTAAATTCACTTAAATTTTATAATTGAAAATATATTTTTAAGATAACAATCTAATACAAAAGAATTAACATATTTTCTAAAAATATAATATTATTAATATAAATTCGTTTTTATTATATAATAAATTATTAAAACATGAAAATAAGCAAAATAACCTAAAATCATGGAGAAGTTGACAACTAAGAAAATTTACTTCTCAAATAATGTTATAGATTTTTTGTTTCTCTTTTTTTTTTTGTTCTTTCTCGTTTTTCCTTTTGCTCTTTTTTTTTTTCTATTTTCTGATTTATACTATGAAAATAAATCAGAAACTCAATTATAAAACCAAATCAGTTGTAATCATATTCTAAATCTTCTAAGGTTATTAGGTTTTGCTGTTAGAATATGAGTTTGAAGGTCTGTATACTAAGACTTTTAGTGGGTTTTATGGTTTGGTTTGGATCTGGGCATTCAGTTTGATTTGGTTCAAATATTTTGGGTTCGGTTGGTTATTTCAGTTTTCGGTTCGTTTAGGGTAGCAAAGTTAGGAACCGGATAATATTAGGAAAAAATTAGGTCTGGTTTGGTTCCACTTCGGAGGGTAATTTCTGATAGTTTAGAGTTTTTCAGGTTAAATATCAGTTAATTCGAGTTGTTTGGGTAAAATATATCGGGTTATTCGAACAATTTTAAATATCAGTTCATCAAGATAATCTTCACATGGATGAACTGTCATCCTACATGTACGACACGCAACAAAATACCACTTTGGAGTAGTTTCAATGGAAAAAAAGTGTAATACATTTTCCCACCTATAGAAACAAACAAATAACTTCACATAAAACTAAGTTCATAAATAACTTCAGTTGACATCCGTTAGTTGTAACCAAAACTATTTAGTAAAATGGAACATACCTCATTCGATACATTCAATTCACCAAAAGTTTTTACTGGATTCTTAATGAAAAACTCATCATATAAATCTACTCTTATAGGCATAGATTTTGGATCAAAGTTTTCTCTAGTAATAGCCAAATCATCATTGGGCAATTTGGATTTGGAGTCGAGCACTTCTTGTAGTTGTGGATCAAAAAGAATTTCAGTGGCATTGAATACATTAGAAACAGTAACAGCTCCTAAAACATCAACATAATTACAACAAAAAATAAAAATATTATCAGAAATTTAGATGTTAGATTCTATGGGGAAAAATACCTCTGAATTTTCGCACACAAACAAATCGAGCAACACAAACAATACATGATGCTTCATTAGATTTAAAGAAATCTGATACTTCCTTTGCATACCCAGACCACAACGTGCATGTTAAACGTGTATCACTAAATATTTAAAATACAAAAAAAATATAAGATTATTAAAATAAAATAATATAAAATTAAAAGCTGAATAAAACTTACGTTATGTCACAAATTGTTAATTCCAGCTTAGTTGTTGACTTTCCTTTTGCCATGAGATCTTCTAAAGGTCCAACATTCACAACTTCACCAATAATATCTAAAACACAAAACATTAGAATAATGAACTGGTGAAAAAGATAATATAAATAGGGACACATCAATTTAAAACACTATGATATAGAAAATTTATCGATCAAGACTTCTTTTTCATACTCACATCCTAATATTTCTTTAAAATATTTGTAATAATTATTTTGCAACTCTTTTGAAAAATCATCACAAGGAGTGATTTTGGTTATTCTATAAAAGTTAATCTTAAAAGGAAGAGGATTCGTTCTATATTCTCTTGTATAATCACCGATTGTAAAATTATTCAGAATAAAAGAGTCTCCTTGAAATAACTTAGATTTGAAGTTACTAAGAGAATAATGCTTTTGTATTCTTTTGTTTAGATTCTATTAGCTCTCGATAATGACTAAGTGAACAGCGCATAATCAATATAATAACCAACTAAAATATTTTGATAATGCTTTTGGTCAAACATGTATTTTATCAGACTAAAATTAATATAATAACCAACTAAAATATTTTGATAATGGTTTTGGTCAAACATGTATTTTATCAGATTATTATTAGTTAATGATTTATAATAATCAACAAAAAGTTAAAAACATGTTAGATAAGTATTATGAATGAAAATATTATGAAAAATATGATTTAAAACTAAAAATTATAAAAATTACTTAAAATCAAGGAGGACATGACACCTCAGCAAAATTACTTCTTAAATAATAGTATAGATTCTGTAGTACAATCCTGGTACTTCTAAGATAATCTATACTATTATTTAATAAGTAAATTTGCTTAGTTGTCATGTTCTCCATAAGTTTAGGTTATTTTGTTTATTTAGCATATTTATAATATTATATATAATTTATTTATAAATAAACGAATTTATATGAATATATTATATTTTAGAAGATAAGATAATTATTTTGAATTATGTTGTTATCGAGAAATATATTTTAAGAATTATCTTATTATCTAGAAATATATTTTTATATATAAAACTTAAAAAGATAATTCTTATGTATTATTTTTTTATGTTGAAAATATATTTTTCATTATAAAACTTAAAATTAAGATATAAAATTATATTATTAATAATCAAATTTATATTTTAGAAAATAAGTTAATTCTTATGTATTATTATCTTGAAAATATATTTTTCTATTATAAATTTTAAAATTAACATGTAAGAAATCTATACTATTATTTAAGAAGTGAAATTGATGTTTGATGATTTGTCATATTTTCCATGATTTTAATTAATTTTAATAATTTATCAGAATTTCTATAATTTATTACATATTTAAAACAAATTTATATTAATAGTATCAGATTCTTAGAAAATAAGATATTCCTTATGTAGTATTATAAATTTAAAATTAAGATATAAAAAGTTGTAGTTATTCTTATTTATTATGTTGTTATCTTGAAAATATACTTTTATATTATATCATTTAAAAGTAAAATAATCTATTATTAATTAAATATAAATTCTCACTCAAGAATTTTTTTTTAAGAATTGAATTTGCTGATTCATTAAGTTCTTCATGATTTTAGGTAATTTTAATTATATGTCACAATTTTTATAATCTTATATAATTAAAAAAAATTATCATATTATATTTTTAGATAATAAATAACTTATGCATTATATTTTTATCTTTAAAATATTTTTTCTATTATAAAATTAAAATTAAGATATAAAAATTAAAATTAAATATAAATTAAGTAAAAACGTGTATAAATATTATAATTAAATATAAATTAAGCAAAATAATTATAGAAATATATTCTTTTAAATATTTCTGAAGTTTGAGTTTTGTCATTAATAATTATTTAATGTTTGATTTTTACTTTTTGAAAACATAAATAATAACTTATTATGCTGATTTTTAAATTAATGAAACATCAACTAATAAATATTTATAAGAGAATTATGCCCGCAAGTGCGGGTAAAACACCTAGTTTTTTGAATAATCTCTATAATATTATTTGAGAAGTCACTTTCTTAGGTGTCGCGATAACGTTAACTCTCACGCTTGTTGATTACTATGATACCCCTAATGAATTAAAAATACAATTAAATATTATTTCTTTTTTTAAAGTTTCCAAATAACAATATAAAATTAAAAAGGAAACATTTATAAAATTTACAAAACTATTTAAACACGAAAATATAAGTATATATAATATGGTTTAATAAAAAAAGGAAAGTTCACGAAATAGTAATAATTAATTTAAATATATTTTGAATAACATAAAATATACCTTTGAAGTAATAAAATACTTTATATCTATATCTTCTTAGATAAAAAAAAACAATATCTGTATATAATGAGATTTCATAAAAAAAAATTCACACAAAAAATATTGCTATTAGAAAAAGAAATATTTTTTCCTTAAAAAATAATTTAAAACAATAAAAAATATATATTTTTCAAGATAATTATGATTACATAAAATAATCAACTAACATAAACTGATATATGTTTAACTGACATTTTTTTATAATTAGTATTATTAAAATTATTTTTAGTATATTTATTTGATTACAATATCTTACAGTTACAGTAAAAATATATATTCTATTTTACTTATATAGTATAATTTCTCAAAAACAATCATTTTTTACTGACTATTTTAAGAGATACTAAAATAAAACTAAAAATAAATTTAATGATAAACATCTTTTGATCAAGTAACTACAATTATTTTAAAATATCATAACACTATATAATTTAACGAGGTAGATATATTATATTTTAATAGTTAAAATTATCTGTTCTAAAAATAAGGATTCTGATTTACTTAAGTATTTTGATTATGGTTATATTAAGTTTCACAAACATAAAAACAGAAAATAACTACAATTCTTTTAAAATACCATAACAGTATATAATTTAATGAGGTAGATGTATTCTATTTTAATAGTTAAAATTATCTTTTTTCTTAATAATCTTTTGATTTTTAATATTTTGTTTTTATGTTTGTGAAACTTAATATAACCATAGTCAAATATTTAAGCAAATCAGAATCCTTATTTTTAAAATTATTTAAAATAAATTTCAGTTTACCATCCAAACAATATAAATCATAAATTTATTTACAATTTATAAAATATGTTAACTATTGTAAATATTGATATGTGTTCAAAAATCTTCTAGAAATTCATTAGTTACTTATGTATGTAATTTAGAATCAGAAACTTTAGATTTTATTTTTTTTCCTTCTAAGCACGAAAAAATCTTAAGTTATATATAATCTTACTAAATATACTTATATTTCTAAGATTACAACCAACATAAATGAAAATAAGACAATTAATCAAAAATTTCATATTTTAAAATATAAAAGATAATAGTTGAATTCAGATAAATAGATAGAATCCAATATATCTAAATGATAACTAAATCGACCGTAAAAACAATAAAACAGACTAAATATAACATATTTAAAATTATATATATAATTAAAGTAATATAATATTATACATACAAACTATAAATTAATTTAAAAATTAAAGTAAATATCAATCATGAAAATCACCTAGTTCATATAAAATATCAAAAAATTTTACATTGAAAGTTAGATTCTGATTGTTTGAATAAAAAAATATTGAATAATTCAGATTAAAAAAAATTTTAAGTGATTAAATATTTTTATTTAACACTAATACTTTTGAGGTAATTAATTATTTTAAATTAAGTATAACTAAAATAATTAGATATGTAAACTAAATTTTAGATTTTTGAACATACATTCGGTTCGAGTCTGGTTTGATTATCGGTTTTCCAAATAGAATGAAAATCGGTTTGGTTTTTTTGGTCCGGTTCGGCTTTTGGTTAAAATACGCAGCGCTAATCAGCAATCGAACCAATCTTCCTTTGCCTACACTTACAGTTTTGAGTTCTCTGCTCTGGCTATGTCCAACTGTTCATCTTCCTTCTTCCTTTCTCTTCACATCCTCGATGCTCCACAAGTGGTGAGACCCGCTACAAACAATTTTACACGGATTCAGCATTCGATCATCACTAGCACTAGCTCATGGAAGAGCAATCACATCTCAATCAATCAAACTACAACTCTTTCCTCTTCACAAGCATGTTGTTTTGGTGCCCAAGACTCTACCTTTTTCGGGAATTTCATGTTTAAAGAGAAACCAAGCGGCAAGTTTGTATCTTTCTCAAAGTCATCACTACCCAGTGAAGAAGAAGCAGACGTAGTAGTGGATTCTTCTCATTTGGAAAACGATAGTTCAGAATCTCCTCGAGGTGGTGGTTTGATTCGGGGAGTGGGTGAGAATGATCTGATCAGTATAGGATCGAAAGGATTCAAACAGACGAGATCGAACCTTGTAGCTAAGCAAGTTATTAGTATACAGTCTGCTCTGAGTTTTGGATTCATCTCTCAGCTCTGGGTTGACACTTCTTCTGTAAGTTCTCTCTGTCGAATCAAATTAAAATCTTTCAGAGCCTTCCTCTTTTAACTTGTAACGAGAGCTTCTGTTTTGTCAAATTTTCAGTGGTTGGTTTTGGTGGTGGATGTTAAACCCACCTTGCTATCTGGAGATTCTGAGAGATTCTTGCTCACAGACATTACTCGGGTACTAGTGCTTTCCACTACAATGAACTGCTTTTCTTCTTCTCAGAACAGCTCTGTTCTTATATTAACATCTTTGTAGGTGGGTGATGTTGTTCTTGTAAAAGATGATGCTGTACTGGACACTGAGTTCAAAATGGTTGGACTTGAAACACTGGTATAGATTCATCTCTGTGTTGTCTTGTAAATCATCTTCCTTTAAAGCATGTCTTAACATTGAGTTCTCAATTTTTATCTAGGTAGGTTTTAGAGTAGTGACACCAGGAGGGCGTAACATCGGAAAGGTGTTTATATTCTTCCTACAACTTTTTCGGTGATCTCTCTTTCTTTCTTTGCCATTGTCTTGTTTACTAGGTGGAAAGCACACGGTTGTTTTTACAGGTTCGAGGTTACTCATTCAACATTAACTCGGGAGTAGTTGAATCGCTTGATCTTGATTCGTTTGGAGTTACCATCATACCATCAAGCTTGGTTGGTAACTCATTCCCTTTTCTCTTCAGGACATCCAAATAAATAGACATATGAGATACAAGCACAAGCGTCTAATCTAGAAATAGCACAATATTTGTGAGTAACTACCCGGTATGTGATGATGCATTGCAGGTTAGTACATACAGATTAGATGTTGAGGACGTAATCGAGGTCTTAGAAGACATAGTTGTGGTTGATGAAGCTGCAGCTTTTAGAAAACAGAGGTTGACTAAGGTATAGTTGTCTTAATGGTGTGGCTTGGGTTTTTACCATGTACATTACTCTTAAATGAGATGACTGAAAAGAGTTCTGACAACAGGGACTGTGGGATGCTCAGTTTGGTAGTGAATACTCTGATGTAGAGGAGCTTGAGAGTTCATCTGATAGAAGGCGGCGAAGGAGAAGTAGTAGATTAAGACGGAAGAAGGGCGATTTAGACGATGATGACGAATGAGACATGTTTCGCTAGACCTCATGCATTCATTGTTTGCAATTCAGCTTGATTCCTTTCATCTCCAGCTCTGTCTGATAGAGAGAATGTAAAAATGTTCAAATAAAGTTATGAGTTCATAATGGCAGCATTGGTCTAATCCAATGAGAACTTTAGCTTGTCTATGCCGCAACACCCTCTGTTTTTATCAGTCCCTTGCTTTTGTAGTGGAACTGATACATAACCAGTTTGGGTTGATGCAACTTTTCGATCCATACCACATAATAAATTTCAAAACTGACATAAAATTTGCAAGAAAGTTGATGAGTTTGACATGTTGAAATAAAGAAGCAAAAGAGATAAGAGCTACAAACAGCTAAATTAGTAAACTCCCCTACTTCCTAATCTCTAAGACACTTCAACTGATATCCTTAAACAAACATCAGACCCTGAACATTCTCAGAATGCTGGCAAATAGACAAGAAAGCTCTTGATAAATCAATCAGAGCATCTATGTCTTGAGACACGGACTCCTGAAATTAAAAGAAAAAAAAAACAAAGATGTATCTTATCACCTCAACAGAACTTCCAGTGGTTGTCACAGTTAACACATGTAACATAAGTCGTCATGGGCTCATCAGCACTCCTTGTCTGCATCTGATAGTAAGTGCATTTGCGCTGACCACACCGCCCACACTTGAACTGGTCGGTACTTGCTTTTGGTGCCTGGCCACGCTCACAATCGAACAGGAACTTCTCTTTGATCTGGTTGGTCTCTTGTTTCCTCTTGTCGCTTGCCATATCTTCAGCAGACATTGTGATTAGTTTCTCTGGTGACACCTCCCCTGTGAGAACTCTCCTCCTCAAGTCTGGGTTGTTACTGTCCCTCAGGTTGAACATTATAGATCTGTACTTGTTCTTCTGAGCTCCCGTTGACCGTCCCAGTTTCTCAAACATATGAGATTCCACAGAGACAGCAACACGGATTGGATCACATCCAATTAGTCTCGCTCTATCGTACTCATCAGATTCTCCATGAACCTTGGACATGGCGTCCACAAGCAGCTCACGGATCTTGTCACGCACAGGATCATTGCATTTGACCATTGAAGTTAGCTTGGGAGTACCATTAGGTGCCTTAGCTGGAGCTTTCTCACTTGATAGACTTTCTTTTGAGACCTTTTCATCCTTGACAGTCTGACCACGATCTAGCTCCTTCCTCTCCATCTTAACGACTTTGCTGTCTGATTCCTTTTTCTCTACCTTCACACCGGTAACAACCTTCTTCTCTGGTTCCTTTCTCTCTACCTTGATACTCTTAGCTGAATCACCCCTCTGAAGCTTCTGAACTTTAACAGGCGCGGGGTTCGAAGCCTTCTCAACATCCTTCCTCTCCAACTTAACCTCTTTGCAACCGTTTGTGCTTTCGGTCTTCTTAACCTTGGAAGTCTCTTCAATGACAACTTTCTTCCATGTCTCAAGCAGATCAGTAGCTACACTCTTGATTTCCTCAACAGGATGTTTCGCAAGAGACCTCAGCTTCTTCCCTACCTAGAATCAAACAAACAAACAAAAGGATATAACTTTCTCTAAACCAATACAAGGGGATAGAAAATCAAAAGTAAGTAAAGTTTTAATCTTTCAATGCATACAAGATTAAGCAAACAATACCCAGAAAAAACCCTAAAATCAGTTTTGCTAAATTCATCCAAAATCAATAAAGCCTAATTAGGGTTACGAGAGACAAATCTGAATACGAACCTGAGTCGTGACGAGCGTGTTATACGTAACACGAAACGTCTTGAGTTTCTCTAAGGCATCGAGAGATTGAGAAACTTCCGGGCTTGATGAGGTAACGCCGTCGATAGCCGCCGCGTCTGCCGCCTTCTTCGCCGCCTCGAACAATGCAATTAACTCACTTTCCATCCTCACTTCGAATCCTTTAGCTCAAGAGATCAAAGCGCTCAACTTTGTTTGCAGAGAGATAGCGATTGAAGAAGAATGGGTATAAGTACAAAAATAGGGTTGGGAGATTTGTACGGCGGAACTTTGTTCTGGTCGCGCGGAGAAGATAGAGGTTACGGGTGAAGTGGTGTTTTGTGTTTTCTTTATATAGCTGATACGGAAGTGATCAACGGCTTCAGTTAAAACGTTGGGGAATCAACGGTTTGGATCTTGTAGCCGAGTCGATGGATGTTACTAGATTCACGCTTCTGGTAGAGATTATTACTCACTGCGGCTAGAATGGGCTCGTTTGGGCCCTTGTTGGGCTAGAAACGATATATAGTTTTTTTTCGATTGATAGAAAAACAAAATTATCCTTTTCCTATTTGCAACAAAAATGACAATATATTTGCAGACAGAAAAAGATGACTATACATTTCAGGAAGTGACTTTTGATTTTGATACACAAATGGACAAACCTAGAAAATATCTTATCCTATTAAATTTGAAGTACCATTTTGGATTAATTCTTGATTCATCATAATATTTACACAATGTGTCATCAAGATCAATACCAATAAACTACTGCTGTACACCTACATGGATGTTTATTTTAATAGAATAAATCATTTTTTTCATAACACAGAATATAATGGTTGCAATATACATGTATCCATCTATTTGTTTGTTTTCAATTTGTAGTATATAATATTTATGATAAATTAACAGTTTTAGTTGTATATAACTTGTTGTTTATTCATATTATGTTGTATACAAAACCAATAAAATGGTATTACATATTTCTTAATTAGTATTTTTATTACATTAACTATTTTTGATGTATTTATTTATAAATTAAAATATCAATGATTAATAAATCTATCTTTTGAAAATAAATTATTTAGGTCAAATAAAATTAACTTCTATTTAAATAAAATAATAGATATGTCTTTAAGTTTATATTAGCCAAATAAATTTTCTTCTATGTTTATTTTGAGAAAATATTAAATTTAATTATTAAACTTTTATAATTTAAACATATATATATGTGTGTGTGTGTGTGTGTGTGTGTGTGTGTGTGTGTGTGTGTGTGTGTGTGTGTGTGTGTGTGTGTGTGTGTGTGTGTGTGTGTGTGAATAATATTAGTCACCACATTATTTAACATATATTTAAAAACTTTCTATGTCTTAATAAAATATTTATAGTTTATATTTTGTATATGAAATGAAATAATAATAGACATGGATATATTATATTTAAAGTTTGTATGTTATATTTTAAATAAATCTATTTAATTTTATTGTAAAAATTGATTAGAAAATATTATAGTTAGAGAATAATAGTAAGTTTGGTCAGAGAATAAAGTGAGTCTAGTTACAGAATAATGATAAATATGGTTAGAGAATAATTTAATAAAATAAATAATTTTTAATCAATTAATTAATAATGATAAATGAGTGGCATAAGTTGTCATCAGTGGCAGAACTAAAGCTTTTGGCATGGGGTCAATCGATCCAAGTGGATTTTTATATTTTAAAAATATTTACTTGTATAATTCTTTTAAAGCTAGATAGATTTTATAAATTTTAGCTAAATGACCCTTATAATATATGTTAATTTCGAAATTGATCCTCCTAAAACTTTTTCTTAGCTCCGTCACTGGTTGTCTTTAATATGATGAAGGAACAGTTATTTTCAATAGGTATTTCTGTTTAACAATATAGATATAAACTAAAAATATATTTTATAATCAAAATTATATTATTTTAAAATATTATTATTTATGTGTATGACGCTGAAAACTCATAGTAAAGTAGTTATATGTAGTAAAACCTAAGTGAAAATAAATGTAAACTATGTCTTTAGATTCTGTGTTTGATTAAATAAATTTTCACCGATTGAAACTAAAATAAAAAAATTTAGTAAAACCGATTAAACCAAACTTTTAACCATATGGAAAGGCGGTCATTTTATATATTTTTATTTTTATAATTGACACAAAGTTAATATTGATTAACTAATAAATAAAAATCTGCAATACTATTTTGGTAATATAATTAGTGATGTAAATTGTTAAGGTAATGTAATAAAAACAAAGTTGTTAAATTCAAAGAAAAATTAATGATAATTAATGTGATAACTTGTTAAAAAAAAGCTAAGTTATATTTTATACTTTAGTTTTAATAGTATAAACTAGAGTTTGACCTGCACGTTAAACGCGGTATTAGTTTTTCTTTTCTTTATAAGTTATTTGATAACATTTTAAGCATATAGAGGTTATTTAGAGAGTAATTTTCATAATAGGGCAGTTTTGAGTTTTTATTTACAAGATAAAGCAGTTCTCACTCTTAGGGTACTTATTTGGTGAAAAGACTCACTTTGCCCTTTAAAAAGTATAACCATAAACATTTTATTTAGTTAGGAGCATTATATATTTTTTATTTGTTTTGTGTTTGAAGGGTTTTAGTTTCCTCGAGGAGGAAATAGAAAAGGAAAGCTTCTTCACTTTTTGGTTTTGTACGACGGAGTAAAGAACGTAATAGGAGGGTTGTGAGAGAGACTATTTTCTTTTCTGTTTGTTTTTCTTAGTTTTGGATTCTAATTGATTAACCCATATAATATTTATAAGTTCTACAGGTAAAAGGTAAATGAAGCTTGCTTGATAAAAATCAATGGTGCCTGTGAGTTATAGAAAACACAGAAAGTCTTTATAGGAAGAAGATGAAATAATACAAAATTGCCATTCAATAAAAAGAAAATTAATTGGATGGCCACGTGGCTGTGTACATAATGTTAGTGTACACATATTCGTGTACACGAGTACATTGGATAATCACGTGGATGTGTACATAATGTTAGTGTATGTATGAACCAAAGTCATGTAGATACATACGTTCGAAGACAATTCCAAATTCACAAATGCATTAAATGATCATGTGTATGTGTACATTAAGTTAGTGTACACATGTTCGCATACACGAATACATTGGATGACCATGAGGACGTGTACATAATGTTAATGTACGCAAGTACATGTTAAAGAGATAGATTTGTCTTTGTATGTATAGACAAGGGAGCGTGGTTTACGTGTATTAAACAACATGATTATATATGTACAAACAAAACATGTGTACCTTTTTTCATATACATATACATGAAACATGTAGGTTTTCCAATCTAGAATAATATCAGTTTACCAATAAATATGTACATATACATGATTGAGCCTGGTTCAACTTAAAGTATTATCAATGTGTACACATAATGTATTATCCACTTGTACAAAAGTTCATATTTACACCTGTCGATTTCATATATAAAAAAAATTGATAAGAAAACTAGTGATTCGTAAACCTCTGTCTTTCTTTCCTCCATGAGCGCCTGAAATCGCCACAGGTCTCCTATTCAACCTGACTTAAGCTATCCACCACCGAATAACAATTCACCACTGTACACAAATGTTTTATTACACACATGTACAATAATTTACATGTACACAGGTTAATTATACAATAATACATGAACGTCATATAATTTTCACTATCTTCATATATGTTGTATACATGAAACATGTAGGTTTCCCGAGTTAGAGTAGTACTAGTTTACCAAGAAATATGTACATATACATGATTGAGTTGGGTTTAATAGGTAATCCACGTATATGTATATAGTGTACACATATGAAGAGTGTACATTGTTTTAATAATAAAGAGTGTACACATGTACACATTTACATGTATGTACATAGTGTACACTTTCAGGATAATAGCAGTTTAATCTCTTAACTTGAAAAAAATTTATGGAAAAAAAAACAGAAACATGGAAGAAGAACATGACAACTATGGCACAAAAAAAACACACATATTGGTAGGAATTAGATGGATCGAAAGAAGAACACAAGAAAAATATTTTTTTTTTGTTTGGTGAGAGAATGCTTTAGAACCACTTGTGTACATTGTATATCATTAAAGCAATGTACCGTATACATGGAAAGATGTATACATACACACATATAAATATACACATGTAAATTTTTCTGTTTGCTTTAATAATAAATGGTGTACACATGTGACCGAGTGTACATTGTTTTAATAATAAAGAATGTACACATACACAGATGTACACATATACACATGTAATTGTACACATGTACACATATAATTGTACACGTTTTTTTTAAATGAGTGGCAATTTTGTAATTAAATCATCTTTTCTATTAGGTTTTTTGCGTTTCTGCAACTAAATCTCAGAGCCGTCTTTGATTTTTTTCATTCAATCTTCATTTTTTTGTGTGTTTTTACTCTATAATTTGTTGTAATTAACCAATTAAATCCAAAAATCCAAGTGAAAATAAGTTTACTCTTAATTATCAAAAAAAATAAGTGACGTTTCTTTTTCTTCTTCCTCTTAATTCATTGACGATGGCTAAATTTTGAGGTGACTGAAACCAATCTGGTTGTAGCTTCGAAAATCAAAGAGGAGATTGGACGGCTACAACATCTTCACCACGAGAATGAATATTGGTCTGAACCATAAGAGAAGACCAAACTAAAGAGGTGACTGTTGAGTGAAGGAGAAGTGAAGACTATAGACGAAACCGAAGACGCAGCGACGGATGAACCTCTGAATTTGGAGTAGATCTGAACCGTTTTTTTCTTTTTTTTTTCAAAGGTGTAATAAAGAGTAAAAAAAAAAGAAAAAAAAAGAGATAGAATAGAAAGAGAAAGAATGAAGGGCTGTAGTTAAATAACGAAAAAGAAAAGTAGAGATAATATTTAGTTAGCTTAGTTTATAGATAGAAAGTAGAATTGGTTAGAAGAAACTACCCTAGTAGAAAGAACTGCCTTATAATGTAAAAACAAACTTAAAACTGTCCTATGATGATATATTTTCTTATTTAGATACTATTAAGTTCTTACAAACCTATCTGGATCCGGAAGAATCCGATTCAAACTCTAAAAATTTATAAATCCGCACATAATTTAATTTTAATATCTAAAATACTCGATACACTAAAACTAATATGTATCCGAACGTGTACTTGAATGCTAGTGTTTAGCTAATTATGTAAACAAAAATAATTTTTTGTTGATCGGTTTGAATTATTGTACTAACGAAACAATTTTTCTACATATGTAAAATTATTATAATTAACACGTGAATAAAATGATATCAAGTTATTATAGTAAATACAGTTAACTAGGTGTTTTGTCCGCACTTGCAGACATAATTCTCTTATGAATATTTATCAGCTAATGTTTCATTAACTTAAAAATCAGCATAATAAATTATTACTGATGTTTTCAAAAGTACAAATGAAACATCAAATAATTATCAATGACAAAACTCAAACATCATAAATATTTAAAATAATATAATTCTATAATTATTTTGCTTGATTTATATTTTATTGTAGTATTTATACAAATATTTTTACTTAATTTATATTTGATTATAATTTTTATATCTTAATTTTAAATTTTATAATAGAAAAACATATTTTCAAGATAAAAATATACTGCATAAGTTATTTATTTTCTAAAAATATAATATGATAATTTTTTTTAATTATTTAATAACTATATAAGATTATAGAAATTATGAAATAAAATTAAAATTAACTAAAATCATGGAGAACTTAATGAATCAGCAAAATCAATTCTTAAATAATTTTTATTGAGTGATGATTCATATTTAATTAATAATATACAGTTTTCTATTTTACTTTTAAATTATATAATATAAAAATATATTTTCAAGATAACAACATAATACATAAGAATTGCATTATTTTTTAAAAGTATAATATTATTAGTGTAAATTAATTTCAATTATAAGATAATTACAACTTTTTATATCTTAATTTTAAATATCTAATAGAAAAATATATTGTAAAGACAACAACTTAATACATAAGAATTATCTTTTTTAAAAAACAAATCTGATACTACTACTAACATGAACTTGTTTTAATATATAATCAATTATATATAAAATTATAAAATTATGATAAATTATTAGAATTACCTAAAATCATGGAAAATATGAAAAAACAATAAACATTAAATTAACTTCTCAAAATAATAGTATAGATACTTTACATGTTAATTTGAAATTCTATAATAGAAAAATATATTTTCAAGATAACAACATATTACAAAAGAATTAACTTATTTTCTAAAATATCATATTATTAATATAAATTAGTTTTAATTATATAATAAATAATAATAAAACTTAGAGAAATTCTGATAAATGATCAAAATTATCTAGGATCATGGAGACAAATTAACAAATTCAATTTTCAAATAATAGTATAGATTGATGATTTATATTTAATTATTAATAATATAATTTTTATTTCTTAATTTAAAGTTTTATAATACGAAATTATATTTTCAACATAACAACATAATACATAAGAATTATCTTATTTTAGAAAATATAAGATTATTAATATAAATTTTTTTTAGTTATATAATAAATATAATAATTTTAATATCTTGATTTAAAATTTAAGTTTTATATATAAAATATATTTTTAGATAACAACATAATTCACAAGAATTATCTTATTTTCTAAAATATGTTATATTTATTCGTTTTATTTATAAGAAAATTATATATAAATATTAAAAATGTAATAAATAAAAAAACTTACCTAAACTTATGGAAAACATGATAACTAAGCAAATTTACTTTTTAAATAATAGTATAGATGAAGTAATTTGAAAAAGTGAGAAAAATAATATAAAAAATATAACAAAACACTTAAAATAGATAAGTTTTGTTACTTTTATAATAAATATTGTTAAATTGTTTGGAAAAACCAATTATTAAGGAATTTAAGATTAATTAAAGAAAAGATGTAATAATCTGTTGAAAATTAAATTAGTTTTATTTGTACTTCAGTTTTACTAGTATAATAAATATCTATAATCTTGTCCTTAAGAACTGAATTGCAAATTTGAAATATCTATTGATTCGCAAATTTAAAGCGGCCCACATGTTATAGCCTAAGAGCACCCACATCAATGAACCCCCTCTTGGAGTTCATTGAATCATTTTTTTATTATTAAAATTTTTTTTGTTTTTTTTTAATTTTTTGTTTTTTAAAAAAAAAACAAAAAAAAAATCTAGACCAATTCCGAACCGCCACGTGTTGAACCTCAGGAGAGAGGGGTTCACCGGGATGAACTTTAGGAGAGAGGGGTTCATAGGTTTTTGTTATTTTATTATTTTTTTTTTTGATTTCCGTGTGAACTCCCCCATGAATCTTCAATGGGGGTGCTCTAAGTCAAGCTGGCAACATCTTCTCAAGGCTTTCTGATATTCGAATCGGAAACAAAGTCAGAGAATCATATGATCATCATCATTCTCATATCATAATCATTTAAAAAATACATTTCATTCTTCACTCGAGTTCAGTAGTGGACCCTCACGTTCTCTAGAAAATTAAAACACACAATTAAACTGAAACCGAATGTGCCCGCAAGTCTTCTCCATATTTTCTTTTCTTGAAGCCGATTTTATAAATTGAAACCGCCAAAAAACTCTCGGATCCTTCTCTCTTCTCACCAATGGCTCTGATGCGAACCAGGAGCCAATTGAAAACATCTTCATTGTCTCCACCACCACCTCCTCCGTCTCCCATCCCTAGAGCCAGAGGATCACGTTCCGCTGCGAACGATATCCTCACCGAGATCATAGAAAGATCCATCCAGGTTCCAGACCTCACGCTCCCTGAATCTCATTCCGGCGGTGAATCTTCTTGTTCCTGCCGTCTGATCCCGGCGGAGATTGATTTTCGGTTGTTGACGTCGAGGAGAGAAGGGTCTGTGGATCGGTTGGTGCGATCGGCGAGGGAGTTTGGGGCGTTTCGTCTGAGCTGCCATGGGATATCGAGCGAGGAGATGCGATCGCTTGTGAGGGAATCGGGTCGGGTGTTCGGAGTTTTGGAGGGGAGAGAGACAGGGTTTCGTAGGAGTGTTGTCGGGAACAGAGATGAGATCGCTTGGGTTCGGTCGTGGAATGAACGTATGGAATGGGCGCGCGAGTATATCGGACCGGAAAGGTACCGCTGCTTCAGGTATTGGGTCGTTATTGGGCCTTACGAACTGATTTTTGTTATCAGTTCTTGACTTCTTTCACACTTTGTTTGATTGTGTTTAGTGTCTTTTATTACGAAGAGATCTCTGATAGATGAACTATTAGAGGTGAATGGTATTTTTGTAGGGTAATTAAGGAAATCTAAGACATTTATTGATAGATGATCAAGGTTTTGTTTGAACAAGTTTAGCATTTGCGTAAAGCACAAGCAAAATCACTTGACCTAAACCTAGAAACCAATTCATGATAGTCAGGCCAGATATGAGATTCAGTAGAAATAAAATAAAATTGGCTTTATTCTTTTAAAAATTCGGTAATTAGGAGGTCACACGACATAATAGTTTATTTAATTTTAAATGTTTCATCCAGTTGTGTCCAAAACCTGCCATGATGCTAGCCTAGTGATTGATTCATTTTATAGTATGTGGATAGTTCCGAATCATTAGCCTAATACATGAAACCTGAAAATGTAGTATGATTTATGTGTCCGAAAATGATTGAGAATACATATAAATTAATCTTTAGGTTTTTGTTGGACTTATTGCAGCGAAGAAATGGAGAATGTAGCTGATAAGCTTGATGGGGTAGCAAGGAAACTAGGGCAAATAATGGTGGAAAACTCAAGAAGACAAACAGATAAGACGATACAAAGAGGAGAATCAGTGCTCAAAGTTTACAGGTATAATCATGAAAACGTAACAGAGCAAAGCCTTCCTTTGCCTAAAGAGACGACCGAAGATATGCTTCAATACACACTCAGCCTTCACCTTCCAGCTAAGAACTGTGAGTTCCGTGTCAACTCAGGGAAAGGCCCACTTTCTTTCCACGCTGATCCCGACACTATACTAGTCACTTTCGGTCGCCAGCTTGAGGTATGTATGAACTCTATATATTCATATGTGCCACCTAAATTAAAAGCTTGTTATATGATATAATATTTGTGATAAATATATATGTAACTAGGAATGGAGCTTAGGAGAATTCAAATGTCGGAAAGGAGAAATCATTTATCACCCAGATGCATATGGCTCACGCACTTCCTTCTCTGTAGAGCTCAAGTGCATGTCTCTATTCTTGTCACATGCTTCTATTGCAACAACTTCCAAAACGTTATCCTTAACCCATCAGATTTTCGCTGCGTTACTTCTACTCTTTTTCTTCCAATCTTTTTGGATTTATGGATCTCATACAACCACTTAGAATGTCCATATATATTACTTTTCGTGTGTTGCATCATGTGTACATTTCAATCTTGGATAATGAGGGACTGGTAAGTGTGTTTTATTAGGTCGACGCTTCGGGTGTATATGTAAACACAACACAAGGTGACAGAGAAAATGGAAAAAAAAAAACACCCAGCCCAAAGATCTTTTCTAAACGTCAATGTATTATTTTGGAGAGTTGGAGTCATATTGATCAATATCAGAAACGCCAGAGAGCATTTGTCTTTGTCTTCTTGAATACCTTTTTACATATCCTTTCTTTCGGGTTTGGCTTACTATTGTTATACAAAAGAAAAGATTAATGTAATGCAGTAAGTAGACATTTGAGAGACATCAATGCAAATCCCTCAAAATTAACTGAACTCATTAAACGGTTTTGGTTAGGGCTGGGCAAATAAACCAAACCCAAAAACTCGAAAACCCGAACTGAACCCGATCCGATTACATTAATCTTTTCTTTTGTATAACAATAGTAAGCCAAACCCGAAAGAAAGGATATGTAAAAAGGTATTCAAGAAGACAAAGACAGTAAGTAGACATTTGAGAGACATCAATGCAAATCCCTCAAAATTAACTGAACTCATTAAACGGTTTTGGTTAGGGCTGGGCAAATAAACCGAACCCAAAAACTCGAAAACCCGAACTGAACCCGATCCGATAAAATGAATCTGAACCGACCCGACTTAAGTATCGAATGGATTTTGTTTTATGGTATTTCGGATTATGGATATTATCCGAACCGAACCCAAAATTAAATGGATATCCAATAAAATCCGAAACATTCAAATTTTTTAATAAGAACATATACTAAATATAATCTTAATTCCTAATATATAATATTACTAAACATCTAAAATAATTATCTTTTTTTTTTTTTTGTCAGCCGCCCATTTACTCTAAATCAAGTGGTGACCAGTCGAGTCGATTCCCCGAAGAGAAACTCCATCTGGCCGGATCTGATCTATATGGGAAAATGTATAGCCTCTACTCCTTGCTTCTTTAGCTAGTGCATCCGCTCTTCCATTTCTACTCCGCGGAATATGTGACAGACTCACATCCTCGAAGCCTTCCCGTAGTCGTTGAAACACCTCGATCTCTGTCGCGAAAGCCGGCCAGTCCTCTGGTCTAGTAAACATGTCCACTAGATCCGAACAATCCGTTTCAATCCGTATCGAAATCATCCTCAAATCTCTCATACATGAGACTGCCCACAGTAGGCCTTCCATCTCGGCATGCAGAGCTGATAGGCTCCTTCTACACGCCCGTAATCCGAACCATTCAGAACCCATTTGATCCTTGAGACTCCACCCTAAGCCACTGACACTACCATTATCGATCCATGATGCATCAATTTGGCATGTAGGGGTTTGGGGGATCCCAGGGGGCTCTGAACTGTGAGGTACCTCATGATCCGCATTTACTTCCTCCTTCTCGTTTGCCTTCCTCCAACATTCTGCCTCAAGAGACGCATGTTGAAGAGTGTCCATCGGAGATATGTCTTTTCCATTAAAAAGTTTATCGTTTCTTGCCTTCCAAATATACCAACAGATCCACGGGAAGGTGTCGAATTGTGGTCTCCGAGGAGCCACTTCTTTTCGCTTCCAAAACAGAAAGTTCATGTTTTGGTAAATAGATATACTCGGGAAGTCACCCGGAATGGACAGATAGTCCGATAAAGCCCAAACCTGCATGGCAGGGGGGCACTCAAAAAGGAGATGATTAATCGACTCCACTGGGCCAGCACATCTAGGACAACTCCTATCGGTGCCCAGGTGTCTATAGGTTAGCCTCTCTGCTGTCGCCACACAACCCGAAATAGCTTGCCACAAAAAGTGCTTCATCTTACTTGGAGCTTTTAACTTCCATGCATGACTCTGGAGGCCTTTGACACTTGGTTCGAGAACCATTTCATGTGTAGGGCTCGTCTTGCTTAATTGAAGTAGATTATATCCGATTTTAACTGAGTACACTCCTGTCTTTGTGTGATTCCAAACATATCCATCCAGAGCAGAGGAACGAGAAGGTTTAATCCCAAGTATCAACGGGACATCATCTGGCTGAAAAAATTCCCGTAGAAGCTGGATATCCCACTCCTTGGTATCATTCCTAATAAAGGCCTGAACAGGGAGTTGGGGAAGTCTGTAGACAATGTGATCGGCAGGTTTAGGTGGACGGGCCACTGAGTCAGGAACCCAAGGCTCGCTCCAAACCCTCGTATCGCGGCCTGTTCCAATTGTTCTCCGTAACCCCGACATGAGTAAAGGTCTTGCTGCCATGATACTGCGCCAACCATATGAGGGTGAGTATGTTCGTCGATCTTCCAAGGGAGAAGTATTGTTGTAATATCTTCCTTTTAGGGTACGCGCCAGTAAGGAGCTCGGATACTGGATCAAGCGCCATAATTGTTTTGCAAGAAGTGCTAAATTAAAGTCATGGAGATCTATAAAATAATTATCTATTACATGAAGCTTGATGGTTGAAAGTGGCGGTTGAAACTTGAAATTTTTAGATTAAAGTTTTGTTTTATTAAATAATGTTTCTCATTTTTTAAGAATTTGGTTTTTGTTTTATGTTTTCATTTATTTGGTGTTCTTTCTATTAAAAACTATGTTTATTTTTCATTTGATTTTAAATGCTCACGTTTGATGTTCTTTTCTTATTTTTAAATCAATTTTACTTATGTTTTGATTACAAAATAGTTATACATCAGCTACTTTAAATTCGAAGAATCGATTTTACTTATGTTTTGATTATAAAGTAGGTACAAATCATGTATTTTAAAACCAAAGTACCGATTGAGATCTGAATCCGAAAGTATTACGGATTATACTTGTTTTTTAAAGATTTACTAATTCCGACCTGAACCCGATAGAATCTGAACCAATCCCAAACCGAACTTTCAAATAATCCGAATGAGACTAATTTTGATAAATCCGAAAAACCAAGATCCGTTTGGACAAAACTGAAATTCGATTTGGACCCCGAATGTCCATGCCTAGTTTTGGTTTATAATAATTGTATCATAAATCCACCAAAACGTCATGTCTCATACTTTGTTTCTTCAATTTTCTTAAAAGAAACTAAGAGAAGATGATATGTTTGACGAAAAAGAAACTTCCTCGATGAAGTGTGACAGTGGTGTGACTGTGATGGTTCATACGGCCATACGGGGGCTTTCGTACGTACACGAGTACGGCGTTGTAGACTGTTTCTCTTTGAAGAATAGGTCTTTATTCGTGGCGACTAACGAAAGAATGTATTTCTTTATGATCAATAATAATAAATAATTGCACCAACAAAATAGAAAAAAATATGATGGTGATGTATTTCTTTAAGATCAATAAATAATAAAAATCTATATTATAATAGTAGACTTTCTAGGCTCCACAATGCGCCACGTCAGCAATTTTGTGGGTCCCATAGATATTTTTTAAACATCCATAGTCTTGGTAAGATAATCACAAACAATGAAATACACTTTAGCCAAGTGGTATAAGGTATCTAATTAAGTATGCAAGATCGTGGGTTCAAACCTCGCAACTATCATGTATTTTTGATTTTTTTATTTGAGTTATTATCATATGGACTTTTTGTTTATAAGGTTTTTATGTTTTTGGGGGCCTATTGTTTTAAAGATCAAAATAGTTGAATAAATCCTAAATCTTAACAAGTTCAAACCCAAAATAATTAAAAATGAATCCAAAACGAACAATAAAAAAAAACAAGTCTCATGCGGTTGCCTACGCGGATGGCTTAAAAAACCTTAAAACTGTCCTATTATAATATAGCTCAACCCAAAAATAATAAAAAATAAATCCAAAAACGAACAAACCAAAAAAAAAAAAAGTGAATTCCACCCGGGTGCCTACGTGTATGGCTTAATGAGGCTTGAATAATATAGATTATGAGCTCAAAAAGTTAAATCATTGCACATATTTTCTAATATTTATTTTCAAAAAATTTGTATGTGAGATAAAATAAAATAAACAACAAAAATTAATTATTTTCGTTATTTATTAAATGAATATGTAATTTCTCTTACATTTTAATAACTACTATAATTTCATTCAAAACATTCCTCACCACCGCTTCCAGACTCCGGCGAATGGATTCCCACAGTCAATGACGCAGTAGATAAAAATGCCACATCATTTATGAACAAAACTCAAACTTACAAAAAACCATATATATATAAAAACCTATCTAATGAAACTTAAACAACGAATATTAACTTAATTAAGGTTATTTTCAAATTGATAAATCGTTTAATACAAATATAAATACTATAAATATATAGAATTATATCAAGTTTTGATCTATGATATAAAAATTATTTACAGCAAAAAAAAAAACACCTACTTTTACACACTAAAAACTATATTATAGCCTAACTATTCCTATAAACCTTACTTCGCATATAAATAACATTTAACACATTCCTAATATTTTTCAAAAATATTGTATGTGAAATAAAATAAAATAAACAACAAAATTTAAGTATTTTTCGTTATTTATTAAATGAATATGTAATTTCTCTTACATTTTAATAACTACTATAATTTCATTGAAAACATTTCTCACCACCGACTCCAGACTTCGGCAAATGGATTCTCACAGTCGATGACTCCGTAGATAAAAATTCCACATCATTTATGAACAAAACCCAAACTTACAAAAAACATATATAAAAACATATCTAATGAAACTTAAACAACGAATATTAACTTAATTAATGTTATTTTCAAATCGATAAATCGTTTAATACAAATATAAATACTATAAATATAGAATTATATCAAGTTTTGACATACAATATAAAAACATGAAATTTTTCATTTCATTATTATTTGGTGTCATTAGAAGAATCCACTAAACCAACAATCGAAAAAAATACACGCAAACATAATGATCCTGGCCCCGCGCTTGCGCGGAGAGTATAGCAACTAGTAAATATAATGGTGATGTATTTCTTCTCTCAAAAAGAATTGATGTTTCCATCATGGGTAGAGGCACAATTAGAAAAGTTGACCCAGCAGCGATGTCTATCACTATGATGATTCAGTGACTGGATTTTATGGCAGGATCATACTCCGGGATGTCGCCCGGATGTTATTTCGGTGATCCGACATATGGATGGTAGAACCGAAACGATCTCTCCATCTGATGTTTCATCAAAAATTACTTGATGGCTGGATATGTTACTGCCAAAATGGCCGGACTTATAGCCAATGAGCCAAAGTTATTAATGATGTCCAAACTAGTACATGTTACCGTATGAATTTGTCAAATGATGTTAGCAGCTACCAGAAGTACTTAACTATAACTAACGTAGTCATCATGACGATTGAATCGTAACCAATGAATATATTGATTAGGTGTGTTATTTTAATCTAATACTATTCACATCTATCTATAACTTTATTTTTATAAAAGAAAATTATAATTGTTTCATACTAATATATACTAGGATAAGACCTGCGCCTTGCGCATGATGAATATATATAACTAAAATATAAAATTTTAATATTCACAAATTTAAAATTTACATATGATTGTTTTTGTATGTATTTGAAATTTTAGAATTTTGGAATTTTTATATAATTATCTATACGTATGATCAAAAACAATTTTAATTAGAAATGTAAATCAAATCTTAGAATTTAATGGATCTGATTTCATATATCTTTTTACTTTTCAGTGTTGGAGTGATGGAAAATAAATGGAGTGTCACTGGACTTGATTGGTAGAGTATAGCAAGTTCCCTAATGTTTTTAAAGAAGCAATTGGTAAAATATTTGCAATTAAAATATATAAAGTTTCTAAACTAATTTAATATAATTTATTTATTTGTCTAATAATATTAAAAAATTATATTTTTAAAAAAATTTATTTTTTAAAAATAATTTTCTAAAAAATTATGTTAAATTTAAAATTATTTTTAAAAGCAATATTTTAAGTTTTTCGAATACAAATAAACAATTTAAAATTAATTATTGTCATGATTTAACATAGCCATAATGATTTAAAAAATTAAAAAAATTAAAAGTTAACAAATTAAAAATTAACTCAGTTTTATATCATGATTT
>CAKOAT010071822.1:154837-165118 GCA_932364175.1 Eruca vesicaria subsp. sativa | reverse complement strand
ATAAATATATAAACTATGTTACATGCGTTATATGCGTCTCTAATTATTTTTCCCTAGCAAATTTCAATTGAACCTAAAGCCGCCACGTCAGTTTAATTGATATGCTAATTGATTGACAACTAAGCAAGGTTACTTTTTAATTAATACAAACTTGAGGTTACATCTTTTCAAATGTTTCTCAATTAATATATAGGGGATACGTGTTTCTACTCTCATTAGTCATGATGACGATTATGGGTATCTTAAGTAACAGCTACCATTGAATTTAACAAAAAAATGTTGGAAACATTTTTTCAAATTTATTTAAATCTTATATATCAGGATCGATTTTGGAAAGAACTTGCCACAAAGTAGAATTTACTAGTTGTAGGTATAACTTTGGGAAAAACGTTATTTAAATAATCAACTTTTGAATATAGTTGAAATAGAGCATCAATTTTCTTGTAAGAAAAAAAAAATCTCAATTTTTGTGAATAAGTTATTTTGATCACAAACTTTCATCAACCATATCATTTTAGTCATATCATTAGTTAACAATAACATCCAATTTTATTTACACTGAGTTCTTTTTTTTTGTTAGAATTAGTTTTTATTTATAATTTTATTTATTTGTGTTACAGTTATTATTATTTTTTTAATATTTAAAATACATCCACTATTTTAGAAAATACTGATTTATATTTATGCCAAAAATTATCAATTTTAAAAGTTATTTTAGGTCTACCGTTAGTCAACTATAACTATTGACTAACGATATAACTAAAATGGTATGGTCGACAAAATTTATAATTAAAGTGATTTCTCTTGAATATTTTTTTTTATTTAGAAAAAAAAATTAATATTTTATTTTAACCAAAATTGATAGTTGATGATTTAAATGATATTTTTCCCGTATAACTTTCATGTTAGATAAAGTCGTTAAATATGACAAAACTTTTAGTATTACATTAAGCTGTAAATAGATAGCAAATACCGTTACGAAATGTATATATTCATAAACTATAAATGAGCAAGAGTGTTTCTTTACTGAGTTCTAAGAACAAGAGTTAATTTGTCTTTAACTCTTGTTTGTTTACTTTGTCGAGTTTTTGACTTTGTATCTTTTATTACTCCCTCCGTTTTATATTAAGTGTCGTTGTAGAGAATTTTTTGTGTTACAAAATAAGTGTCGTTTTCGGTTTTCAATGCAAAATTTATTAATTTTATTATGTAATTTGTTTTTCTATTGGTTAAAATATGGTTAGGTGTATGGGTAATTGTGTTTTTATATAGGAAATATGTAAAATTATTGTTTCCTTAATCCGTGTGCATAGCTGTAGAGTGACACTTATATTGAAACAGAGGGAATAGTTCATTTCTAAATATGACATAATTTTAACACGTTCACGTCTATTAAAGGATTAAATTTGGACTTTTCAACGATAAAAGGGTATTAGTAAGATTTTACTCCACGCACGAACGACTTGGATCCACGAAGCCAACTTCATCTCTTATTAATCCTTAGTTTTAGTTTATTTTCCAGCTATCCAAAGGTAATTATTTTATGCTGACATAGAAGTTCAAACAGTATTCAAATTTAATTGTCAATGTTTTGTCACTCATATTTAAATGTTATTAATAAGAAAATGCAAGCGTCGAAGGCGACCAGAGATGCACCGCTTCAGTAATTAAGGGTGGTTTAGTGTAATGTTTTAATTGGGAGCTACAGCTCTTTGAACAAACAGTATTCTGCATATTGCAAGAGCGATGAGCTAGTAGCCTAGTTCACATATTCAAACAAAGGTTTTGGTCCCGTTTACTTGGGATCCAACTCAGTTAGTTTGGCCTGTAAGAACAAAGTATACAAATTTTACCGTTTTTGAGATCAAGATGAATGATCTTTACTAATCCTCTGACTTGTTCTATAAAAGAGAAACTAAACATGAATAAATTTACTAGAAAACAATGAATTAATCATCTTCATCAGTGTCTTTTATTTTAAGAAGAGCAAAGTGTAACTCTTTCGTACATACTTATCAAATTAGCTCCGACTTTTTCCTAGATACTCCAAACAACTTAACTATCTAAACATTTAAACCAGTCGTGAAAGTTAAATCTAAAAATAGTGCTTAACATTCAACGACAGTAGCGTCCTAGCGGCAATCCACATTGTTGTTTGATATTATTCAAATATTTTTAAATCGATTTTATTTTAGCAATTGTTATATTTATCGTCAGATGTAAGTTATATTTCCATATATATATATATATCAAGTTTTACCAGCTCTTACATATATAAAATATAAAATATCAATCCCGCCTGGAATTAGAATATATTGGTTGACCTCACAAATTAACAAAAAGGAAAGAACATGAACAACATACCGGGAAGAATCATGAAAAGCTGTTCCTTGAAATTAAACAATATAATATAAATGTATGGATATATTTAAATTTAATAACTTTATCCTAAAAATGACTATGCAGTAAGTGTATTTTTGTTATCGATAGGGTAGGACCTAGTTAGTATATTCGTAACTTAATTCGAATTGGTAAATATCATAGTTGAAATTGTCCTAAATGATTTTTTTGTTTCTTGTTTTATTTATTCAACCATAAAAAGTCAAATGAATATTAAAACCATTTTAAATAAGCTTACGTGGTAAAAGTTTGAGTTTCAATAAGTAGAGGCACCGCGCGCATATCTTTCTTCAATTTGTAATTTCGTATTACCGTTTCTGCTTTGCGTTTTATTTATTAAAAATGGCCGACGAAGACTCTTCCGACTCCATCATCATCAACGTCGTCGGAGACGACAACAAATCAGCCTTATTCGGCAAATACGACATCAAAAAGCATCTCGGCAGCGGCGCGTTTGCCAAAGTCTACGAAGCCGAAGATCTCCACAACAACGGCCAAAACGTCGCGATCAAAGTCGTCCAAAAGAAACGTTTAAAAGACGGCCTCACGGCGAACATCAAGAGAGAAATCTCCGTGATGCGCCGCCTCCGTCACCCTCACATCGTCCTCCTCTCCGAAGTCCTCGCCACCAAGACCAAGATCTACTTCGTCATGGAGCTCGCTCAAGGCGGCGAGCTCTTCTCCAGAGTCACGACCAACCGTTTCACGGAGAGTCTCAGCCGGAAGTATTTCCGCCAGCTGATCTCCGCCGTGAGGTACTGCCACGCGAGAGGCGTTTTCCACCGTGATTTGAAACCGGAGAATCTCCTCTTGGACGAGAAGCGAGACCTCAAGGTTTCGGATTTCGGTCTAAGTGCGATGAAAGAGCAGATCAAAGCCGATGGGATGCTGCATACTCTCTGTGGAACTCCTGCTTACGTGGCGCCAGAGCTTCTCACTAAGAAAGGTTATGATGGTTCCAAGGCGGATATATGGTCGTGCGGCGTCGTTTTGTTCCTTCTCAATGCCGGTTACTTGCCTTTTAGAGATCCGAACATCTCGGGGTTGTACCGGAAGATCCGTATGGCGCAGTATAGAATGCCTGAGTGGACTTCTTCGGGTCTTCGACATCTCCTCAGCCGCCTCTTGGAGCCTGATCCGGAGAAACGGATCACGGTCGAGGAGATTCTGAAGGACCCGTGGTTCAACCACGGGGTGGACCCGAGTGAGATGATAGGGATCCAAGCAGACGATTATGATCTCGAAGAGAGCGGGAAGAAACTAAACGCGTTTGAGTTGATCGCGTCTTCGTCGACTGCTAACCTCGCAGGTTTGTTTGGAAACTTTGTTACTCCGGATCATTGTGATCAGTTTGTATCTGATGAGAATCCGGAGGAGATTATGGGTAAGGTTGTTGACGTGGCTAAGAAGATGGATCTGAGGATTGCGAAGAAGAAGGAGAGAGCGGTGAAGCTGGAAGGGCCACAGGGAGTGGCTAATATCGTTGTTAAGATTCGGAGGCTAACGGATGAGTTAGTGATGGTTGAGATGAAGAACAAGCAAAGAGATGTTGGGATAGTTTGGGCTGATGAGCTTAGGCAGAAGCTACGTCGTTTGATTAATCAGCCGGTTAATAGGGTTCCTGATAAACCGTAAAATTGGTTTTCACGTAAAAACTAATTTACTCGGATTTTTCTGACGGATTCCACTCGTGAGGTTTAACAGTTGGACAAGAGACTCGGGTTAACTATTAAAATTCATTGAGGATTTGAGAAGCATTATGGTGAACCGGTTCGGTTTACATTGGAGCAGAGATAGTAACTCTTTGTACATAAAAAATGAGGAGAAGAATACGAACCGGGATTCGTTTTTAGTACTTTTTCTGAGTATAATTAAATAAATAAAAAACAATACTATTTGCTTTATTGGAGAGAATTTGAACAAGACTCTGGTCTGAAATCAGTAGTCTTTTACTTGTATGTGTGACCATGTGTGTTTTGGAAACTTGGGCCTTTGTTTTAGCCAAGGGACAAGCCAAACCGTTTGTAATATTTATATGATCGTTGATTGTTTTCGGGAATCAGAAGAAATTATTTGGGTATGGTTTTTGTATTTTACTATTTAAAGCTATAAAAGTTTCTTTGTAGCATTAAACTATCTTATAAGAGTATTAATCATATAATAAATAGAAAATATTTGGATATTGATCAAAAGTAAAAGAAAATATTTGGATATTCTGTTTTCAGTGGAACCCCATTGACCTGAAGAAACCATCTAACACAATATCTCAACAAAATGGAATTATACTTTATTTTCATACACTTATGAAATGCAGAATGGTGGTGGTCAGTGCAATATTTAATATATTTCATAAAGTTTACCGCCACGGCCAGTTCTGGCGAGTTCTAAGATCTTAAAGTTGTTAAGGTCAATGTTAACCAGGCCGTCTCATACTCATTGTGGGCTCTCTGTGCAAAGTCTATTTTTATAGCAAGTGTACTAAAAGGATTTTGTTAAAAAAAAGTCATTTATTTTTTTTAAAAAGACCCTAAACACTTACTAAAATTTTGTAAAAATATTGTGGACCCAGTGCAAATGCTTCTTTGACACATGCCAAGAGACAGCCTGGTCCTAACACAACAAAACAAAGACTACAGAAGGTTAAGGAAAAATATTAGTAGTGTTGATTTTCATTATTTGACCTTTATCTTGATCAATCATTATGATACATGTGTTAGCCTTAGTCAAGGTCTTGAGTTCAAAATCTAACCCCAAGGACGCTTATTTATCATTACGGGTTTGATTGTATTGACTGCAGTTTTAATAATTTTACTCTATGACTAGGTGATTTTCCCATGCTCATGCACGGGTATAAATATTCATAAAAGTAAAATTTTATAATAATTGATTGATATTTAATTTTAGTTTAAATCAATTTATATGTATAATTTATATTAATAAATATAGATTACTCTAATTATACATATGAATTTGGATATATTATTGTCGGTTTAATTATTTTTTGGATCAATAGTGGGTTTGGTTATCAATTTGGTATATTGTAGGTATAATTCATATTAATAATATTCTATTAATTTAATTATATATATAATTTTAGATATGTTATATTTCATCAGTTTTATTGTTTTTACGGTTGATTTAATTATCATTTGGATATATTAGATTCTATCTATTTTTCTAAATTCAATTATAATCTTTTTTTATCCTCAATATATTAAATTTTTGATTAATCCTCTTATTTTCATTTATGTCGGTTGTTATTTTAAAAATATAAGTATATCTAGTAAGATTATGTATAACTTAAGATTTTTTGTGCTTAGAAAGAAAAAAAATGGAAACTAAATTTTCTGATTCTAAATTACATACATACGTGACTAATAAATTTTTTGAAGCTTATGAACACATCAATATTTACAATATTTAGATTGATTAGATGGTAAACAGAAATTTATTATAAATAATTTTAAAATAAAGATTCTGATTTGCTTAAGTATTTTGGTTATATTAAGTTCCATAAACATAAAAATAGAAAATTAAAAATCCAAAGAATTATTAAGAAAACATATAAATCTAACTATTAAAATATAATATATATACTTTGTTAAATTATATAGTGTTATGATGTTTTAAAATAATTGTAGTTATTTGATAAAAAAAAGGTTTAATATTAAAATTTATTTTTAGTTTTGTTTTTAATATCTCTTAAAATATGCAGTAAAATTTTTTATTGTTTTTGAAAATTTATATTATATAAGTAAAATATAATTCATATTTGTTTGCTGTAATTGTAAGATATTATAGTCAAATAAATTTACTAAAAATAAAAAAATATATTTCAAGAATACTATTTATAAAAAACATTTGTCAATTAAACATACATTAGTTTATGTTACTTAATTATTTTATGTAATCATCTAATAAAATATATATATATATATATATATATATATATATATATATATATATACAAAAAAAATAATTACTTTGAAAATATATATATTTATTGTTTAAAATTATTTTTTAAAAAGAAAACAAAATATTTCTTTTTCTAATATCAAGATTAGTTGTGTGAATTTTTTATGGAATCACATTATATACAAATATTCTTTTTCCTCTAAGAAGATATATATATATATATATATATATATATATATATAAAGTATTTTACTACTCCAAAAGTATATTTTATGTTATTTAAAATATATTTAAATTAAATATTACTATTTTGTGAACTTTCCATTTTTATGAAACTATATTTATATATACTTATATTTTCGTTTTTAAATAGTTTTGTAAACTTTATACATGTTTCCTTTTTATTTTATATTGTTATTTGGAAAAAACTAAAAGTAAATAATATTATTTAAATGTATTTTTTAATTTATTAAGGGTATCATAGTAATCAACCAGCGTGAGAGTTAATGTGAACGCGACACATAAGAAGGTGACTTCTCAAATAATATTATAGAGATTACTTAAAAAGTATAATTTATGCTATTTAAAAATATATTAAGTTAAATATTACTATTTTGTAAACTTTCTTTTTTTATGAAACCATATTATATATATACTTATTTTTTTCGTTTTTAAATAGTTTTGTAAATTTTATAAATATTTCTTTTTTGTTTTATATTGTTATTTGGAAGATTTTAAAAAGGAAATAATAATATTATTTTTTTAGAGAAAAAATATTTCTTTTTCTAATATCAAGATTATTTGTATGAAATTTGTATATGAAAACACATTATATAGAATTTTTTTTTTCATCTTAGAAGATGTAGATATAAAGTATAATTACTTAAAAAGTATAATTTATGCTATTTAAAAATATATTTAAGTTAAATATTACTATTTTGTAAACTTTCCTTTTTTATGAAACCATATTATATATACTTATTTTTTCGTTTTAAATAGTTTTGTAAAATTTATAAATATTTCCTTTTTATATTGTTATTTGGAAGATTTTAAAAAGGATATAATAATATTTAAATATATTTTTAATTCATTAGGGGTATCATAGTAATCAATCAGCGTTAGAGTTAACGTGAGCGCGACACCTAAGAAAGTGACTTCTCAAATAATTTATAGAGATTACAGCTTTGATTTTTTTTTTGTTATGATTATAGAATTAAGAGTATTTGTATCTCATATACAAACTAAACCTCTAAATTAACTATTTACCCTTTTTCTCTCTTATCTCTCTTCCCCCCCCCCCTCTCACTATTTTTCCCCCAAAACCATGGCATATTGCTAATATCCAAGTTCTTTATGTATTTTCAGCCAATTCACCCTAGAATTAAAGCTTTAGAAAGCACATAAAACTAGTTGTAGGAATTTGGCATTCTATAGCACAACACAGACATACATTTTATGGATGTGAACTTATAAACACTCAATAGAGCATGTTTGGTGTAGGTTTAGGCTGTAAACATAATATTATTGATGTGAACAACGACAACCAATCATGCCATAAATCACTTTAAAACTAGAAACTTGACTTGTGCTGGGTAGAACTATTGTACATGTTAAATTATAATCCTGACTAACTCCAACGAATTTAGATCTAACTATAAATAACTAGTAACTAACCCCCTTATAAAGTTGCTTTTTGTATTGTATTGGGTGGCGACAAGTCCATGGGTCATTGACAAAAGAGACGTGGTTAGTAAATTTGATATGTGTAGTTTTTTTTGAAGGCTTGTTTGAAGATCTTCGAGCATCAAATGCTTCTCGAAAGAATAGATTGTCATTTGCTAGCATAAACTATTTCGAAACAATGTATTGACCCATATTTTAAACATTAGATTTCAGATAAAAACGACCGAGAAACATTGTTGTTAAAAAAAAATCTCTCTCAGCTACTGTTACCGAGATCAGTCTTTACCCAGTTTAACTCAGTTCTTTATCCATTGGTTATTTCCTTTAATGGTTTAGATCTACTGTAATTCTGGTCTCCCTTTCAAATTATTCCCTCAACTGTTTTTAACTGCTGGACGGTACCCGGCTGTGTAGTCTAACCCACCGGGTTCTTCCCCCGACCCGGGTCGGAGGGACCGCCTCCACCGTTACACTTCGCCGGAATCTCGCTCTGCAAACTCTGAAAGGCCCTCTCAAACCTCACTCGAATCCCTTCCTGTGTTGAGTAGTTTTCATGGTGATGAACCGTTGGTTTTCACAGAGCACCTCTTAGCTGCTGCACCTTTTGAACTCTCTCTGTGGTTACAGAAACCTATCTTCATCACCTTGAGTAGAGATTTTCTACTACACTCGACTGGAAAACTTCTGTTACCCCTCATAAAGAGTTTTCACAAGACTCACCTCTGTTTTAAACCTATTCTAAGTACAATTCAACCTTTTCCCTCCTACTCTGTTTCGAACTAGCGATGCAGCGACGTTTCTCCTCCGGTGAGAAAGGTAAAGCAGTGGCCTTGGAGCACCGCCCTGCTCCCCGTGTTGGACGTGTTCGGGTCTCCAAACCGACAACCCAATCGAACTGCCAGCGTCACTCTCTCACGCTGATTGGCAGAGTCACAAACTCATCCGTCCAAAGGTTTGGTCTCTCATTCCTTTCTTCACTGAGCACCGGAAAGCTGATATCCCTCATGTGGGATCAGATCTTGGTATGGAATGTTCCAATTCCAGTTTGAATGGGAATCTGATCTTCTCACGGTCCTTGATAAAAGACCCTACCATTATGCTAGATGGATGGTGATACTACAACGTTGGGAACCTACAATCTCCCCTAATTTCCCAACTATGATATCATTCTGGATTAAGATT
The DNA here is from genome assembly GCA_932364175.1 of Eruca vesicaria subsp. sativa. Classification (NCBI taxonomy): domain Eukaryota; kingdom Viridiplantae; phylum Streptophyta; class Magnoliopsida; order Brassicales; family Brassicaceae; genus Eruca; species Eruca vesicaria. The sequence continues at coordinate 155,938 of CAKOAT010071822.1, read as the reverse complement.
CAAGGGATTTCTATTCACCTCTAGACGGAGGAAGTTGCTCACAGTATAGGGGAGGACATAGGTACCTTCGAAAGTTCAGAAATAACAACTCAATCAATTCGTGTGAGGGTACACGTCAATGGCAAGCTGCCCCTTATGAAATCCTCCGTTATTGAGTACCCAAACGGAGACAAAGTCAAAGCAACTCTAGTTTATGAAGCTTTGCAAAAACATTGTCTACACTGTGGAAAGCTAGATCATGAAGTCAGAGACTGCCTAGAATTAAAGCATCAGAAGAAAGCGCTGAGTGGAAACACAGACGAACCGCAATGTAGTCTTACGTCTGTGGCAAACATGGAGCCCTCAAGACAGACAGAGCGTCAATCTACTAGAGGACCTAAGAGACACTCTCCGGTAAGAGAGCACCGGTTCAATCCATATTCTAGAAAGGAGTCATCCCGCAGAGACAATCGCTCAAGTTTGAAAGACTCATACCGACGTGAGCGCACTGGTGACGCCCATTACAGGGCTGAGCACACCAGAGACTTTCACCGTGGAAGAGAGGAGTGTTCCTCGCATGGTCAGTACTTGAGTGGGGATTCCCATAGAACCGTGCAAGCCAAGGATAAGAGGCCCCCTCCTCATCGCAGTGACTCAGTCTCAAGCAGGAGACTCGGGATTGAACAGGCTAACCGGGATGTAAGGGGGGATCCCCATGAGGGGAGAACTGAGCTGTTCTCTCAAGCTACCATGACCTCAGCTAGGAAGCAGGTTATGGGTGCTATGACACAATACGCGAGTTACGTAGACCCTTCTGAAAATGCAGCTCGCCGTGAAAGACTGATGATCGCTGAAGAAAAGGGCCAACAAGAAAAATCTGCACTTCAAGTTGCTAGAGCCGCAGTAGCACGTAATCAAACATTTTCTCCTTCTCCCCCCCACCCACCTGTGATTGAAGATAGTGCGACTCGCATTCCAGCTACTAGTAGATTGGGTACCAATACAAGTGCTAGCAAACCTCTGGAAACAGGAGATCATGTACCTATTATGGCTAGACTTGGGCCTCTCCTTGACGAGGTTATCTCAGCCGATGAGGACACTGCTGCCCCCCCCCCCCCCCCC
>CAKOAT010071822.1:115323-154737 GCA_932364175.1 Eruca vesicaria subsp. sativa | reverse complement strand
AGGAAAGGAGGTTAGCAGTGATGGTATCCCGGGAGAGCAAGAAGGTACAGCTTCGGAAAACCTTCCCCTCTGCAATATGGTGCCGCCGACAGTTCGGTGTAGGGTGGATTTTCGGATCCAACCCAACCCCGTTCCTTAGCTGTAGCAAGCTGGAACTGTCAAGGGCTGGGGAACCCTAGAACAGTTCGAAGATTGGAAAAGATCACTAAGAAGTTCGATCCAGACGTCATCTTCCTTATGGAAACAAAAAACCCCAACGATGTTCTTCTTAAAAAAACTCGAACACCTCCGATATGAGTGTAATCACTTGGTGCCTCCGACTGGCCATGGAGCTGGAGGCTTAGCTCTCCTTTGGAAGCAAGAGCTCAAGCTGCAAATTCTAAACTCTTGTGCTAATGTAATTGATACTGTTATTGAGTTTGAAGAGAAGCGTTTATATTCCTCATTTGTGTACGGCAATACTGATCACAAGCTGAGGCTCCAGCTTTGGGATCATTTACTTAGTCTTTCTCTGGCTCGCGATGATGCGTGGTTCATTACGGGAGACCTCAATGACATTCTTTGTAGCGAAGAAAAAGATGGAGGAACGGACCGACCTGAAGGTTCCTTCTCTGCACTCTGAACCTTCTTTTCAGAAGGTGATCTCTTCGATCTACAACATACGGGTGACCCGCTATCATGGAGAGGAAAAAGATCAGATTACGTGGTCCGGTGTAGACTGGACAGAGCGGCTGCCAACACTCGCTGGGCGGAGCTTTTCCCCTCATCAAGATGCCAATATCTTGGTTTTGAGAGTTCAGATCATAAACCCCTGATATCTTTCTTTGATAAGGGTGGACGACGGAGACGAGGGATGTTCCGTTACGATAGGCGTTTATGCAGCAACGAAGAAGCAAAAAAGGTAATAACTGAGGCCTGGTTAGGCGACCCCCACGCCTCTGTTGCGGAGAAGCTGACTTCTACCAGGAGCGCTATCTCGGCCTGGAACCGTACGCAGCAAAGGAATAGCAGCAAGATTACTGAGAAAAAGAAAATTGAATTAAACGATGCCCTGTCAAAACCGGTTGAAGACTCTAATTTGATCAAAGAGATATCTGAAGCACTGACCGCAGCATATACAACGCAGAAGAAGAGTTTTGGAAACAAAGAAGTCGCTTCCTTTGGCTGAAGCTAGGAGACCGGAACACGGGCTTTTTCATGCAGTTTCTAAAACAGAAGGAGAAGAAACGCTTTCTCGGTGATAGAAAAAGAAGATGGGAGTGTGGTTTATAAAGAAGATGAAATAACAATGGCTATTGGAGAGTACTCTGAGAAGCTATTACCTCCACTCTTGGTGAGAGGGTTGATGCGGTAAATCGAGGCCTGCGACCTCTACTGACGACTGAGGATAATGATGTGCTCGGTAGCATCCCTACACCGGAAGAGATCAAAGCAGCAGCCTTTTCCATCCATGGTGAAAAAGCCCCTGGCCCCGACGGGTTCTCAGCGGCCTTTTTTCACACGCATTGGGAGAAAATTGGTCCGGATATAGTGTCTGAGGTTCAGGCTTTCTTCTCTGGAGCGCCTTTGCCGGATGGAATAAACGCCACAAATATACGCCTCATCCCTAAGATCACAAATCCACAGAAAGTGGCGGACTACCGGTCAATCGCCTTGTGTAATGTTTATTACAAAATCTACTCCAAAATCCTGACGAGGAGGCTCCAGCCTTTTATGGACAAGCTGATCTCGGAAAATCAGTCAGCGTTCGTACCGGGAAGGGCTATTGGAGACAATGTGCTTATCACCCATGAAGTGCTACATTATCTGAAGACCTCACAAGCAGAGCAGCGTTGTGCCATGGCAGTCAAAACTGACATGAGTAAGGCCTATGACCGACTCGAGTGGGATTTCATAGCGCTGGTGTTAGCTCGGTTGGGTTTCCACCGAAATTTTATTAGCTTGATACTACAGTGCATCTTATATGTTACATACTCCTTCCTCATTAACGGTTTGCCTAGAGGGAAGGTAGTACCGAGCAGAGGCATTCGCCAAGGCGACCCCCTCTCTCCCTACATATTCATAATGTGTAGTGAAGTTCTCTCGGGTTTATGTAACAGAGCGCAAGAGGAAGGACTCCTACAGGGTATAAAAGTATCTAGAGGCTACCCCCGAGTCAATCATCTCCTCTTCGCCGATGACACCATGTTCTTTGTCAATGCTAATGAGAGTAATTGTGAAGCACTCAAAGACATCCTGCGAAGCTAGGAAGGGGCGTCGGGTCAGTCTATTAACCCCGACAAGTCAGCGATCACCTTTTCTCACCGCACCCATGCGTCTATTAAAGATCCAATCAAACTTGCCTTAAGTATTCAGAAGGAGGGGGGATCCGGAAAGTACCTAGGTTTACCGGAACTGTTTGGGAGGAAAAAGCGTGACTTATTCTCCTCCATAGTGGATCGAAACAAACAAAAGGCTCAGAGTTGGTCCACAAAACTTCTTTCTTCAGCCGGAAAGCTTGTTATGCTGCAGAGCGTGCTGTCTCCTGTTCCGTCGTACTTAATGACATGTTTCAAGCTCCCAGTTTCTCTGTGTAAGCGTATCTAATCAGTGTTTACGCGCTTCTGGTGGGATAATAATGAGAATACAAAAAAGATGGCCTGGGTTTCATGGGATAAATTAGCTAAGCCAAAGGCATGTGGAGGGTTAGGAATGAGAGATGTTCAAACTTATAATGATGCGTTCTTGGCAAAAATCGGTTGGCGACTGCTAAACAATCCTTATGGTCTCCTCGGCAAAGTGCTCAAAGGAAAATACTTTCCCGCTTGTGACTTCCTGGAAGCAACTGAGCTATCTACGATGTCGCACGGCTGGCGGAGCATCCTAATAGGCCGAGAAATCCTCCTGAAAAACATAGGTTGGGCGCTAGGTGATGGTAAATCCATTAAGGTTTGGCAGGACCCTTGGCGGATTTGTAGCAGGCAGGAGAGACCAATGGGACCACCTACTGAGCAGGGGTCGGAGATGCTTGTTGCGGAGCTAATGATGAGTGGTGGAAAGCAATGGGATCGCAATAAAATTCAGCTACTGCTCCCGGGTTATGAAGATCAAATCTTATGTCTGAAGCCTAGCATAACATGGGCTCCTGATAAGCTAATTTGGTTGGGAACAATTTCAGGCGAATACTCCGTTAAATCAAGGTACTTCGTAGCGTTTGAGAGTGAGGACAATCCTTTGACTACAGAAACAGAGTTTAATTGGTCAAAGCATGTGTGGAGCTTGGATTGTGTCCCCAAGGTCAAGCTTTTCTCGTGGAAAGTCTTAAAAGGAGTAGTTCCCGTCGGTGAACGCCTTGTTGAAAGACACATCAATGCAGATCCAAAGTGTAAGAGATGCGGTTGCAATGAATCTATCCTTCACCTTCTTTTCCATTGTCAGTTTGCTCAGAAAATCTGGAGCATCTCCCCTTTTGTAACTGAGCTGGACTATAGCGGAACGATAGATTTGACAGCGATGTGGCCAGTGATGATTGAGCAACTTTGTTTACCCCCTTCAGGGATTGCCTCAGGAGATATGTTTCCTTGGCTGTTGTGGGCTATTTGGAAAGTCAGAAATCGATTTGCGTTTGATGGCTTTGTAGTTTCACCGGAGGATACTCTATCGTCTGCTATTAATATAGCGCGTGAGTGGTGTATTAATAGTAAACCGGAGAGACAAGGTAAGAGAAGTCAGAAAGAAAAGGCTGAGGCTTCAGCTACTGGTACCTTAACAATTTAGTCTGATGCAGCATGGAACTCTGTGGCGCGAGTAGCAGGGCTGGGATGGACCATCTTGTCGCTGCCCCAACATAGAGTCTTTCAAGTACAGGTGGAGTTTGTGGCATCTCCGTTAATGGCAGAAGCTTTAACACTTAGAGAAGCTGTGTTGTCCTGCAAGAGGCTGTCGTTTCAGAAGGTTAGGTTCGAGTCGGATTCTACTCAGTTGATACAATGCCTCCGCTCTGGAGATCCGGTGGTGGAGCTACACGGTGTGGTGTTTGATATCCTTGAGTTGTCGGCTGGCTTTGAGTCGTTTGTTTTTGTTTGGATTCCTAGGGCTAAAAATACAATTGCAGACTCTTTAGCAAAAGATGCTTTGATTGTAGTTGAATCTTTGGTTGGTGGGGATTCATTTATGGCTCCTAACTAACTCTTGCAGTTATATTTAATATATGAGTTCAAAAAAAGAAACAATGTATTGACCATGCAGATGTTAATACATCATCTCATAATCTTTTAAGGAATATCTTGAGAATACATCATCTCATAATCTTTGATTGTAGTTGAATCTTTGGTTGGTGGGGATTCATTTATGGCTCCTAACTAACTCTTGCAGTTATATTTAATATATGAGTTCAAAAAAAGAAACAATGTATTGACCATGCAGATGTTAATACATCATCTCATAATCTTTTAAGGAATATCTTGAGAATAAAACCTGATCAAAATATAATCATGTTTTAACGACCCAGTTAGACTCAATGATCTTCTTTCACATGATTTCCAATTAGGGGAGGGCGCAGAAGAAACTTAGGTGTGGCACTTGCCCCACCCCCACTAAATTTTGTATTTTCTACAGTAATTAGTAATTAGCTTTACAACTTATCTACATACCCTGTAAATATTCTTTATAATGTGCCCCATATTCATTAAGTCGTTGGATCCGACCCTGATTCCAGTCACTCTTTTACTTTTCACCGTGCTTGATTCTCTTTTTACGAAGGAGTAAAACCTCCATCAACTTCAATTTGGTGGGTAAAGGCAGTTAAAGATGAAACTTCCCTGTAAAGCTAAATCGAAAATAAAATAATCATCTCAGTCATCACATAAGAACCTCAGACATCGCTGTCTCATATTCCAACCCACATTTAACTTGCAACAAAATGTTAGGTGCTTACGCGGCTTGCGCCTTTGCTAATCACATTTCATTACCTCAATCACGCGCTTTCCTCAATTAACTACGCCTACCAAACACCAAAATCTAGAAGCCCTCCCTTATCTTCACATTAACCGGTTCCGATCATACCTCCGATATCAAACCAGCATGACGACAAATCCCGATAACCAGAAACCGGTTGAAGAACCTTCCGACGTCGAGGTGGCAGCGCCGGCGACTGAAACGAAGACGTTTTCGGCGATCACTCAGAGATGGAAAAGAGAAGACACGATAAAGAAAGCATCACCGATCACGAGAGGACTATCTCTCCTCTTCTCCCTCCTCGCCTTCCTAATCATGGTCTCCAACAAACACGGTCCCGGTAGAAACTTCGACGACTACGAAGAGTACAGATACTTAGTAGCCATCTCCATCTTCTCAACGCTATACACTGCGTGGCAGACGTTCGTGCATTTCTCGAAAAGAGAGTTTTTTGATCGCCGGACATCAGTCTTGGTCGGTTTCTCCGGTGACCAGGTAATGTAATGTAGAGAGAAGAAGCTTATTTTCATGTTTTAAAGTTTAAAATTATAATCTTTTAATGAAAATTTTCTGTTTTTGTAGATTGTGGCGTATCTGCTCATATCAGCTGCTTCCTCTGCGATTCCGTTGACTAATAGATTCAGAGAAGGTCAAGATAATATTTTTACTGACTCTGCTGCTTCGGCTATCGCTATGGCTGTTTTGGCCTTTGTTTCTTTAGCTCTCTCTGCTCTCTTCTCTGGATACAAACTCTCTACTCATTCTTTTGTTTGAATCTTTTGCTGCTTAAGCCTCTCTTTCTGCTTCAGTTGTTTGTTTTATATTACCGTGTTGGTCTTTGTGATACGTGTAAATGTCAATTCTTTTTATGTGTGATACTTTGGAAGCTAAAAAAGTATTTTAAGTAATCGCAATAATCCGGTTCATTGTGTTGGTACTAGTATAGTAGTAGATGCTATCACACTCAATATGTGAACTTGTAATCTTATCGTTCATGTTCATCAGAATATAAGTTCATGAAAGCATGTGAGAAATTGATTGGTTTTATTCCATTTTTCTAGTTCTATGGTACACAAGAAGACTAAAGATAGTATAATATTACAGGCGTGTGAAAGCTCTCGCATGAGCTAATGAAAAAAAAAAACAAATGAAATAATTTTCTCTATGGACTATAGACTATATAGTCTTATGTATCTGCAGGATCACTAGTAAGTAGTTAAACCCTTTTCACTATGAACAGACTCCCTTTTCTTCTTCAAGACAAGAACGAATCAAAAAACGAGGAGGATTCATCGTTTGGTTCTTCTTTTGCTCTAGAGAATCCACCAACAAAGTCGTTTTGTTGCGTTTGAGTTTTGTTGTTGTTGTTGTGATTGTTGTTCATAGCGTAACCAAAAGGCCCTGCATTAGTGTTGTTGTTGTTTTGCAGCATCTGAAGTGTATATGGTGCTCTTGAAGAAGTAGTGTAGTTGGAGTGACCAGCTATAGCAGCTGGTCTAATTGGTGCTGAAGAAGGGTCTTGTACCGCTCTGTTTGTGGCGTATCCGCTACCACGAGCTGCTGGTACGTCGTGGTTATGTTTCCCTTCGTACGTTGTGATTACCGCTCTCAGATCTTGTGATGCTCTTTCAACATGTTTCCTCACTGGACATCCGATGGTTGTGCACTTGTAGTAGCTTCTGTTAAACCCATATTAAGTGATGAAATGTTAGATTATTGGAGTCTTGATTATGATATTCACAAGAGTGTTTTATGTTATTACCTTGGGTTTGGGTTTCCTTTAACGACTTTTTGACCGTATTTTCTCCATCTATAACCGTCGTCAAGAATGTCGATATCACTTGTTGTCTGCACAACAATTCTTGGCTCTCTCACTGTCTTGCTTCCATTACCATTCCCACCGTTAGTTTCGCTTTCTCCTTTCCTGAAAACACACAAACATGTTAGATATTGATTCAAGATTGTTTAAAGATTAGGCAACTTTAGCGGGTGATGAAGATGATCTTATACCATCTCTTTGCTTCAGGTTTACTCCCACAATCTTCTTCATCTCCTCTGCTGATAACCGATGAGCCTCTCTCAAACTCATCGTCTCCAACAGAACCAGAAGTAGTATTATCATCTTGCTGGATTGCAAGGGAATCAGAGTGACTGAAGCTATTATTGGAAGAACCATGATGATCAAGGCTAGCATTGAACACAGCTGAATGAAAAGTCGAAGAAGAAGATGATCTTCTAGTGGACTGAGGTTTTGGATGGTTATGGCTTCCTTTATACACAATCTCTGTGATCTGTCCTTCCAAAGATCTCTCCACTTTCTTCTTGGTTGGACAACTTGGGAAAGTACACTTGTAATAACTCCGAGGATTCTCACTCCCTTTCACCTGTTTCTGACCGTACTTTCTCCAGTTGTAACCATCCTCTCCTTTCCTTTGCTCCCTTCCATTGTAAGATACAGCTTGATGAGTGTTGTTGTTATTTAGAGTTTGGCTCCATTGATCTGATTGGTTCTTCCTCTGTTGCTCCTGAAACACAAAAACATGTAAATAAATTTGAATAGAAAAGGGATTTGAACATGGAGCTATTGAGGAGTGAGGAATATACCTCTGACTGAAAGATAGAACTGTTTGTTGATGTTGCTGTTGTTGTCGGAGCAGAAACAGCTAATGATTGTGTCTGAAATGAGAAATCGAAGTAGTTAATGTTGCTGTTGTTGTTCTTCTCTTCCTCAATTTCTTTTTTATGATTGCTTTCGTTTGTAATAAGAGCTCCTGTGGTTGGAGAAGCAAGAACCTGCAAAAACCAACCCAAGAATATCATCAAGAATGACTCTAAGAGAAAACCGTTGACTCATTGACTTTATCACATCCGATCATAATTCATTTTCTTGAATACAAAATAATTAAAGTAATGATCTTTTCAAAAAACAGAGCCAAACCCATATAATCAATAGTTTCAAATTCATCTATAAAGAAAATTGAGTAAAACAGAGAGGCTTACGTTAGCAGAGGAGGAGACAAAAGCAGGGGAATCAAGAAAAACAGAGGGACTGAAACAAGTGGAAGGAGAGATTGAGACTGAAGAAGGAGCAAAAGATCTGAACTTTGGGATTTCAAGATCTTCCAAAGCTGCTGATGATCTTCTTCCCGTTTGTTGGGACCAATTAGCAGAACCATTCATGTTTTGTCTGGTGGTTCTGCTATTGTCTATAGGAAAGAGAGAAGAAGCAGCCATACATAAAAACAATTGAAGCTTTCTTTATTTTAAGAAAGACCAACTTCAGATATATATAGAAAGTGTTTCTTAAGGAGAGCCTTGGACAAGGGGGCGAAGAAGATGTGATGGGTTCTTCAAAATGTTTAGTTTTATGTCTGTATATATAAAACATACTGAACGTTCTGATTGGTTAGTTTTTGTTTTTTGATGTCACAAAATGAAATAAAATGTAGTTTCTGGGAAGGTGATAAAAAGTTTGACCGTTGAAAATCTTAGAAGATGGAGATGGTCAGACCTTGTGGCCTTGACTTTGAATGAGGCGGCTCTCATCATCCTTTTGTATGTCTTTCTGACTGCCACGTGTAATCTTTTGTTGTTCAGTTAATTTGGATGAAAATACGACTTCATAACATTTTTGGAGGATCATGGGAATTTTTGACAGGTAGTAGAGAAGGTCTTCTTTTAACTTTTTTGAAGCACACGAGTAAAGATTAGGAGTGTGATTAATTAGCAAAACCTCTGAATTAAAGTGGTTATTAGTGTAGTCAGAGTTAGTTTTCATTTGCTTCCTCAAAAAAAAAAAAAAATTATTTGCCCATCAGATTTTTGTCATATGGAATAGATACTCAACTATCTAAAATGGACTAATCTCGATTCCTCATCAGATTACCAGTCGATCACAAAACTTGCCATCAACGGCAGAATCGAATTTGAGATTTTGAAGACTATAAATACTTTTTAAAGAACTTTCATAAAAAGGATTTAAATAATTTAAAAGATTATGACTAAAAATCTCTAAAATTGTTGGGGTCAAATCCAATATTTCATAGGATGGTACCCAGATCCAGTCCTGACCAAGAGCTGTAAGCACCTCTATGGCGCCAGCAACAATCGTCAACGTAACCTAGACTACAAGAAATGAAGAAACCGAGATATTATGGGACTTAGCATCAACTTGATGACTGCGCCGCAAGCAACTATGTAGGAGAGGTTCTGACAAAAGGATTAACACAACAAACGATTTACTGTGCATCATATATTTGCTGGCTTCTCCAAACAAGTGAATTCTGTTGCTTTTAGTCTTGTTATTTTTATAAATGATTTGGTCTATAAGAATAGTACTTTCAGTTAACTGTACTATTATTGTTTGACACATTACTGTTAGCATCTAATTATGGATTCGCTGAGTTTAAACAGAACGTAGCTTTTTCAAGGCTTTGCGGACTTCTTAAGATCTTTAATTATAGACACCTTCACGAAGCTTCTTAACATCTTTGGACTAACTCCTTACAAAAACTGCTACATTGGTGTGACAGAATTTCATTGCTAGTAACATACAAAATCAACAACAGCTTTCACAAAAGATGAAACAGAAACATATATAATAAAGACACAAAAATGATTTGCGCGGAGACAAGACACATTGTTTATTGTATGAACTTGGAACATCCCAAAATGAGACCAAACAGAACACAAAACAAAGATCTTTCTCGACAAACGATTTACATGCTACTCAGATTCTGAATCTGAATCTGAATCAGACGCGTTGTAACCTGGTCGTTTAGCCTGCACTTTCCACACTGATGAACGAACTCTTGATGCTTTCGTAATCCAAACCCTCCCCTGCATAAAAAAACACAAACTTTTTCATAAATTCAATTCGCTTAATTAATCAAAGATTGATTTCTTCATTAAACCCTAAAGAGATTGAAAAAAAAGTTGAAACCTTTCGAGCATCTTTGGGAACTCCGTAGCCAGAGTTATACATCTGACCCAATACAACTTGCATAGTGATGTTCCCGGCTTTTGCTTCTTCAAGAGTGTCTTGAAACCACCGTTTCGCACAGTCCGCTACCACCGCGGAAAGCGGGACGCTGCGGCGGCTACTTTCGCTGGAAGTGGCGGCGGTAGAGGAGTCTTTGTTGGGACTAGCCATGGTGTTGTTGGAGGAGATGGGTCGGATGGGTTTCGATGATTTGATGAATTTGGAGGCTGCAGTTGACGCTCCTCTTAGAACTGTTGTGATAGGAATTGGTTTTACCATTTATTAATTAATTATAATAAAAAAGAAGGGAGATTTGATTTTGATTCTCAAGTCTCTTATTTTGGTTTGCTTAATTAGGGTTTGTGTGATGTTTCTTGCGCCGTGTGATCGTCAGCAATGATGGGTTTAAGCAATCTCAACCACATTCCGGTTTACGGTTTGATTTTCACTTTTCAATTTATTTGGTTTACGGTTTTATGACAAACTTTCTAACATAACGAGATTGGTTCAGTTTGGTGGATGGTTTAGTTTCGGTTCGATTTCACTTATACAACAATATCAATGTGTATTAAATTATGTATCTGAAATGATTTTATTTGATATAATTTAAATTAATTACGAAATCACTTGTGATTTTAGCTAGATCATTCAAAAGTTTCATCTAAAACTATAAAATTATTAGATTTTATGTTTTTGACTATGAAACTCTACCAAAACATTACAAAATAACTACACTTCTCATAGTATCAATACTGTTAAAACAGAAGCACCGTTATTGCTGATATTTTTATGATTATAATTTTACGGGTTATTCCAATAAATACACAAAATATTTATCAAATATAAAATTAATTTAATTAACAAAATATAAAACATAATTTAAGTCATGTTTGGGAGTTCAAGTACCTATTGGGATACAGATCGAATATTCTGAATCAAATCTAATTTATATCACATCATAGGTGTCATAATTTGTAGTTAAGCATGTTTGTATGTATGGATCAGATTCAAATATAATACGCCGGGTTTGATTCTAATTTGTACACATCCTAAAATCGATAAAGTAACCATATATCGTTCGGATTTGGGTTATACTGGCTTGAAAATCTAAAATCTAAAACACAAACAAAAAAGATATTTATTTTTATAGAATTGAATATTCAAGTACTTATTTAAAATTTAGATAATTGATTTTAAATATCATTTTAAAATAAATATAGAACTGAATATTTAAACTAGATATTTATGTTTCAAATATTTATATTTATGATTAATTTGAACATTCCGATTGATTCAGATTTTTTCCATATTTTTTGGTTTTTGGGTTATTCATCCGGGTCTGGCTAATAACACTTTGATTTGGATATATTTTGTACCATCCTACAAAACTCATTCTTATATTTTAGATCTTTGACCGGTTACGGATCCAAAACTTTTTTTGTTTAGATTGAGTTAGACGTCGAGTTATGGATTTTATACAAATATCTACTTTATATTAAAGAAAAATGCGGTCATATAAAATTTTCACCGAAAGATTATCCTGCATTTTTAAAAATATTATGTTTGATGAAATTAATAAACTAAACAAGTCTATCCCACATCTTACATGTATAGGAAATGCGATTATATAAAGTTTGCATCAAACATAAACCCGCGCTTTGAAAGCGCGGATCAAAATCTAGTATACTCTATTTAAAACAGAGTCCTAAATTTATCTACCATAAAAGTTATCATTAACTTTTGGACTCTTTTAGATTTGTTAGAAACCTACTTAATTTACGGACCAGTAATTTTCAACATTGTTACAATCTTATTTTTATACAATACTAGGGGTTTACCGGTGCTACGCGCCGAGTGTTTTTAATATTATTTGATTACTTTGATACATAATTTATATAGTTTAATCAATTTAAAATGTTTAGTTTTTATTATGTTGTATATAAATTTTACACATAATATCAGCAATGAGATATGATAGTAAACATACCTAAAATCTTAAATTCGATAAATTATTGTTAGTTAGATAAAATGTCTTCTTTATTTATCGTTTATTTTGCACTATTAATTGAAAACAGATGGAAATTTTAGTAACATTTTCAGGTTAACCAATTTTTTTTATTAAAGCCCGTGACCATTTTTTCTTCCCGTCAAATCTTTTTTATATCAAGTTTTTTTGTACAATATATTGTTAACATATTACTTTATTGGTTCAAAATTGTTTTTTTTTTTTGACTAAAGGTTCAAAATTTGATGCACAGTAATAGTTGGATTAATAGATGTTCCAACGCATATAACAAACCAAAACACATTGCATAATCTTATTGTGTAGATGATGCCAAAAAATATATATTCTGCTTGTTGTCCATTAGTATAACTTCATATGCATAAAAGTTGTTAAGGTATAGTTTCATATTTTCATTTAGACCAGTTGTCTTTTCTCGACCACATTGATAGTACAACATATTTGAAGTGAAGTTGAGTACAAAGTAATCCATGCAGTCCCTAATGGGAGTCATTTGTAAACCTTTGAAACATTTATTTATATCTAAAATATTAAAACTGAAGTACAAATAAATAATTACCCTAAATTTTTCTCAATAATTACAAGCATATGCCATTGATCAAAACACTGTAGTTTAACATTTTCTCTACCCTATATTTTTGTACTACATTATGCCAAAAAGTATTCGCACTATGCCAGTAATTATGCAATTAAGATAACGTCAATTAAGTAAAGTAATAATTGTGTAATACATCATGCCAAGAAATATTTCCACTTACCCAATATAAAATATTGCGTTAAACCAAAACCAGTTAACAATAATTTATTCAATGTTAGTGCCATAAGTAAAAAAAAATCTGGATAAACTGATGTTCCATTTTTGTATTTATTTTTACTAAGATAACTGATGATACGTTGTGCCTTTTGAACTTTTTTAAATGTATTTTTGTTAACTTGGTTTCATTATTGTTTTGTTTGTCGAACTAATGTGTTTGTTTTTAAAATTCTTAATAAAAATTGATTATTATATTCAACTTTAAAATAAAATATTTATAATTTAATTTAATAAATGCCACAAGTATACTTAGACCTCTAATTAGGGATGTTCCAAAAAACCGAACCGAATCAAACCGAACTAACCGAACCGAAACCGATCCAAACCAAACCAAAGTCATTATCAAATAGTTTGGTTTAAGATATTTCCAAACCGAACAAACGAAACCGAAACCGAATCGAATTAAAACCGAACCAAACCAAACCAAAGTCATTATTAAATACTCATTATCATTATTTTTGTTATTATTTTAATTAAACATATTAGCAATATAGATATACTAAAGTTTTAAAAATAAATTCATATTCTGTTTTCAATTTTAGTTAATAGAACTAATATATTAGGTTTATAATAATGGAATAATGAGTATAGGTTTTAAATATGGAATTTGAGTGAAGATATAAATAAATACTCGTATAGATTACGTATAAAATTTATAATGTCACATGGGAGATGATTAATTGTAGACTTTTGATTAGTATAAGAGACATTAGTAATGATGTTCGTTATTTTTAAAATATATATATTTATTTTAATGAACTTTGATTTGAATATGCTCTTATTAATTTCTTGTGGGTTTTAAAAGTTTTTATTCAATTTTATATTGGATTTAATTTATATGATTTACTATTTATTGCCACCACGTGATGATTTCATGGACATACGTTTATGGACATACACTTAAGTTTTAAAATATATATGTTTTCTTAAACGAACTAAATTAAGAGTTCACAATTTAACCGAACCGAATATAAACCAAATCGAAACCAATTCAAACCAAACTAATTATGGTTTACTTCAGTTGGAAAAAAATCTAAAACCGAATTAACTAAACCGAATCGAACCCAAACAAACCGAGAAAATAACCGAAGTGCTCACTCTTACCTTTAATATTTTACTGTTCACTTTACCAAATAAATTAAACAAAGCACAAGAAAAAAAATTCTCATAATTTATAAATAAGTCAATCAAGTTGCACAAGACACATCAATGTCAAATCTGAATAACATACGAATCTATAATTTGATAATTTAATAATTTATTATTTATTGCCATCACGTGATGATTTCATGGACATACATTTAAGTATTAAAATATATTTTTCTTAAACGAACTAAACTAAGGGTGCACAATCAAACTGAACCGAAAAACAAACCGAACCGAATATTAACCAAACTGATTCAAACCAAATTAATTATGGTTCACTTCAGTTGGAAAAAATCTAAAACCGAATTAACTAAACCGAACCGAACCCAAACCAAACCGAGTAAATAACCGAAGTGCTTACCCTTATCTCTAATACTTTACCAAATAAATTAAATAAAAGCACAAGAAAAAAGTACATTCTCATAATTTATAAATAAAGGTCAATCACGTTGAACAATACACACCAATGTCAAATCTGAATAACATACGAATCTATAATTTAATAAGTATAACAATTTAACTTGTCATTTTCAAAAGTTAAAAACACATAGTTATCAAAAAAAAAATCCGCGCGGACGCACGGGTCAAAAACTAGTTAAAATTTAAATAGAACAGCTAGAATGGCTTTGGATAAGTGTTCGATAAACATCAATTTCATATGTTGTATATAATGAATATCAATAAAATAAAATAAATAACAAAAAGTATCAAATGTTAAATTAAGGGAATTGTCTGACGAATATAATTTTTTAAGAAGAAATTTCTATTTTGAAGACAATTCTAGATAGCAAACTGAAGAAGAATGGGTAGATGTTTTTGTCATTTTCAGAGGACATGCTTTCTCTTTGTATAAGCAAAAGAATAACTTATCTTGCAGCCCTTGCTCTTCTAGTATTTTTCTTCAATTTGTTTTATATTTTACCTTCACGCAAAAGAAGATGACCTTTTTTTCTTCTAGACGACCAGATTTCAAGGCACAAAAGAGGTGCTGATTAGAAACTCATCATATACAACAATAACCAACACTGATAGTTTATAAACTGAACAATCTCATTAAAATCAAAGCTCGATGATTTGTTTCACATTCATACGAACCTCAGAAATCTAAACTCCTAAAACCCTCACCGAATATATATTATATATTTGGAATTAAAAAAAAAAAATAGCTCAATAAACTAACCTAGTGAAGATCAAGGTTGGCAAAAAAAAGGAACTAACCTAGTGAAGCGTTTTCAAGTCACTGTCATGAGTATCGTGAAAGAAATGCTTGCAACTCTTGGTTCCATATACCTCTCACAAACACTCGTCTGAATATGCCTCCTTGTGGTCACATCTTACTACTCAATTAAAAAAAAAAATCAAATTGATATACATTTTACAACATGCAGTTCTAGCATATAAAAAAAACGGCACTTTCAATACAGAAAACTCATCTTCTCTGTTATACCTATGAATTTCAAAACATATTATACATAACCATGCCTTCAACTTAAAAGATAATAATCACATTCTATACATTATTAAGCTCTTACCATATCAATTTCATAGCAAGATAAGATAGCGAGAAAGGGAAGAGAAGCATACCTGAGTGTACTAAGCATCTGAGCGGAATAATCTTTACACAGTGCCTGCAACCCCGCAACCACACATCTACCAGCCAGCACCAACGAAGACATAAAAAAACTGATCAGAAGTAGTGAGGGAAGATGCATAAAGAGATATGGAGAGAAAGAGATAGACCTGATTGATTAGTTACATTTCGTCAAATGTTCTACGTGAGACAGTAAGCCTTGTTCTCGAGCAACAATAAATTAGAGAAGTAATCAATGAAGTAGGAGAAAAATTTCCATGACTAAACAACATTAGCTTAGACGTATACATGGTCTAAGAAGCATGTGGTGTGTTTACATGCACATCTTGAAGGTATTCTTCTTCTTCTTATCATGGTGAGCCAAACCCAAAAATCCCTTTGATCATCATCTATAATTGACTTAAAGTTCCATGTATCCTTTTCCAAGTCTTTGTCTGCAGGTAAACCATGAAATTTCAAATATTATAAAGGTCATCTTTTTAAACTATGGGAACAACATCTCAACACTTCAGTCTATGTCAAAAAAAAAAAACACAGCTTGCCAAAAATTGAGGAATAGAACAATAAGGACGATAATGAAGACTCAATGATAGCTCGTAACATCAACTTATCAAAAAATCAAATTCTTCTCTTAACTGGAATTTCTGTCGCAAGGGGCTAGTAGGCAATCATATAGTAAGCATCCTTGTAAACAAAATTTGGAGTCAATAACGTTTAGATCACTGAAATCAACTCTTAAGCAGTTGAACCTTACAAAGCATTAGATCTTTTTAAATCTGTTCAGTATTACTCTAGATAATTTACTGCAAAGAAAATAAACTACCATCATAATCATTCTATCACTCACTCACGAAAACACTTATCTCATGTTATGATCAACAACACACATACCACCATCGCAATCATTTATGTCCTCAGCTTCATCGGCGCCAGCGAATTTCACCACCAATACCACTCCCTCCAGCGTCTTCTCTACCCAGTTTCCTTCCATCTCCGGACAAACCACCGCCTCTGGATTAGTCGCTATCGTAGTTAAAAATCTTCTCTGATTATTTGGGATCTCAAAAAACGAAGCCCTAAACCACTCATATAACTTTTCTAAATACGATTCCTATGTCTGAAAATATGAATCGGTTACAAACATAAAGAGGAAAGTAAATGATTAATTAGTGTAAGGACTGGATTATGCATTGATCGTCTACCACTTCTGAAACTATCTTGAGTGGTGTGCGAAGGATAAGTCGAGAAGACGAAGAAACATAATTTAACAATGGGCCCAAACGTAATTTCGCCAGATCCTAATATATTTAGAGGACACGTGGGGAAAAAACCCCTATGTTGAAAAATGACGTGGAGAGCTTAATGGGGGCAGATAACCATACTTAATTATTATAGATAGATAGATATAATACGCTGTTATTAATTATCAAATCGGACAACTTCCATTAAACCTACATCTACTCTATTCAAAGTAAACCAAGGTTGGTTTATTAAATTTCTCATCGACATAAAATTAATGGTCACAAAGAACATGTATGTGTTTCGTTCCTTTTTCCTTGAGTAGATACATTATATATGATTTCTTTTTACACCTAATTTATAATTTTCTCATCGACATATATGTTTGGTTCCTCTGTAATTTGCTATAAGTTAATTGAATTTTTGTTATACTTAGAGATAGATGTCATTATGAACATAATATGTAGTTAAATAAACTTCAATCATATATAAACTTCAACCATATAATTTCATATAAGTGCCCCCACTTATAAATATAACTTTTGCAAAAAAAATTTTCGAAATACATGTTAAGTTAGATATTACATGTATTTTTAATTATTTCAAATTCGATATTACATGTATTTTTAATTATTTCAAATTCGTATATACTAATTTCATAAACAATCCTTATCTACAAGAAAACTAAAGATTTTATTAACTAATGACAATATCAAATCTAAACTTGCTTCACGTGTACACCAAATAATCAATAACATGAATGTTAAATATCTTTTGCCTAACAAGATTTCGTCCCTTGTTTTTCGATTTCCGTATTACTCAAGTATCTACCTATCTTCATAATCTTTCAAAATGTAACTTCATATAACAACTCCAACATAATATGGTAATCAGAATATTAATACCATTAAAACATGATCACTCCTTTTAATAAGATTTTTATGTTTTCAAAAAATACTCTTAATATTATAAACAAATTTAACTTTTCATTAATGGCAATTTGATATTTTTTTTATTCTGGACCTAAAACTATCTACTAATGAATTTTACTTCACTTTCTAATTTTTAGTCCGCTGGTCATGTCTCATTCGACCCATCACAGAAGGGGTCAATCGATATTTAAATAAACTAAGTTGCGTGTGCGGGTTCAGGTCAAATATATTTTACGCGGGATGGATGCGGATTGTTCTAATATTAATTGTGGGTATCCGGTAATCTACAAAAATAGAAAAAAAATATTTTTCAAAAATATACTAAATTTTGTTAAAATAATTATTTTAAAAATATAATTAAAATATACTATTTAATATTATTTTTAGAAAAAAAATATTATTAATAATTATCCACATGTCTCGTGGATTATCCGCAAAGTTAAGTGGAGCGGATACGGATAAAATTTATTTTCTTTGTGGGTCAGGCGGGTCGGGCAGAGCGAGTTTGACCCGCTTCCCAGCACCAACCGTAGTTAATTGATATTATTTTTCCAAAATAAAACTACACAATTACATATAATACATTTAAATAAATATTGATGATAATAATAAATTAAAATCTACAACAATTTTAAAAAGTTATATTAGACAAGAACATTTTATATCATCAAAGCAAAAAAAAAAAACTTATCAATCCATTTGAAGATAAAACAACAAAATGGTATCCGCGCTTTTTAAGCGCAGATCAAAAATCTAGTATTATTTAAACTAGGAAATGAACCCACCCGATATCGCGCGGAAACTCGGTTATAAACAAAAAAGATACATTTCTTCCCAATTTATCAGGTAATTTTGTAACACTCATGATGAAATCTCTGGTCACAATCTAGTTTTGTAATTTTCACCCCAGAAACATAATCTTCTAAGCAAATTACACATTGTGTAACACACCCACATGCACATCATGTGTACTCTTCAGAGGTTAAAGATCTAATTGTAGAGTTACTTGCTGGAGTGAAATTAACCACATCATCTTCCAATGATTGTTGAATGGCTGAGTTAAGTTGATTGTTTTCTTCATTGACCAATGAGGCATCATTCATAAACCCTTCAATAACAGAGGCTATTCTTGGAACACTTTGAAGGAAATAAACAAAACGCAGAAAATTTCTTGGACCGTATTCTGGTGATGATATAACATCTCTAGCAATCATAATTACAGTACTTATGGTTAATAAAGAAGTATTGGTATTCATTCCACCTGAGAGGAATGAAAAGAACAAAACATCTTTTAATGCAGATTGTCCATCACAAGTCAACTCTTCAATGTTGAAAATATATGAGAATGAAACATGATCTTGATTCCTCTCTTGAAAAATATCAACTTCTAATATAACTTTCCCTTCATATTCAGTATCTTGGTGTGTTCCTCCACATAAAAATTGTAACTGGGAGGCAAATAGTCTACTCTTGAAACTTAAAAAAAATATATATTAGTACGTATGATCTTAAAGAAGAAAATGCTTCCATAATATAACGGCTCAAAGTGTATGTTTACATAAAATAGGTGTTACAGTAAGTATTTTCTGCTTAACAATTAGGACAATTATTATGAAAAAGAGTTACTGGAATGAAAAGCAAGTTTGAAATGAAATATGATAACTGTTAATTTCATTTCCCGTTTTTTAAAAATAATTTTTAAAAGCACAGGGGAAATTACCTGGAGTGATATCCATTTAAATTTTCCAATTGTAGATCTTCTGTTGCACAAGTTTATTCACGGGAGAGTTACTCGAAAGGAAGAAAATAATCATATATTTATAAATGAGACAAACATGCCAACTTAAAGACCTGAAATGACACATATATTCAACATGTGTCTTTTTAACAGCTTCTTCTGAAACATCACAATCATTCAATTATGCCTCTTCAATTGAAAATGTGTCTATTTACAACATTTCCACGATTATTTGGCATTTGCTATTTGCTATGTATGTATGTATGTGATTAATTTAAAAAACAAAAGATGATTCAACAATTTAGGAAGCCTCTTCCATACTCATAAAAAGAAAACAGTTGCATCATTTGGGAAAAAAACAAACAGTGGCATCATTTATTTTATCTCCTATCTTCTCCTCAAATAAGAAAAACGTGATTCTTACACCACACTTAGCATTTCAAGAACATTGAGAGACGACAATAGAACATGGAAGTACAACATGGCGGTTTGGGTTCCGAAGAAGAACAAGTCACGAATCCCCAAACACTACTTACAACTATGTTTGTAGCACATGGCTAAAGGTGGCCATTGACATTTTGAGTATTAGAAACACCATTACCATTTCCTTTTATTACTATCATATACACAAAAAAATCAGTTTTTCTTTTTCAGAATGATAACTTGGAAACCAAACACTAAATATTCTACAAAACCTCCTTCAATAGTGAATACGTTTTATCAGTTTACATAATATACGAAGGTGCTGCTTTGTCAAATTAAATAACATAATATATAATTATAGAAAATTTCAATAACAAATTAGGTTTTAAACACATAAAAAGTTCATTTTCATGTATATGTGTCATCTACTTTAATCTTTTTATTTCTTCTTGGCCTATCACCATTGATTAACATTGTTTTCTTTGTTTTTCTTTCTTTTGTATTCAGATTAATTTTTCAGTTTTTTTACTCAACCCTTTATTTAAGTTAGAAGTTTTGTTGTTTTTATCATCCATATTCTCCATCTTACTCTTTCTCACGGTATGCTATTGACTCTCCCCTCCCTGACATTTATCAATGATATTACTATCACTCACATTCATGTCATCCTACATATATACATATTATTTGGTAAATAATAGAGTTCACGATAAAAATAATAATTAATCAATATCTTAATACAAAATGTTAACCAATTACATTTTTTCTAGCAATGTATCTTTTATTGGTTTCAATGATTGTAATACCAGAGGATGTGGACCTGAAGTTATATGAATTTATTTTTATTGTAAAAAATATTCACCACCAACCAGATTTTCATTTAGAAAAGACATTACACCATTGTCTTCTGTATCATTATCATTGCTATTTTCCTATATATTTAATTGATTCCATATTAGAAAATAAGAAAAAATGGAATTTTTAACACACAAAAACGTACAATGTGTTTAATCAACTCAGTTGGTGTTTTTTTTAAATCTTCGATAAATCTTTGTTGAACATTATGAAGGATGTTGTATCTGACCATCATCAACAACTAATTCTACTCGATACTTCAATGATCCAGTTATATCTTTATGGGAACAGTTATCACATACAAGTGTGTCTCTCATTTTTTTAAAGTTTTTTTTTTTGCATTTATCACACTAAATGTAGTTCCAACCACTTTTAGAACATATTTCAATTATTTTACCCTGAACTCTAAATACTTTATCCTATAATAAATTAAATTTCACAAGAAGTTTTTGTAAGAAATTATACAATTAGTACTTTTATTAACATGAATACAATTCATAGATATATAGCTACATATATATTTATATACCTGCTCAAATTCTTCAGAAAGGATATTGAGAAGATTGGAAATTTTGATAAAAGTATGTTGACTTAAATTAACAGAATCTTTTCCATTTAAAATATTGCCTTCTATTTTGGGGAGTGTCCTGACAAAATTTTTCTTTTAGGTATTAGAATTTATTTACGTAAAATTAAATTTTAACAAGAAATTGTTGTTAAAAAATAAACTTTTGGTTTATTTATTTACCTTTGCTTGAAATCATTAATTGCATTAATTGGGTCATCAAATAAAATTTTGGAAGCGGATGTTGTATTCAAATATAAATAACCTACTAATTATTAAAATGTTACAATATAATCTATCATATAGAAAAATATTATACATCTAATTTACATAAAATTACCTGAATATAATTTTGGATTGACACTTGTTATAATAATAACTAAACCATTGGAATTTTTTTTTTGCCAATTCCTCTTTTAAAATTTGTAACTTACTCACCCCAAATAGTTACTCGTACTTTACTCCCACTATGGTGACAATATTTAAATATTCAGAATTCAGTGATCGTAAATATCAAATTAATTATCATAACTATCTTTACCATTCAATGATTAGGTCTATAACTATTTTAGAATTCGTATCAACATCTTCCACGGTCAAGAGTCCCCCTTCTTCTATAACACCAACTACATCTAATATAAAATAAAAAACATTAAAAAATCATCACTTAAATTTAAATTTTGTATTATTAAAATGATTTTATTTAATATTATTACTAACCGTTAAATAGTTTATTTGTATTGGCTAACAACTGAAACTCATAATAATTAAGAAAATGGAATTTTTCGAAATTTATTGATACCACCAAATCATTTATAATTTCCACAGTTGATTGGTCATTTATACGTAACTGAAAACAATGATTCGAAATTTTATAGCTTTCATGTGTTTTCCAAACTTCAAAACCAGTAACCAATAAAATGTTACCCTCAACAATTTTTTCTTCAAATTGTTGGATAAATTTATTATTTATAGATCCAACAATAGTTTCATTTTGAATCATCAAATAAATAAAACAATAAATTGTTAACTACTAATGAAATGCTTGTTTCCCCACTCAGGAAAAAACATCATTTCCCATACAAATCATTATTAGAGATGCAATATTTTTATAAATAACAAAAAATAATTTTTTTGTCTAGTAATAGAAAATTAAGACAATAACTTCATTGTTTCGTTTAGGATTTTTGGCTATCCAAACACAAATGATCCTTCTTATAATTGTTTGTTGGCAAGGTTTCATTTGAATATCTTCTAATAATTTGTATTTGGGTAACTTTATAGAATCTTTATTCTTCACCATTCTTTTTTCAAATTGTAAACTTTTAGTTTCAAGAATGTTGTAGACATACCCTATATATAGAGACTCATAGAATTCTTATTACAAAAGTTATAACTTTTCAAATTATAGTCGGTTTTTTAAATGAAAAGTCACAACTTTTTACTAATACATCTTTTCAATATATATATATATATATATATATATATATTTCTTGCATTGACATATTTTTACAAATTAACTAACTTTTAAACAGACACATTGTTTCAATATATTGAAAATATTTTTAATATATTTTCAATATATTAAAACTATTTCTTTTTTTTTTAAGAAATAAATTCATTATTTCAACTAAACTAATTCTTCAAAGGACATATAGTTTCAAAATAAATTAACATAATTTAATTTAAAAACAAAACCTTTCAATTTAATATATATTTACAACCCCTGAAATTAAGTGTCAGATTTTACAAACGCATCTCAAATTACAGCATTTTAACATCATCTCTCTCTCTTTGTGTGCGTGCGAGAAAATGTTATCTCTTCTTACAAGAAATTAATTGTCTTCTGGTACGTATACCATAATAATTCAACAGATACATTCTTTGACTAAATTATATATATTAATTATATTATAAAATACACTTTTACAATATTTAATAACTAACTTTTGAAAAGATCCATTGTTTCAAAACATATATGTATTTTAAACATATATAAGTTACAACCTTTCAACCATATTTAAAAAACCACTTTTACAATAATTTATAACTAACTTTTTGAAAAGATACATTATTTAATATTATTTTTAACTAGTTTTTGAATAAACACATTGTTTCAAAATAAATTTAAAAAATAAAAATAAAAATACAAACTTTCAACTTAATGGGAATTCACAACTTTTGGAATTAATGAGGATTGTTATTATTAGTAGATATTGACATTAGACTCTAAAAATGTTGTTAAAATTTATATTTACAATGATTTATCATTTTGATACAAATTATTCAAATTCTATACTGAATACACTTTAAAAGTCACGCAAATGATTAATCACAACATACAATACTTATAAAAATATGTTCAATAAAACAGTATACACCAATTGTGCAGGCAAGTTCAACAGAAGTATGTTCTTCTGTAGCAAAAAGAATAGCTAAAAAACACAACATACGTACAAGTTGCGGAAATTACTTACAACATACACTCCTATAAGCAAAACAGTTATACAATATACATATATTTCTTTCTTTTTTTCTGGTAAAAGACAATATACATACATATATAAGGGATGACATTTGATGTTATGTCTGAACTAGAAAATCGTATAACCTAACCTGACTCAAGTGCTTGTGCACTCATCATGAGACAAGAACCAACACAACGGAAAAAGTTAAAACTGTGTAGTACCCAATGATTCAAGAATCACTCCAACTATCTGAATCTTCATCCTCGTCACTTCCAGCCATTGCCTGCACCAGTGAACCACACCGGTTTAGATGTGCGTGCAATAGATAGAGAGAAAAAAAAGTGAACTTTTTATCTGGTCTATGGTCAGACTAATAACAGGAGATGGAAAGAGAGGCAACGGACCTGGCGTATTGTGTTTGCTTTCTCTAAAATTGCAGCTACCCTTAAGTTCGTTTTCGGACCGGTTTGAATGTTTGGTCTTGTCGTTACCGCAGGCTTTAGACTCACGGACTGCATAAACAAAACAAGTTCAAACATCTCCTATAAAGTTCTATTAACAACATTTAAAAACGGCAGGTGTAAGATAAGAACAATGTGTGATACCTTTTTCGTATTTGTGCAAGCAATGAATCATTGTCATCTTGCTTTGATTTGATTGGTGGTTGAACCCTCTCAGAGACTTTTTTCAGCTGGACAATCACCAGAACAAAGGATTAGAGACACATTTTTTTAGCACAGGCGTAGGATTGCAGACAAGACGTAATTATTACCGAGCGTCTGTCATGGGCTGCTACGGCATCGACAAGCGGACTTCTTGGACGAGGAAGCTTAATCATAGGGACCTCTTCTAGCTTATCTTTGTCTAAGGTAGGTGCAACAGTGAATGCGCTGACAGGCCACATCGCATCTCCCACTGAAGCAGGAACTATCTTCTGAACCGACAAGTTTGATGGTTCTGCTGTTTCTGCATCTGGCGCATCAGGAATAGAATCAACATTATCTTCTACCTTTGTTGAATGAGTTGGTGTCAACGCTTTTGTTTCAGGACAACTTGAGCTTTCTGAAACATGCACATCTGTATCATTCTCGTAATCTTCGTTTCTAGCTGATGGATCCTGAGGCAGTTGCAATGACGAGTCTTGTAAATGAACGAGCTCCTGGTTCTGAGCAGCATGGTCAGCCAAAAGATTGTTCTCTTCATAACCAAAATCCTCTATAAGCCTAGCAGAAAGATCTGCTTGCTGAGTTCTATGAGAACCATAACTGTCGTCTTGGCTTTTCAAATCAGTGGCAATGGATGATTGCAACGGCTCTTCTGATGCGTTGGTCACAAACTCTCCAGGAAATTGTTCTGATCTGTCAGTTCCTAGTGATACAGACAGCTCTGATGTTTTAGACCCAGTTTGAATATTCAAGCCAGAACCAATGGGTGATGTAGCTGACTGAGCAGAACTACTGGCTTCGCCTGATTCTCCCATGAAGGTGGGAATAAATGAATGTGGAGCCTTCCCAATACGCCATTGCATAGGAGGAAGGGGCGGCAGTGGTGGCATGTCTTCCTGATTGGGTGGAATAGTCTCAGGGATCAAACAAAAGCTAGGGAAAAGAGGATCCACATTCAACTCTTGCTTAGGACTGTTCAATTCTAGGCCTTCTGATTGTGGTACAAACTCTAATTCCCTTGAAGCACTTGACTGCATCGATGCATCATCTTCTAATGCATGGCTTGCACAAGGTGTCTGCACTTTAACTGACTGCTCGATAGTCAAACTTTCTAAAAGGTTCGGACTATTCACTGTTGAAGAATCTGTGCGATTTTCATCAAGAATGCTCTTACATGGAGATTTGGTTTCTGTGTCTCTGTCACTTCGATCCAGAGATGTCATGGGACTTAATGATTCACTATTTTCCAGGTCATTATTGTCTAGGAAAGTACCCAGACCTTCTGAAGATAGTTCCAGTGGGATTTTCTGGATTTTATTTTCTGCTATTAGTGTCCCACTAGACTCCACAGCTGTATCATGGAAAATCTCCCCAGCTTCGGAAGACGATTTCGAAGTATTGGTCGATATCCAAGGCAGAGAACCAATCAAAGTAGGAGATGATAGGCTAAAAGTCTCGTTAACATCATCACTGGAAATAGCGTGATTATCAGACACGGCAAGGTCTTCTTTCGGTACAATGTATGTCGCTGTGTTGTCCAGCCATGGAAGTTCATGAAAGCCTTCATTATGCGTATAACTGGAATGAAATTCAGCAGGTATATTAGAGATCTGTTCATCGCTTTTGCTACAAGTAGGTGAAGCATCCCCCACTGATTTCTCTCCTCCTGAGTAAAAATCAGAAGTAAATTTACTATCAAGGTCAGCAGGCATGTGCATTCCATTCTCCAGTGTGTCTTCATGGGACTCTAGTACAGATACATCCACAGTGGTGCCAAATGCACATGACTGTTCATTTGAGATCTCAGCAATTGAGCTTCGAGGATCAACGCTGGCAACTGCATTAGTCAGTGTACCGCAATCGGTTTCATCATTAAGTATATCTTCTGAGTTTGTCTCAACATCATCATCATCATCATTAGCGAGAGGTAGCTGTTCACCCTGACTATCAAAAAGCACTTGAGGACCAGTGCCTGATTTCACTAAATTTGAAGAATATCAACCATACAGTTCTTGTCAATGGTCTTATCGTATCTGCTTGCTTCAGAAGTTGAACTAAATGACGAAGCTTCAGAAGGGAAGTTAGAGTTTTTTACATCAAACGAAGCACCAGATATTGAAGAATTGATTGGATCCACCTTGTTTCCATCATTGCCTCCGTTAATCAGAGAACGTCTAACCACTTCTGAAGATGGTTCAACGACTTCTGGTGCTAAAGGTTGAAGGGTCAGTGAACATGATTCGGCATTCTGAGAGATTAACCTTGGACTGGAACATGAATCATTCGAAATAAATGATGTCTGGCCATCTGCGTTGAAGCTACCAACAGATTCCTGAACATTAAAATCATGAGACATGTTGTTGGCTTCAGGAGATGCGTGAGACATGGAATCAACAAGCTCACTCTTAACACTAGAAGTAGAAGGCAAACGCCCATAACATTTCTCTTCATCAGAGTGATCATCAATGGATACGCTTGCAGTGTCCGAGTAAGAAAAACTGGTGCTCCGTTTACCAACAGAGCCTTGCCCATTTTCTCTCACCTGTGTGTTTCCAACTGAATGAAAAGATGAAAACTGAGGTTGGTCCTCCATCTTCACTTCATCCACATCAGAATATCTATGATGATTTCCATCTTTCAGAGCACCTGATCCATTCTTAGTTCTACTACACTCATCGCCTGTTTCTGCTTCCGACTCCATGGTGGCTTGTGCATCCACATAATTTTCAGCCTCACTGGTTAAATCTTCAGAATAACTCCTATATTGAAGAAATCCTTGCTTTCCATTCAAATTAGATTGTGAATCCTTTGTAAAAGTCGCACCAGGGAACCCATTGTGAATAGATTCAGGTACAGTCTCTATGTCTTTTTCAGTATAACCCACAGTTTCCTGCTCACTTGGCAAAGAAACATCTGATCTGCTTTCTCTGCGAGAGTTTTCTGGAC
Source organism: Eruca vesicaria subsp. sativa (assembly GCA_932364175.1). NCBI lineage: Eukaryota > Viridiplantae > Streptophyta > Magnoliopsida > Brassicales > Brassicaceae > Eruca > Eruca vesicaria. The sequence continues at coordinate 127,416 of CAKOAT010071822.1, read as the reverse complement.
CATCCACCATACTGATCTCAGGTATACTGGCTACTACATCTCTAGCACTATCTGTATTCCATGTCAACAATTCCGGCTGGTCCCGGTCAATTCTTTCATAACCAGCTTTGTTATCGACATATGTCTGTACAAATTTCCCCATGTAACTTTCCCCTGATTTTGAAATAAGAGAACATCCATCCAGCTTTCTAGTTTTCAGCTTTACAACTCGCGCTGGATCTGAAAATTGAGTCTCTAAGTGCTCCTCCATAAATAATTCATGCAATCTGTACAAGTTAGATGATCCGAAGCAACCATCGCCACTCTTAGTTAATTGAAATATAGCACTTAGAGAACTAAATATGATGGAAATGACAACATACAATACATAAAAAATAGATGATACTCACTTGGCATGTGATCTTAGTGCATTTTCGGGTGTTCCTCCATTCCTCAAATGAGATGCTCTCCTCTGCAAGAGATCAAAAACTATGAGAAACATAGACGTGCACGGAGGAAGATAAGATTAAACATTCAAACACCAAGAGCATGATAATCCTCATAGGACCTGTTTAACTTTAATACTACACTTAAACAAGAACACCAAAGACAAAAGCCTACTTTTTTCAGCGAATCTACCATGTTACCAAACAAACAAACAAAAACAATCAAGAAGGATCACATTGAAACGAACAATCTACAACCTCCCTCTTTTGGAAGTATAACTACCTTTGCTTTCTGTAATTTCTTTTCTCTCTGAATATCATCCCATGATGCTTCATATGACGATGTTTCTTGCCTAACAAACGATGGATCAGTGTAGCGTTTCAAGCACGCCCCAGCTCCCGAAATATCAAACCTTTTCAAAACAATACATAAGATGTTATATCATCCTCAGCTCTCACAAAATACTAGAGAAAAAAGAAAAATCAAGAACAAGGTTAAACATACTTGTCTAGAAGAAACAGCCTTGGGGGAGCCCGACATTCCTCATAAGAATTCATCACACAGCGAGGTAAGTCACCACGTGTGACCACACTCTGTTCCAATTGTAGATTCGGATGCCATTCCACACCTGAGATAGAGTCACAGAGTTCGCCTGAAATAATCAAACAGCATATAGCTGACCAGATCATACATGTTCACAGCAAGGAAACAACAACAAAAAGGCAAGATGCAATGCTTTGGATAAAATGTACAGATGCACATTGAGCACGACAGATGTGCTATCCAGAAAGGAAAAATAACCAGGAGGTTAGGGCGATGCCCAAATCAGGTTAACTTAAGTCTCCTTAGGAGAACGTACTCCTAGGGACTTGAACTTGTAACCCCTTACACTCCTACTAGGTAGTCTAAGAGTTTTAACCACTAGGCCAACTCCTCATTGGTTCTTATCCTAATAATTCGTGCAACGTAGAGAAAGTTAAAAGTTAATTCCACAACAAACTGGCACAATCAGTATACTAAACCAAGCTGTCTTCTATTGCATTGCTTTGGATTCGATTCACGACCTAAATACCACAAAAGTATAGGATCAAACTGACTTTTGTTAGAAAACAGCGGTGAATGATCCGTCTGGCACAGTAACGCCTTCTCAACGAAAGGGACCTCAACTTCGAGCTGCTGAACACGAGCCACTAGACCATGGCTTCTCGTAGCAGTGGCCATTACTTCTTCGTGCAAATCATGGAACATCTCAGCAGCAAACCTTCAATCACACACAAAACAAACTCAATTCCACAATTCAGTGCGATTAGAGAGAGAGAGAGAGAGAGAGAGAGAGAGAGAGAGAGAGAGAGAGAGAGAGAGAGAGAAATCTTACTCGGCGAGATCACCGAGTTGACGAAATACGCCAACGAGACCAGCCATGGCGACGCCTTCGAGGAGAGCTTCGGGGTCATCCTTATCCGCGGATTGATAGAGATCCGGATCCGCTAATCCGTACTCGTTACGAGATTGGTATCTCGTCAACGGCATTGCTTTGATGATGAGGTTCGGCGGATACTGCTTGGGAACTTTTATGAGGAAGACAATACAGGTAAGCTGCTCTCTCTAACTATCTCTATCTCTCTCCATTGAATTCGTGGTCGCTCACATCACATGAGATGATCTTTTTAGGAAAGTGACGTCATCACTTTCGGGGAAACAGACTTTTTGTGTGGATTCTATTCCAACGGCGGTAGTTAAGACGGAGAGAGAGAGAGTGGGGGGGGTGGGAATAATAGTCGCCGCTGAAAGGATTTAGAACAAAATTTAAAAAAAACGAGACAACTGGGGAGATAAATCTAAGATATAATAAAATTAACATGTTAAGTCAACTGGATATGTTAATAACCAATTGTGTAATTTATCTAATATTTATGTATGGCAAATAGTATTTGAATTGGAAAACATAGTTTCATACTGATAAATGTTTGATATAATTTATAAAAATGGTTGTCTATGTTCATTAGCTTGTATATGTTATCACATATTTTTACACACCAGAAAAGACTAATGTGCTTATATCAGTAGTATATTTAAGTATTTTAGTCAACTCTTTATGAAATTAAAAATTAGAATTTTAACGGAAAATATTTTTTTGTGCTATATATATTGGATAGTACTATAATTTACATTAGCCATATATATGAGAATAGATTGCATGCAGAGTTTGTTCTTAAACATTTAAAATCCTCAGATGCATTATTCCTTTTTTTACTTGAGTACCTGAAACTAAAATTTAGTTTAACTCTATTATTTTAGATTAAATAATGAAAAAATAAAATAGTCTATATATAATTATTTTATTATTACTTTTTAGAGTAAAAGTTAAAGTAGAGTAAGAAAATATTTTAGTCAAAATAAAATTTATAGTAGAAATTGGAATGAGACTGAAAGAGGTTTTATTTTCATCAAATCAAACATGACTTTTAGTAGTATAATACATCAAATCTGGTTTTATAACCATGTAAACATGAGACTAGCATACACATCAAACTTGGTGTTCAAAAAAACATACACATCAAACTGTTTTTGGCCAAAACATTTATATTACAGAATTGAGATTTTTACATACTTTTGATCACTTTTTAGTGTTTTTTTTACTTTTTTAGAGGGCTTTGTATATGAAACGCTTTTGGAAAGATTTTGTTATTTTTACAGTCTCTTGAAAATTACAACGTAAGTATCGTTTTTCACAATAGAGAAGCAATTAATTGGACATTCTGACACGATACCAATATACCATGCGTCTCACGCAACATGACGCTCCAGCGTAGATATAGGGCGTCGTTCATCAAACCTTGTGGATGTGGTCTATTTTTTCTTTGAACCACAACTACAGAAAATAACGTAATCATTGGAATATTTGCATGCGCGGACATTTACTCACTATTTCAGTAACAAGAAAAATTTGTTAATAAATATTTATGATTTCATTTATATATTGTTTTTTTCTAAGTAAATGTCCATCAAAAAAATTCACCACAAGTTTTGCCAATGTTTTGATGAAGCCGAGGAGTCAATTGAAAGATAAAAAAATGAGTAGGAGTAGGAGTCTCTTGGAGTTCACTGTCATTTTCAGCTGGAACATCAGTGCTTTAGTTGTGTATATGTGGGTCAGTTTAACGGTACATTTTTCTCTTCTTAAAAAGACATACGTCTTTAGATCATAGATTTAGCTCGCTGCTCCTTTGGATATCTTGTAATAACTCAAAAGTCTGCTCTCGTTTTCCATATTTTCCTAAGGTGTGATTTCTCTTTAAGCTTACTAACCATTTCCTCTCGTACCTCCAAGTTTAAGTTTGAATTAAACTCGACGAATGACGACTCATTAATTGTTCCTCCCTTTTATGTTTTGGAGTTTCAGGTTCAAACATGTCATACATTCCTCCACACAAGCGACATTCGAAGAATCCCGTTATCCCTTGCCCTTTTCCAGATTCTCTAGCTACAAAATTCATGAAAAACACGGACTCCAAAAGTAGCAGTGTTAAAGTCAATATAGCATATTCAAGAGATGCCATTTCCAAATGGTTTCTTATTGGTCCAAAGGGAATATCGGATGAGGTTCCTCCAGGTATTAAGCTCGTGCCGATGTCTTCGGATTCTTCTGAATGCAGATATGGAGAAAAGTCTTTCGTATTGATAAACACTAATGTAGAAAAAGGTAACACTAGTCAGTAGTCACTAAGTATATATTTTATAACTACCATGAATATGATCCTTCTTGCCTAAAGAAGATACACGTACACTGTGTCTTGTTTTAGTATTTTAATATGTTTTTAATACAAAAATATTATAGTTGAGGAAAGTGAAGAAGAAGAGAGATCTCGATGGATGTTAATAGCAGAGAAGGTTGAGAAGGATCTTGTCTTTGCATATGAGCAAGCTAAAAAGGCAATGGAGGATCATCATCTTTCAGATAATGCTAAACTGAGATTGGTTGCTAGGTTTGGTAAACTTCTGTTTCCTAGGTAAACATTTTCTAAGTTTTAGTCTTAATCATTAATTTTCTAATTACAAATATCATTATCCCTTGTTTTCTAACATAAACTTAACATAAAACTAGGCTTCGAGCTGGTCCTGTAACTAAAAATTCATATAGGACATTCTGTACGGATGTCCCAACCTCGTTCATACAAAGCATAAAGTCTAAGGCTATTCCAAGCCATGAATTTTGTACAGACTCGGAAAAGGAAGTATATGTTGTGCAGATATCGCATTACACTCGTCCTTATTCAACCATCAGATGTAAATGTACCGTGAAGGAAGATGGAACTCTCAGTATGTACAAGGCAAGTCTTGAGTTGAGCCACACGTGTGTCTTGATAAGAATCTGAGAACATATATTAACTCGGACCTATTTGTGCAGGCTGAGCTGAATCCTCTAAGGCATTTGGTTGTTGATGTGTCATGCATTGATCAGAATCTTGACATGAGGCTTATGCTCGCCCGCAAAAGTAATATGATGACTCTTACGGTGAGTTGATTTTGATATAATTATGCCTTTTTGTTGGACTTAGATTGGTTATATTTTCTATGATAAGCAGGAGAAAGAGACAAGTAACATTCAAAGATTGCTGGATTCAGCAACTGTAGATTCGAGTGTGAAAGGGGGATTAAGGTGGCCGCTTGGTAAACCTTCATCTGAAAATGGATACACAATATTTGAAGTTTGTCATGTTAAAGCGACTACATACAAGAACCGGTCTCTCAGGCTAAGGGTCAGAGAGACTAAGGGGTTTAGTGAGAGGTTTGGGACATGGGAAGTTGAGAGGGGAGTGACTTTGATACTTCAAGACATCAACACAAAGCTACAGGTAAATTGTTTTTGCTTTGAAACTTTTTTATTGAAAGATGAGACTATCACTGATTATTATTACCCTTATGGTGTGTAGGAGCAGAACATTGATAGGGGGTGTGTTTTGGAAATGCTTAGAGATGCTCTTGGAACTATATGGGACTTCTTGCATTGTGATCCCTCTCTCATAGTCTTACGTGATAAAGAAACCATATGCTGTTGATGGTGGTGCTATTTCGGATTCTCTTTTGCTTTTTAATGTGTGTTTGCTGCAGTAATGTTTCTGAGTTCTTTTTGGGGATATTAAGGATTTGAACTTTAATGTGTGTTGTCCAAAAAAAAGAAGATAACTTCTATTTTATAAAAACATTCCCTCTTTTAGCTTTATCCACTGGTCCGTTTGCCGCTCTGCGTCTTAATCCTCCGGGTTCTTTCCCCCGACTCGGGTCGGAGGGACCAGCTCCGCCGTGGAAGCCACCGGAGCCTGCTACTGACATGTCTAACCGAGACGGACCTCCTCCCTCTCTACTGCAGACCATGGATAGTGAGACTAAAACCATCGTAAAGGAAATAAATAAGCTCTGTTTATCTGGTGGCTTTTAGATCCAGCTTTTGAAGTCACAACCGAGTTTTTGCTCTAGTTTCAAGCTGCTTGAGTTTATTTTACTCTGAGGGCTATAATCTTGGAGTCCAACTCTCAAAATTTACTAGGCGAGTGCCTTACCCAGTATCATCTGTCTTCATCCTCTGTAGTGGCTTGGATACAGTACCAGAGTATCCAATGCATAGAAGGTTATCTTCTTCTGAGAAGGGGAAAAGTGTGGCTTTGGAGCATCTGCCAGCTCCCCGCAAAGCTCGAGTCAAGGTTATGGAACCAGACATTGAATCCCTGAAGAAGAAACACTCTCTTACGCTTATAGGAAGGGTAACTAACCCTTCGGTGCAAAAGGTGTGGTCCTTAATTCCTTTTTTTACCGATCACTGGAAGGCGGACATCCCCCCCGTGGGCTCAGACCTAGGACTTGGCATGTTTCAATTCCAGTTTGAGCTCGAGTCAGATCTTCTCACAGTCCTCGAAAAACAACCGTATCATTACGCTCGCTGGATGGTTATCCTCCAAAGATGGGAACCTACTGTGTCTCCGGACTTCCCATCTATGATCCCCTTTTGGATAAAAATCCAAGGAGTCCCAATCCACCTATGGACTGAGGGAACCATTCGCAGCATTGGTGAAGATTTGGGAACTTTCCAGAAGGCGGAAATTACACCTACTTCCATTCGAATGAGGGTACATGTTAATGGGAGACTTCCTATTATTAAAAGCTCTGTTCTTGAATACCCTAATGGAGATGAAGTGGTAGCCACCTTGATGTATGAGAGACTAGAAAGGCATTGCTCCACGTGTGGCAGGCTTGATCACGAGATCAGAGATTGTCTGGAGGAGAAGGCGCGTGCATCAGGTGTAAGAAGACAACTTGAACCCAGACAGGTGCCTGTGCATCAGAGGTCTAATGTGCATCATCATGAGCATCTTAACCGGCCAGTTCGGAATCAAAACCTGAGCCGAAATTCCTCCCACATCTCGGAGTCTAGAGGTTATTCGAGCCGGAGTAGACGTTTTGATTCCTACCCAAAGGAAAGAAGCTGGCGTAAGCAGGAATGGAAACCTAGAGGTGATCATACCAAGGACTCCTACCGCAGGAATTATGACGAGCATACTCCCCGTCATGGAGCGGGAACTAGGAATGGTGTGGAACATATTCGTGGGGATTCCCACTCCTTTCAGAGACCTGAGACGCAAAGAGATATAAGACTAAATGGTAGTGTGGAGGAGAGGTCATCTCCTGTTAAGACTACACTCTCTTCACACGACCGCACGGCCTCTTCAAGACGTTGTGATTCTCCTCCAGCTAGGGGGGCTCCCCTACTGGAGTGTAACACTATCAACAGTTTCCCACAGGAGGCTGTGGAGACGGCTATGGAGCAAATTCGAGGGGTAATGTCCCAATACGTTGGATGTGCTGATCCGACGGAAAGCGCAGCTCGTAAAGAGAGGTTAAGACAAGCTGAGATCCTTGGTGAAGTTGAGGAAACTGCTCTACAAATGGTTAGAGCAGATATTGCCAGAGAAACCCTTTCTGAGGTGGAGCCTGCTCCCGAGTGGGAACCAGTAAATGAGTGTTTATTACCCCAGGGCCGGCCTCCTATTGCTGCTAGATTAGGCCCCCTTAATGTCGTCTCGCGCGAGACTGAAGAGCTTGATATTCTGGAGGAAGGTGGTCCCCCTGATAGAATCCCAGTTGCAGACAGACTTGGACCTCTCCTTAACTCATCAGATGAGCCAACAGTGCAAAAAAGGAAACCGGGAAGACCCCCTGGTAGAAGAAGAGTGGTTTCGAGCCCTGCAACTAACAAGAGATCATGCTCCCGCAAGAGAAAAGCACAGACAAAGCCTCCCCTGGGACGTGCTAGTACCTCAGGTGATGCGGAACGCCCAAAGAAAATTCCTAAAGCTAGAGTGGCGCGTGCTGAGACATCTCGAGGAGATAAGGTGTTGGGCAACACTCCAACCTCCTCGGATAACATGCCAATTGCGAATTTGATGCCCCCGTCAGCTAGACGTAGGATGGATTTTCGGATCCAATCTAATCCCGCTCCTTAGCGGTGTCAAGCTGGAACTGTCAAGGGTTGAGGAATCCCCGGACAGTTCGAAGATTAAAGGAGATATCGAAAAAGTTTGACCCGGATATCCTCTTCATTATGGAATCTAAAAACCCCAATAATGTAGTACTCAAGAAGCTTGAGCAGCTTCGGTATGACTATCATCATTTAGTCCCGCCATCGGGTCATGGAGCAGGAGGACTTGGTCTGTTTTGGAAACAAGAGTTAAACCTTCAAATTATCGAGTCAAGCGAAAATGTAATCGAGACTTTTATTGAATTTGAAGGGAAAAGTTTCAATGCCTCTTTTATCTATGGAAGTACAGATAAAAAAGAGAGACTGTTATTTTGGGACCAACTGGTTTCAAAAGCGATCATGAGAGAAGGACCTTGGTTTGTAACGGGAGATTTCAACGATATCCTTTGTAATGATGAAAAAGAAGGTGGAATTACTCGGCCTGAAGGATCGTACTCAGATTTTCGTACTTTTTTCTCTGAAGGCGATTTATTTGATCTTCAACACTCTGGAGACCCACTCTCATGGAGAGGACAGCGTGGAGATCACCTAGTCCGATGTAGACTTGACAGAGCGGCGTCGAATACCTTATGGGCGGAGAGCTTTCCCTCTGCGAGGTGCCAATACCTTGAAGCTGACCTGAGCTCGGACCACAAACCTCTACTAGCTTTCTTCGATAATGGAGCCAGAAGGAGGAGGAGAATGTTTAGATATGATCGGCGGCTCTGTAAAAATGAAGAAGCAAAGAAGGTTATCTCTGAGGCTTGGAATGGATCTCCAGCTTCATCTGTAGCGGATAAGCTTGCCTGCACACGGACTGCTTTTTCGGTCTGGAACAAAACTCAACACAGGAACAGCCAGAAAACCATTGAACAAAAGAAGCGGGAGCTAGATAAAGCGCTCTCATGTCCGGTGAATGATACTTCTCTTATCCAAGACATTTCAGCGAAGCTAAATGCAGCTTATCTTGCGGAGGAAGAATATTGGCGACAGCGAAGCCGGCTTCTTTGGCTTAAGTTGGGAGATAGAAACACGGGTTTCTTTCACGCTGTTACCAAGTCTAGAAAGCGGGCAAATGCTTTCTCAGTTTTAGAAAGTGCAGACGGCAGAATGGTTCATAAAGAGGAAGAAATTGTTCAGGTGATTGGCTCGTACTTTCAGGAGCTATTCTCCACTTCGCCGGGCAACAGAGAAGAAGTGGTTATGCGGGCACTCAGACCCATTGTAACGGAGGAGGAAAACTCAGTGCTTACTGCTATACCATCACCGGAAGAGATCCGAGAAGCTGTGATTTCAATCAACGCTGAAAAGGCGCCAGGGCCTGATGGGTTTTCGGCTGGGTTTTTCCACACCCACTGGAGCGACTTAGGACCTGATATTGTGAGGGAAGTGCAGGGTTTTTTCAATGGTTATCCCCTGCCTTGTAACATCAATGCCACCAATGTCCGGCTGATTCCCAAGATCACTAATCCCCAGCGAGTCTCGGACTACCATCCTATTGCGTTGTGTAACGTATATTATAAAATCTATTCCAAATTAATCACAAGGAGGCTGCAACCGCTTATGGAGAAGCTCATCTCTGAAAACCAATCTGCCTTCGTGCCGGGTAGATCGATTGGAGACAATGTACTCATAACACACGAGGTCATACACTATCTCAAAACGTCTAAGGCTGAGCAACGATGTGCCATGGCTGTCAAGACGGACATGAGCAAGGCATATGATCGACTAGACACTACAAGAAAACATCGATATTCCGAGGGCCAATTTCCTCGGAATATCGTCGGAATAGACGTATTCCGAGGACATTCCGAGGAAATTGGTCGTCGGAATTATTTCGTCAGAAAAAAATATTTCCTCGGAATTTCGTCAGACACACCGACGAAATTCCGACGACTTTCGATGGACCAACATTCCGACGAAATTACGAGGGAAGACGTTCCATCGGACAATCCCTACGGATACTTCGTCGGACATAATCGTCGGAATATTTCCGACGAACGTTTCCTCGGAATATTCCGACGGCTGCTTCCTCGGGATATTCCGATGGATATTCCAACGGTGAAGGTCATCGGAATATTCCGAGGAAGCAGCCGTCGGAATATTCCGAGGAAACATTCGTCGGAATATTCCGAGGAAACGTTCCGTCGGAATATTCCGAGGAAACGTTCCGTCGGAATATTCCGAGGGATGTTCTTCCTCGGAAATTCCTATTTTTAAAAAAAAAATAAAATAAAAAATAATTAATTGTTTTTAATAAATATTTATATAATAATTAATTTAAAATATAAACTAAAATTGAAATAAAAAAACATCTTATAATATTTTAAGTTTTAAAAGTAGAATACAAAGTTTTAAAAAACAAATAAAAACCGACTAAAACTCATGCGGGAACAGACGTCGCATCATATCCAACAACTCCTGGTTCTTCTTCTTTGTTTCCTCCACTTCTTGTTGCTGATCTTGCATCCTAGCAAGTATGGTCTCGTTCTGGGTAAGAATTGTGGCATTCTGGTTCTCCAATGCTACGATGCGGTCATCCTTGTTTTGTAGCTGCTCCATAATTGCCGGATCAACAAAAGCCGGTTCTGAAGTAGAAGGAACAGACTTGGAGCAACGAGCCAACCCGAACAAACGGCCTTTCTTCTTAGGAACCGCCTAAAAAACATTAAATTAAAACAGTGAGAAAACATTAAATTAAAAAAAAAAACATTAATTAAAATAAAGATCTTACCGACTCAACAAGTTCGTTGATTCGAACTCGAGAAAGGCTGGGGGAAGCTCTAGTAGTGCCGTCGTCGTCAGACTGAAGCTGAGAGAGGCGTTGGATCTCTTCCTCCTTCTGGGTTTCGACCAAGTCGATCACCTCCCTCACAACGGCATCCGAAATCTCTCCGGTCGACTTGTCGGTATACGCCTCCCTCATTAACACGAGGGAGTCAACCGGCTCACCGTCATTCTGTTCCGCCTGGAAAAAGAAAACANTCTTCCTCCTTCTGGGTTTCGACCAAGTCGATCACCTCCCTCACAACGGCATCCGAAATCTCTCCGGTCGACTTGTCGGTATACGCCTCCCTCATTAACACGAGGGAGTCAACCGGCTCACCGTCATTCTGTTCCGCCTGGAAAAAGAAAACATTTGTTAATAAAAAGCATTAAAAATTGAAATTAAAATTTTAAAATTGAAATTAAAATTTTAAAATTAAAATTAAAATTTAAAAAACGAAATAGGTAAAGAAAATCAGTCGACTTACTAGCTTATCCCCAAGAGTTGACATACTGCAAGCACCCAAGTTGTTCTTGTACCGACCCTTCCCGCCACGGTCGCTGTTGCGGTTGCTGGAATTGGTGTCAGAGGTTCCTTGCGCCTCTGTCTTCTCCCAATGCTCTTGCAACTCGAGCCACACCGTGTCGTTGATCAATTTCGGTTTTTTGCCCTTCTTCCACTTTTGCTTCCACTCATAAACCTGCTTCCCATAATTCTCCATGACTTTATGGGTGAAGGCATTTTCGATAAAGGCCGTATGGAGGGGATTCCAGTTGAACTCTTGCTGAAAAAAAAAACACAATTAGTAGAAATTTAAGTCAAAGATTAATAAAAAAAACTTTAAAAATTGTAAAATACATACCGCAAACTGACGGAACCACATCTCTTGATCTTCTCGGGGGAAGGAGGTGTAGGTAGGATAACCCTTTTTGAGCGCCGAGTACATCATCTGGTTGATGAAGGAACTTATCCCGTTCTGCGATCGATCAAACCTGAAAATAAAAAATTAAGAATCAAGCAACATATAATGAAAAAAAGACAAAAATTTTACAAAAAAATATTACCATGTTTGGTGTGGGCCCGATGGATGCGGAGTGAGAGTGAGAAGATGCTCTCGACCAGGCTGTTGAACCAATTGTTCAACAGTCATGATACCCGGAATGACCGGAGGAGCTGGAGCTGGAAAATCCCGACATATTGGTTCTGCGAAGATGCAGAACCACGAGAGGTGCCCGTCGAACCACCACGAGAACCACCCCGAGACACACCTCGACCTCGTGGTGTGTGGCGGCGAGATCTTGCCTGGCTATCGCTACCCGACCTGCAAAAAAGTAAAAATAGTTTAATATATCTAAAAATTGTAAAACTAAATATCAAAATCTTTTAT
>CAKOAT010071822.1:73611-111073 GCA_932364175.1 Eruca vesicaria subsp. sativa | reverse complement strand
TGCCTTTAAGGTATTCTTCCGTAAGTAATTTCGTGTCGGGATCCAAATGAGGTCGATCCATCCACGAACGATAATAATTTGAAGAAGACATGTTTTTGTGAACCAGATTCGTGTGTATAAGTGAGAGGATGAGAATATTGAGTGAATGAAAGGAGAGGAGGGGTGCTTGTATTTATAGATGAAATTCTGCCGACGATTCTGACGAAATTCCGACGGAAAACTAGTATTCCGTCGGAATTTCGTCGGAATATACAACGGTCATAAATATCCCTCGGAATTCCGTCGGAATATTCCGATGAAATTCCGAGGAAAATGTAAAATCCTCGGAATTTACGAACTTTTCCAACGGCTCGTCAACGGCTATAATTTATCCTCGGAATGTCCTCGGTTTATCCCAACGGAATATAGGTTCCTCGGAATGGCGTCGGAATATTCCGACGGAATTCCGAGGAAACATAAAATTTGTGTTTCGTCGGAATTCCATCGGAATCCCATCGGAATTTTCCGAGGAACTGCGTGGCCGTCGGAATTTTCCTCGGAATAAGCCATGTTTTCTTGTAGTGAGAATGGGAGTTTATTAGGCATATGCTGCTGCGGTTGGGTTTCCACCAAAATTTCGTGAATTGCGTTTTGCAGTGTATCTCTTCTGTTACATACTCCTTCCTCATTAACGGCTTGCCTAGAGGGAAGGTAGTACCGAGTAGAGGAATCCGTCAAGGAGACCCTCTATCTCCCTACATATTCATCATATGTAGTGAGGTTCTCTCGGGTTTATGTAATAGAGCTCAAGAGGATGGTTCACTTAAAGGACTGCGGGTGGCAAGAACGAGTCCTCGGATTAACCACCTCCTCTTTGCGGATGATACTATGTTTTTCCTTGAGACTACTAAAGGAAATTGTGACGCCCTCCTGGAGGTGTTAACAGCCTACGAGGCAGCATCGGGTCAATCGATTAATAAAGACAAATCGGCTATTACTTTTTCTAGAAAGACCCCGGCAGCTCTAAATAATATGACTCGAGAGATTCTTCAGATTCAGAAGGAAGGGGGCGCTGGGAAGTATCTTGGATTGCCGGAGCAATTCGGTCGTCGTAAGCGTGATATGTTCTCGTCTATTCTAGACCGGATAAAACAGAAGGCGCGCAGCTGGAATAATAAATTCCTCTCCTTTGCGGGGAAATTAGTTATGATCCAGAGTGTTTTATCAGCGATTCCGTCGTATTCCATGAATTATTTTGCTCTTCCGGTCTCACTTTGTAAACAAATCCAGTCAGTGGTGACCCGTTTCTGGTGGGATAACAATGAAAATACTAGGAAAATGACATGGATTTCTTGGGAAACAATGGCAAGACCAAAATCAATTGGCGGTTTGGGGTTCCGAGACTTCCAAAACTTCAATATCGCTCTCTTGGCCAAGACTAGTTGGAGGCTTCTCCAAAAGCCGAACTGCCTTCTTGGGAGAGTACTCATGGGGAAGTACTGCCCCGATAACAATATCTTACTGGCGAAGGAAACGGCCACGATGTCTCACGGGTGGAGAAGTGTACTCCTTGGGAGGGACCTGCTAGCGAAGAATTTGGGATGGCTGGTTGGGAATGGCCAATCTATTAAGATATGGCAAGACCCATGGCTAAATTTTAACAAACAGGAGAGACCGATGGGACCTCCTTGTGAACATCTTGTTGAGCTTAGGGTAGCTGATCTGATGGCTCCGGAATCTTGTGAATGGGATGTTGACAGGATTCAACGTTACATCCCTGATTATGAAGAAAAGATCCAGCTAATAAAGCCTAGCCAAACAGGAGCTCAGAACAAGTTAATCTGGCTAGGAACAAAGACTGGAACTTACTCAACAAAATCTGGCTACTACTCGGCAGTGAGTAGTGTGGAGACCAGGGATGAGGAGGTGAATGGAGAAGCTTTTAACTGGAAAAAATTGGTGTGGGGTTTAGACTGCGCACCCAAAATTAAGCATTTCTCGTGGAAGAACCTTAGGGGCGCCCTCCCGGTGGGAGAGAAACTAGTGGAACGCCACATCCCCGTGGATCCGCTATGTAAAAGATGTGGAGTCTCGGAATCTATCACTCATCTGTTCTTCCATTGCCAGTTTGCACGACAGGTTTGGGAACTTGCCCCATTTGCAAATGGTTTGAATGTCAGCGGAATGATAGATTTAGTCTCCTTTTGGCCGGAAATTTGTTCAACTCACTGCTTGCCTCCGTCGGGAGTTACCAATGGATCGCTTGCTCTCTGGATTCTCTGGGGTGTTTGGAAGGCAAGAAACAGGTTTGTGTTTGAAGGACACTCTAGTACTCCTGATGAGGTCTTATCCAATGCAATTAAACTAGCAAGAGAATGGGTGGCAAACCTGGAGCAGGGGCCCTCAGCTTCTTTTCATCGCCCTCCAGTTTCGAATATGCCTCCATACGCGACTGTGGTGCGTTCTGATGCAGCTTGGAATCCGAGAGAGATGAAAGCAGGACTGGGCTGGGTTGTCTTCACAAACTCTGAGATACGCCCGTTTATGAAGACTTGCCCACGGGTTGCCTCGGCACTCATGGCTGAGAGTTTGGCTCTGCGAGAAGCAGTACGATGGGGAATGAGGAAAGAGTTGAAAGTAGCCTGCTTTGAATCTGACTCAGCTCAGCTGATAAAGAGCTTAAACTCGGGAGAAATCCAGCCAGAGATTTATGGAGTTATTGCTGATATTTTATCTTTTGCTTCTACCTTTGAATTTGTTTCTTTTACGTGGATTTCTCGTGAGAAGAATATCCAAGCAGATTGTGTAGCAAAGAAAGCCCTGCTTCTTGCTGAACCTTTGGTGGTTGATGGAGAAGTTATTGCTCCCAACTAACCCCCTGTTATGAATTAATATATGTGTTTCAAAAAAAAAAAAAAACTTCTATTTTATATTCTATCCATACTTAACTAACTAACTACGTTGGTTTCGGTCTGCAACTTGTAAAGCAGCATGTACTAAACCGTTGGTTCTGGATCATTCAGATACTTGTTGGTAAGGGACCTGATCCAACTCGGCATTGTAGTAGAGAACATCATGCTCTGACGTTTCTCAGGCAACCTTTCCAAGCTCCCTCATCTGCTGCTGCCCAATGGGTGTACCTCCGTAAACACAAATAGTATCCAAGCTTGGAGCAGACTCCCTAAGCTCCCTTGTCGGTGCCAAAACCAAGCAAAGAGGATTCTTGCCACATCAAGAAAGGTAAACATAAGTGAAGAAAAACCCACCCATGTTTGGCGTTGAATTTGATGATTTTTGTCGATGATGGGAATCCCAAAAGCAAGAGTCTTTCCAGTTCCTGTCCTAGCAGGACCAGTAATGTCACGGGCTTGCATCGCTGAGTCAAGCACAGCTTTCTGTTTCAACCAAACAAACACAAACTCATCTCATTTACTATCATATCAGTGAACAACAAAATAAGATGATTATGGTGGCCGTTCAGGCGCTTTGGTGGTCGAGATGAAATAAGAGAAAACTTGTTTTCCTTTAGAACCAGAGTGTTCATGTTTTGATCAACATTAATTGATTGTCCTAAAGCTGGGATCTATCAAAAAGAGTTTGTTTTCTGAAATTTTAATTGCTCTAATGAATTTGACCAAGTACAATAAGCCTTTTCTTCTTTGACCTGTATGTGAAGATCACCTCTACTAGAGTCTAGAGCTACGCTTCAGAATTAGCTTGATCTTGAACGTTTTAAATTGCATGTTACAATTTTTTTTTTTTATGTTTTGAATTTGTTAGTTTAATTCGACCAAAAAAACTATTTACAATGAATGCAACTTTGGATTTAAAGAAAAGAAATTTCGGAAACTTTCAACCAGTGTGAATCCTCAATGTGTACCGAAACTTTAAGGGAAAATAGCATAAAAAACCTTCAAATTGACACTCACTATCACTTTAAACCTTGAACTTATTTAACTAGCATATTAAACATTCAACTTTACATTTGTATCACAAAAAACCTTCAACTTGACTTACTTGTTCGTCAAGTTAAAACTGTGACTTGTTAACCTACAATAGTAGGTCACATGTTGTTTTTTTATTTTTTTATTAATAATTGCAATTAACAATAAAAAACCTAAATAAAATTAGAAAATTACAGAAAAAATTCTAAAATTGAATTTAATAAAAATCAAAATATTTTCTTAAAACTTCAAAGTTTTTAAATTGAAAATTTTGCAAATTCAAAAATTTTTAAAAAAAATCATCTAAAAACTATTAAATATTCTCAGAAAAAAATAAATAATTTTATACATTATCACCATTAACTTGAACACTCTCTGTAAGAATAACATATTTGGTTATATCGCTAATGACAATAGTGTCAAAACTATTGTTATTTTTATATAAGAAATTATCATCGTTAAAGATATCAACAAAATTAAACGTTTAAAACTTACAAAACATTATTAATTATGATATGATGAAAAGTGTTTCTTTTACTAGTGGTATATCCACACTGTTTATTTTTGAATAACATTTTAAAGCATTTGCCTTATAAGCTTTTTAAATGTTTAGTTAATAATAATAACATACAAATAAATATGACTTAGAGGTTATCTTTGATATTAAAAAAGTTGTATTAAGAGTTAAAATTTTCATATCGAAATCATCATATAGTTGTCGTTTTTATTAACAAAATAAAAAAAAATCTATCAAGATATTAAATTATTAGTAAGATACATTAATATAATTATGGGGAGAATAAAATTGCTTTAGTTGCTATTAATATGACCATTAATAATAATGTCGTATGGTTAGAGAAAATAAAGGGGAAGACCAAGATATTAAAAAAAAGATCTAAACAACTTTCGTAGATAGATTTTTTAAGACTCATTCCCTTTTAATAGTACTGATATAGTTTATAAAAAATATACACTCATATATCACAAAATTTCATTTAGAATAAAAATAAAACACTTGTATATTCTTAAGAAAATATTTTGATTTTTTTTTTAAATTAAGATTTTTGAATTTTTCTGTACTTTAAAACAAATATTTTTGAAAAATGACACGTTAAAAAAAAAATTTAAGAAGATATTTTGGTTTTTATTAAATTCAGTTTTAGATTTTTTTCTGTAATTTTCTAATTTTATTTAGTTTTTTTTATTTATTGTTACTTGTATTTATTAATTAAATAAAATAAAATAAAAACAACATGTGACCTACTATTCTAGGTTAACAAGTCACAATTTTAACTTGACGAACAAGTAAACCAAATTGAAGGTTTTTTGTGATACAAATGTCAGGTTGAATGTTCAATATGCAAGTTAAATAAGTTCAAGGTTTAAAGTGCTAGTGGTCGACGACGCGTGCACTTTAGAGTTTGTTTTAGGGAAAATTCCTTAAAAATACATCAACTGAGTTTCTTTTGCTAAAAAAATACATCAATTTTTTAGACTTCCCGAAAAATACACAGAGTAATTTTGGTTGTCTATAAAATACATGAACTTTTGAATTTTGAAGGTTTCACACCTCGATTTTAACGGCGTTAACTCTGATTAACAGAACATTTAGACGCCGTTAGATGCCGTTAGACGACGTTAACTCTGATTCAAAAGTTCATGTATTTTGTGGACAACCA
Organism: Eruca vesicaria subsp. sativa; assembly: GCA_932364175.1. Classification (NCBI taxonomy): domain Eukaryota; kingdom Viridiplantae; phylum Streptophyta; class Magnoliopsida; order Brassicales; family Brassicaceae; genus Eruca; species Eruca vesicaria. The sequence goes on along the minus strand of CAKOAT010071822.1, from coordinate 105,471 downwards.
AAATTAGTCTGTGTATTTTTCGGGAAACCAAAAAAGTTCGTGTATTTTTTCAGTAAAGAAAATTTAGTATGTGTATTTTTAAGGAATTTTCAAAAATATACTAAGGTGGCAAAGACATTGATTTTTTTGTTTGACTGAAAAATGTAATTTTTGAATATATTTTGTTCATATTGAGGCCGATTTTTCTAGGGTCAGTTTGGATCTATATTTAAAATACGTGTAAAATACCAGTAATTTTTGGATATGTATCATGTAATAGAGAATGTGTTTTTGTTTGGGTCGGGTTTGGGCTGGTTCTTTTCGGATCTAAGATATCCGGATCTAAGAACCGGCCCAAACTCGACTCAAAGAACTGAACAAAAACACATTCTCTTCCACATGATACAGATCCAAAAATTACTAGTAATTTCCACATTGTTCAAAATATATTAAAATACGTGAGTATTAATATGAACAATGTGTTTTTTTTTGGATTCTTTATATTTTAGTTCGTGGAAAATACTGGTAATTTTTGGATATGTATCATGTGGAAGAGAATGTGTTTTTGTTCATGTCTTTAGGTCGGGTTTGGCCGGTTCTTAGATCCAGATATCTTAGATCCGAAAAGAACCGGCCCAAACCCGACCCAGAGACCCAAATAATACATTCTCTATTACATGATACATATCCAAAAATTACTGGTATTTTACACGTATTTTACTTATAGATCCAAACTCACCCTAGAAAAACCGTCCTCAATATGAACAAATATATTCAAAAATTACATTTTTCAGTCAAACAAAAAAATTCAATATCTTTTCTACCTTAGTATATTTTTGAAAATTCCTTAAAAATACACATACTTAATTTTATATGCTGAAAAAATACACGAACTTTTTTGGTTTCTCGAAAAATACACAGACTAATTTTGGTTGTCCACAAAATACATGAACTTTTGAATCAGAGTTAACGTCGTCTAACGGCATCTAACGGCGTCTATATGTTCTGTTAATCAGAGTTAACGCCGTTAAAATCAAGGTGTGAAACCTTCAAAATTTAAAAGTTCATGTATTTTGTGGACAACCAAAATTATTTTGTGTATTTTTCGGGAAGTCTAAAAAGTTGGTGTATTTTTTTAGCAAAAGAAACTCAGTTGGTGTATTTTTAAGGAATTTTCCCTTTGTTTTAATGTTAATCTTTATCTGAGACTGGGCCTGTAGGCCCATTTGTAAAAACTGTTACCTTTCCATTTGGGCATTAACCCACCCACCAAAAAAAGGAATTTACTTTCTATATATATTATTTTGGTCAGACAAATATGTTTTCTGTATAAATAAAAGTCTTCTGCGTAGATAATCCCGAAGAAAGGAGTTTGTAATTCCATCCAAGAAAGAAAGAGGGAAAGATGATAGAGGTGGTGCTGAACGATCGCCTGGGGAAGAAAGTGAGGGTTAAGTGCAACGAAGATGACACGATCGGCGATCTGAAGAAGCTAGTGGCGGCGCAGACGGGGACGAGGGCGGAGAAGATTCGGATTCAGAAGTGGTACAACATCTACAAGGATCATATCACTCTCAAGGACTACGAGATCCACGACGGCATGGGTCTCGAGCTCTACTACAATTAGTAGGTTCTTTTTCTTTAATTTTTTTTATAATTCTCTTTAAATTTTCTTGCAAATCTTATCAGCGATGTTGTTTGTTGTTATAGTTTTGTGTTTAGGGAACAGAATTGAATCAATTCTCTGGAAAACTCAAAAAGTCCTTAAAACAATTTCGTTTACAAGGTTTCACCTTGTTCTTTATTAAAACAAAAAGATTCAAGTGAAACTGATATAATATATATGATTCGAATTCTCTTCTTTGGATTAAAAAATTGCCAACTCCAGTGTTTTCTTGATCAACTTTTAGGCTTTTTTTTTCTGTCTAAAATTGTAGTTTGCGTAATCTCAAAACGTTCTCAAGAGTTTCGATTCAGTTTGGTTTATTATTACTCATGACGCAGACAATAGGAAGCTACAATGGTCTTTTTGAGATTTAAATCTATGACATTGCTGTTGTAGTGTTTTTGGTTCTATTTGAATTGATGGTGATTTGTTTGTTTCACCTATTCCAGGCGAACCGAACCGGAGGTGCTAAGCAAAGGATGTAAAAATCGCAAAAAAAACAAACATTATGTCTGTAAAATTGGCTGATTGGTTTCTGATTATGTTATGCTTTGGTAAAACTAAAATCAAATGTGTTGTAATAAGCTCTACTCTTACAACTTTTGTCTACGGTACTTGTCTCTTGGTGTGCTTTGTTTCTTGATGTTGCCCATATCTTCTTGGAAATGCTTCTATATTTTGTTCGTTTAGATTAACAATCATCTGTTGACTTTTCCAACTTACTCGCGTTGCTAAAAGACCCTGAGAGAAATAAACTTCAAGAGTACGTATTATTGCAAAAGCCAAAAGTCAAAAGCAAAAGAATCTTTAACTCCGCTAATCAAAAAGATAAAGACATATGTACTATGGACATCGAAACCAAACACAATTTGCATTTAAGTTTTGAAGTAACCGATGAGTCAATTGAAAGATAATAAAAGAAGGGGGAGCGAAGAGTCTCATAGAAGAGAAGAAGTCACTGTTTCCTTTAAATCTGTCTGCAGCGGATCCTTGGAACTTCAGAAGACGTGCAAAATCCAAAAGGTTTCTCCTCTCCTTATGTGATCTTCTCTCTTAGCCGATCAATAGATTTTCTTGAAATTCTTGTTCTTGTTTTTGGGAGTTTCAGTTTCAGACATGTCTTATATACCTCCACATAAGCGACACTCAAAGGATCCAGACAGACCTTCCCCTGTTCCAGATTCTCTTGCTACAAAATTCAAGAAGAACCTCCATCTCAACAGTAGTAGCAGTGATAAACGCAACCGTATTATATACTCAGGAGATTCTATTACCAAATGGTTTCTTATTGGTTCCAATGGAATTGAAGATGCGATTCCTCCATCTGCTAAGCTTGTTCCCTTGACCTCAGATTCTGTACAATGCAAAAAAGGACAAAAGCCTTCAATACTGATGAACATCAATGATCATAAACGTAAGAGACTGTGTTTGTTAGTTTCTCTTAAAGTATAGTTTGGACTTTGCCAAAAGAAGATGCATCGTGTCAGTTTTAGTGTGATTGTGTATGTGTTATGAATATTTCAGAGAGTGAAGAAGAAGAAGAAGTAAATAGAACTAGGTGGCTGTTGATAGCAGAGAAGGTCCAGGAGGATCTTTTGTTGGCATATGAACGAGCTAAGATTGCAATGGAGGGAGAGAATCAACATGTATTAAGATTGACTGCTAGCTTTGGTACAAATTTCTTCTATGAGTAAGTGTGGCTCAGCGTCTGAATCTTACATTATGTTCTCTTTTATTAATCTCTGACACATACAACATTAAAACAGGCCTCAAGCTGGTCATCCTATGGCTGAATATACCCCAAAACCCTCGAATAAGATCTTCTCTACTGATGTCCCAACTTCTTACTTAAACTACATCAAGTCTCAGATTGTACCAAGTCATGGATTCTGTATTGACTTGGAGAAGGAAAGATTCTCTGTGAAGGTACTTGTTTTGTTTTGTTTTCTTACGAACCTAAACTGCGGAATGTCATATGAAGTATGCTTGTGTCTGGTTTCTATTCTTAGGTATCACATTATACTCGTCCTAATCAAACCATTAACTGTAAGTGTACTGTTAAGGAAGATGGAAGGCTTAGTTTGTACAAGGCAAGTTTCTAGTTCTTTGTGTATACAAACAAATAACTTCATTGAGATATGTTGTTCTGAGAACATATGATTCATCTCTTCATTTTACATTATAGCTTGAGTCTTGGTTTTTGCTACAGGTTGACCTTAATCTTGTAAGGCATTTGGTTATTGATGTATCTTGCGTTAATAAGAATCTTGACATGAGGCTATTGCTATCTGCGAAAAGGAAAATCACTGATCTCACTGTAAGTTAATTTTGACATAACAATGATAAAAGAAACATACTTGGACTTATCTTTGGTGATTTTTCTATGTTGAGCAGGAGAAAGAGATAAGTGACATCAAAGGGCTGCTTGATTCAGCTACAGTTGATCCAAGTGTAAAAGGTGGTTTAAGGTGGCAGTTTGGTAAATCTTCATCTGGGAATGGATACAGTGTGTTTGAAGTTTGTCATGTTAAAGCTACAGTCTACAAGAACCAAACTATAAGGCTTAGGGTGAGAGAGACTGATAGGTTCAATGAGAGAATTGGAACAGGGGAAGTCAAGAGGGAGGTGATTCTAATGCTTAAAGACATGAACACCAAGTTACAGGTCCAATATTGTGCTCTCTTGAGTCTTTGAAACTCTACTGGAGTTGAAGGTTATTTTGTTTTGTTGTCTGCAGGAGCATAACATTGACAAGGGTTGTGTTTTGGAAATGCTTAGAGATGTTCTTGGAACCTTGTGGGACTTCTTGCGTTGTGAAGCCTATCTAACGTGATAAAAAACGATATGATTTTCGATCTTGCTGTTGAATTTCTCACTTTCTTTTAGATTCTGTTGAGCTATTGGTACAATATATGCTTTTAAGTTTCTGTGTGGGTTGTGAAAGATTTTGCGTGTTGTCCAAAAACGAATAGAATTTGTGCTATTGCGTTTCTCTTTTGCGTTCAGCTTGTTTTTTTTGTTCAATATCAATGTTTGTGTCTTAACGTTGAAGTTATCTTAATTTTTTCCAACATATACAACACAAAAAATCAGGCGGCAAGTCGGTCTTCTGGCTGAACTTCCGCTAAAATACTTTAAGAAGCTTTTCTCACTACACATGCCCCAACTTCTAACTTGCAAGTTATTATCCATCATTGGAGTCCTTAAGATTAGATTAATACTCCCTCTGTTCCTTAAAAATACATATTCTTGAAAAAAAATTTGTTTCTAAAAGATCTATTTTTTACATTTTCAATGCATGTTTTATTAACTAATTGTAAACTTCAAAAAACTTAATTGCACTTATTAACTTTTTATTGGTTTAAAATTATGGAAAAAAATAAATACAAAAAACTATGCAAATTTATTGTGTTTTATTAAAAAGTGTGAAAAAACTAGAATATATATCTTTTAGGAACATATGAAGTATTTTTTATATTTTGGATAATAGTTAAGGATCCTAATGAAAAATGTATCTCCAATGGTATTTCTATTATAAAATCTTTAGATACTAAAAATAATAAAATTGTAAAACATGTAAATTTAAAATTTTGACTTGGATGATTAATAGCTGAGAAACTAATCAAAAGAAGTAGGAGAAAGGAAAGATGGTACAAACTTTGGTTAAGTTGCGAAGATCATATGTGAAACCAGTGGTCGTCAACCATGCAACTTGAAAGAGGCTACAACAGATAACAGAATCAGTGAATTAGAAAACATGTTAGATCCTAGAAACATCACACCACAGACGGTTCCTGTCAAAGTAGTCATCACAACTTCTTTACTGGTAGTTTAGAGTCTCCTAAAACAAAAGCTTAAACATCACACCACAGACGAGGTACACATCTAGCATATAAAGGTTTTCATACTTAACTTCTAAACAAACTTCCAACGTAAACTCCCTGGCGCCACACAACAAGAAACAAGAATACATCAAAACTTTATTCATCAGTCTTCAACAACGGTTGCACAGCTTCCCACATCTTCTTCTTCTGAACCTGCAACAACAAAGACAAATCACTAACACTAAGAGAGAACTTTGTTACTGAAATGAATTAGAATCAGCTTCTGCAACAACAAAGACAAATCACTAACATCTTCTTCTTCTGAATCTGCAACAACAAGCTCGCTTGTGTGCCGGAGTCTCAGCTTCTGCAAAATCCTCTTCATGAGGAACTGAGAGACTGAACCTCCTCTTAGCTGCACCTGTTTGCTCACGGTTAGAAACTTTTGCAGCCTTCTGTTTATACTAATGATTATGAAACCAAAGTGACAATTAATAATTTACTCCCAACATCAAGAAGAAAGAAACAGAACAGAAAAGCCAGGCACAAGTGATATGCATGCCCCCACCTTTGATCATTTTGATGCATCCACAAGAAACTAGTTATGATTTTTTAAATATAAAGTTTCTTGACTTCCATCTTCATAGACAGCCTGAACCATATGAAAAAAATAACGTGTACCACTGAGAGGAACATTTCAATAGGCTAATAGTTCACCACAAACAAATAAGAAGAACCAAGATACAATTTGGCCTTACCGTATATGTCTCTTTCTCGAAGGATCATATGAAGTAACCTCACCTTTATAATACAACTAGATTCTAACCCGCCCTCTAAAAGGGCGGGTATATTTTTTGTTTTAATTTTTTTGGTAAATTTAATTTGTATATTTGAATGTTTTGTAATCATATTTGTGTTTAATCATCTATCAATAATATAAAAGATTTAGTGTTATTAACATAAAGAAGTAATACATAAATAATAAATAATTAGACCAAACATTTACTAATTGGTCATGATCCTGTTTTAATAGATTATATATTTTAAAATTTGAAAATATATTTGAATTTGAGTTCAAAGTTTTTTTTTTATTCTTATTTTAGAATATGGGAGAAGAGAGCTTTTGGAAAATGTAAAAAGAAAATTTTTGAAAAGATATTTTTTAATTTATTCAAATAAATATATTTATGTAAATGAGTTAATATAGTATTCACTAACTTTAAATAAAATTACATTTGATAAATATGTTTTACAGAAACCCATTTAAAATATGTTAAAATAAATGAGTTTAAATGAATATCTATTTCTATTAAAAGTTCACTTTAAACCCATTAAAACCTATTTTAAGATCATTTTATTTGTAAATTGATAAGCTTAAAGTTTGTGTAAACATTCAGAATTTTAATAAATTAATGTCTCATAATTTCTTGGGCTGAGATGCAGTTAGAAAATATATGGTTTATTTTTGAAGTAAATAATGTTAGTAATAAGAGTTGGACACAACTTAATATCAATCGGGCATGATGCTATTTTAATAGTATTGATACCTGCAGTAAAAATGCAATAGCTCAATTACAATATAAAATGCAACCATCCGAGGTCCTAATCCAGATTCAGCCTTTTATAGAAAAGCACATAGCAAAGAGAAAACAAGCAACGACCCCCAAGCATAAAAATTCAAACGAAAGCAAATCAACCTTCAAATTAAAACCAAGAACACAGCAACAACCTCCAAGCATAAAAATAAACACCTTGGACCTCAGTTCATCAAAGGGAAACCCTTCCTCGTTCCCTGTGCTGTTTCCTTCGATAAATTCCAATTTCATCTCCTCTGGATAAACTCTATAGCCCAAAATCAGGGCTTATAAAAGTGAATTTCATCGCACAAAAGCAATGAAATTCGAAGCAACAGAAACTGAAATCTACCTCATTCTCGGAGAATCTGCCTGCAAAAGAAAACAAATTGAAACAAAATTCAAAAAATTAGTTGGGTTACCCAGAAAGGTCAAATCAGATCAAGAGTAATGGAAAGAGAAGACCAGCCTGGTCTTGTTAAACTTGAGGACTCACGAGTTTAGTCTTCACAGCGAGGAGTCAGCATCGGAGGAGGAGAAGAAATCTATGGATGGTTGTAGCATGAGACTTAGCGGTTGCAAACAGTATATGGACTCCATCTATCCAGCTTATAACGCTGCCACAATCAGTGTTGCTCACACCCTCTACTTTTCTCAGTACGTGCTCCCACGCTGGCTCGACCCTCTCCCTCGGCTTTCATCTTGATTGTTTGCATCTTTTTCTATCTTTGTGTGTTTACGGACGTGTTTAGGTAAAAGAATGAAGAATACATCCATACTAGAATGGATGAGACAATTTGCACACAAACTTGATCAAAATTTCTCTCTAAGCTCGTGCGCGTAATGTCAACACTCCAAAGCTAAAAAGTTCATACTATACTACATATCATATAGTATAGTCACACAAATGATTTCAGCAGTTACGAAATTGGGTTTCATCAATTAGATGGTTACGACATAGTGTAGAATACTCAGACACAAACACATAATCTTGTTATTTCTGTGTATGCCCCACAATGCTTTACCAATTTGGGAGAGAGGTCAAGGTTAGTGTTAACGTACATAGCAAGCGTACTAGGAAGTAGGAATCAAGATTATAAAAATGCTGGCATGTTCACCAAAGTAGAGATCATATATGTATGCTACAATGTACATACTGGAAAAGGCTAGCATACAACTATATTAATTCAATATATTATGGTAACATTATATTTGAGTGTTTTTTATCCAAATAAATTGAAACGATATTATACATGCATTACTAATTCATGCATTTAACTTAAGTTGTATTGATATATAAAACTAGCAAATTTTGGTAATAGTGAAAGATAAATAAATATGTTGCATTAAATTGAAAATAATACAAGAGATATGCATGACATATAAGTTTAAAGTAGGCGTTTGGGAAAAAATTAAGGAAATGCAAAAAGTTCCAAATCTCAACTGAATAAAGTTAAACAACGGGAAAATCAGCAACTGGGTTACTATGGGAGTTATGGGTTAAATGTCGTAACAAATTATAAAAAAATGAGAATCTGAAAACATATAATTCGAAAATATAAAAAGATATATTTGTTTATTATTTAAATATTTATTAAAAAAGGGGCACAAAAGTCTTTTGTCTCTTTAATGATACATCTTTTGATCATTTTCTTCATTAAAGACTTGTTTTTGTGTCAAAAACTTAAAAATTGACTATTTGAGAGAATTGCCAACTTTTTTTTTACAGGTTTAGATACTACAAAAACATTTCAATCAATAACAAATCAAATAATTTAAAAGACTATTTAGCCATTACAATATATATATCTATATATACTATACTTTAAAAATATTTATATTTTATAAAATATATATAACAAAAATACTTATGAAAAGTATTCAAAATATATATTGTCTAAAAAATGCTTAACATTAATTGTAAATAACTACTCTAAACTGATTATAATATCAACCAAATTATTAGTAAGATAAATTAAAAAACAGTTATAATAAATTTAATTAAGCTATATAAAAAGAGTAATATGATCCAGACATATTTATAGTTCTTAATTATTTTATATCTATCATTTTCTCTTTCAAAATTTTGTAGAAACGTCATAAATAAAATAATGAATTTTCAAAATTTAGATTAAAAGGTGACAAATTATTAAGCAAAATTCCTTTGGATAGCCATTTTTATCACAAAATAGCATTCAAAAGGAAAATGAAAGAGATTTTATCTAAATGGTAAATATACATTTATACCTAGGGTTAACTAATCTAGAATTAGGATTTAAAATTAAGGGGTAGTGTTTTGAGGATAGGATTTCAAATTTTAAAAACGAAAAATAAATATTACAAATTTTAAAACATAAAAATGACTGTTTGACAGAAACGTCATAATTTCATAAAATTGCAAAATAATGAATTTTCAAAATTTGGATTAAAAAGTGACAAATTATGAAACTATAACAATTTAAATCAAATTAGGTTACATATTAGTCATTCATTGGTTCAATTGGCTAATCTCAAGTTTTAGTGATTTTAATTGATATTAAATATAAATATTTTAAAAAACCGGATTAGTGGATCACCAAATTAGCAAACTGCGAATCCAGATCAAATTTATAAGCACTAATTAAATATAGAAATATATTAAATACAAAATATTATTACAGATTAATAAAATATTTGTTAAAGTTATTAGTGAATTCATAATAAAATATACTCTTTTATTCAAGTCTACTTGTTTTTTTTAATATATGTGAGCCACGTAGAATTGAATACGTGGACACAAACGGGTTGAAAAGAGAAGCCCTAGGCAGATATAACTAACCTTGCTGGACAAGAAAGGAAATATTCATCTCAAAGATTCTATCGTCTTCCCCGATGGAGTTCGTACAAGTAAACACTCGACACACTGGTCCACGTCTTCAGCATCTTGTTCACCTAATAAATGCATAGTCGCTTATTCCGTATAGTATCCTCACGGCGAACTTAGAGAAGACAATATCTTGTGGTTCCCTGGCGATGTCATCATTCTTCAATCTGTTGGAGGTGGAGGAGTTGGCGGCTGATTTGGAGGAGGAGGAATCGGCGGCGGCTTGGGAGGAGGGGGAGGAGGAATTGGCAGCGGTTTGGGAGGAGGAGTAGTTGGCGGTGGTTTGGGAGGAAATGTCTTTGGGGGTAATTTTGGTTGTGGTGGTGATCTTATTGGTGGGGGTCGATGTTGGAGATGTCTTCCGATGATCTTGGAGAAGTACTGGATGGTTAGTTAAATGGTTTGATAGAACATAATCAAGATTTTGGAAAATCTTCTTTGCACAATTTTTTCTCATGTTCGTGAATAAGAATAAAACATACTCCCTTCGTTTCACTTTAGTTGTCATTCTAGGTTTTTCCACACAGATTAAAGAAACATTTAGTTTTACATATTTTCAAGATAAAAACACAATTACCTATACACCAAACCACTTTTTAACCAATAGAAAAATATAATATTATATAAAACTAATAAATTTTGACTCGAAACTTTAAAACGACACTTAGTTTGAGACAAAAAATTAAGCCTAGAATGACAAGTATTCTAAAATGAATAGAGTATTTGTCAATGGTTATCTCCTGAGTTTGTCTCAACATCATTATCAATGAGAGGTACATGTTTACTTTGGCTATCAATAATCAACCATAAGTACAGTTCTTCTCAATGGTCTTATCGTTTCTACTTGCTTCATAAATTGAACTAAATGACAGAGTTTCAGACGGGAAGTTAGAGTTTTAAACATCAAGAGAAGGACCAGATCTTAAAGAATCGATTGGCTTCCATCATTGCCTCAGAGCATGTCTAACCACTTCTGAAGATGACTCAACGACTTCTGGTGCTAAAGCTTGAACACTCAGTGAACATGATTCAGCATTGAGAGAGACTGCTCTTGGTTCTGGACTGGAACATGAATCACTCGAAACAAATGATTGTCTGGCCATCTGCATTGCTGCTACTAACTGATTCATGAATCAATGCCGGATTTTCTAATGCATGGCTTGCACAAGTTGTCTGCACTTTAACTGACTGCTCGATAATTTAACTCTCTAAAAGGTTCAGTGAGATTTGGTTTGTGCGTCTCAGTCACTTTGATTCAGAGATGTCATGGGACTTTAAGATATACTACTCACCAGGGATGTACCCAGACATTCTGAAGATAGTTCAACTGGCCTTTGTTTTAAATGTAAACATCTATTATATTAAAAGAGATGTCATGACTCACTTCATGTGTGATATTTTAGTTTAGACCATCTTTAGAGTTTTATAAAATTTTACATAACATTATAATATCTTTTCATATCTTTAATCTTTGTTTGAAATATAAATAAATAGTTTTAGTAAAATTGTAACAAAATCTTTTAAAAATCTTTTAGAATCTTTTTCAAGATATAGTTTCCAAAATTATTTGATTAAAATTTTAATTATCATAAAATATAATTAAAATTTTAATTCATTTTTAATTTATAAACAAAAAATTAAAACTATGTATACTTTTGACAATATCCCAAAATTTTGTTTATGTATTATGTAAGTCCAACTTAATTAATTTTTACATAGATTTCAAATTTAGATATAAAACAAAATATATAAATTAGTAATCTTATATAATAATGTTTTTATAAATTGTTACAAAAATATAAATTTATAAAATTCATATTAATAATATTATAAGTCACATAAAAATTATTATAAAATTGGATAACATACATAATCATATTATATTTATTTATTGGTAAATTTTATTATATAATTTCAAATATTTTCGTATTAAAATACCCGCACAGTTGTGCGGGTCGAAATCTAGTTTTGTATTAAAAGAAAACATAGTGATTGAGAAGCAACGAGATGTTGGCTCATCAATCATTTTGGTTGTTCGAAGCAAAGTTACAAGCATAATTAACCATAACTTATTAATCTCCCACAAGGAGACATTTTACTTTTCTTTTTGTTTTCTTCACATCTTGGAGATTGAGTAGTCCATCGCTTCCACGAGATAATCTGCGTCCTCCTTAGTGAAGCAGAGAGGTGGTGTGATTCTAAACACGTTTCCGAAGTAGCCTCCTTTCCCAACCAACACACCCAACTCTGTTAACAACATTCATTACACATACATGTTAGTTTAGTTTTTTTTTTAAACTACGAGTATAAAATGCAAAACCAACAAACCTTTCATTTGATCCATGATGTGCAGAGTCTCTGCGGTTGCAGGAGTCTTGAGCTTGCGATCACTCACCAGCTCTACTCCAAGCATAAGTCCTCTTCCCCTTACATCTCCGATAACTACATTAGAGAAGCATCGACACATTGAGCAAGTTGAAGAACAAAGTTTAAGAGGGCACATAGAGAGAGAGAGACTTACTTTCATGTTTCTCTTTCAGCTGATTGAGTTTTCCTTTGAGGTAAGATCCAACCATGGATGCATTTTCCTGAAGCTTCTCTTTCTCAATAACATTCAGAACAGCAAGACCAGCTGTAGTAGACACAGAATTCCCACCAAAGGTGTTGAAGTAGCATCGACGAGTCAATACTCCTGCTATCTCTGGAGTTGTCACAACAGCTCCCAGAGGAAACCCATTCCCAATTCCCTGTTTCAATATCATCAAAGATAAGACCAATCATTTAGTTATGTTACATCTTTTACAGGATTTGTAGTCCTTCAGCAATTAGCCAGAACAAAGTAAGGCTAGAACAACTCTGACCTTTGCCATAGTAACTATGTCAGGGACGACATTGTGAGCCTCAAATCCCCAGAAGTCGCCAGTGCGAGCAAATCCAGATTGCACTTCATCAGCAATGAACAATCCTCCAGCTTTCTTTACAATATCGTAAGCTGCTGACAAGTAACCTGGAGCTAGTTCCACAATCCCTCCAACTCCCTATTCACATTCATAGTGATACTATTTGTCAATGATAATAATTCACTCTTTGATTATACATGAATTTTCAACACTAGTAAAAAGTTGGCTACCTGTATCGCTTCACAAATGAAACCAGCAATGTGTCCTGTAGTGCCATATTGTATGAGATCTTGTACATCTCTTGCATACTTCTCTCCATCAGAACCAAATACACCTCTATATGGATCCGGGTTTAAAGCGTGATGAGTTCCAGTCTTCCAGCAGCAAAACAACAAAAAGAAAACAAATATCAGAACACGGATATCTCATCATAGTTCAAGAAAAAATTCAAAGCGAAGACTCTAGTACCTGAACCACATTGAACTTCCACAAGCTTTGAGCAGTAGCACCCATGGTTCCAGCCGCATTACCATGATACCCGTTTCGAATCGAAACAATGTCTTGACATCCAGTATACAACTTAGCCATCATAAGCGCTAATTCATTAGCCTCCGTCCCTGAGTTGGTGAAGAACACCACCTATTCCAATAAACCAAACCCCATAAACTAATCAAATTTGAAACACAAAGCACAAGAAAATCAGAACATGCATGGTTCTTGTAGTACCTTGAGATCACCAGGGAGTTTGGAAGCAAGAGCTTCAGAGAACTCAGCAATGGCATGGTTAAGGTAAAGAACAGTAGGATGCTGGAGTCGCTTGATTTGGTTGATAACAGGCTCAACAATATCAGGGTGGCAATGTCCACAGTTCACAACTGCGATACCAGCAAAGGCGTCCAAGTATCTCCTACCACTCTCATCGAATAGATACTGCATCTTCCCATCCACAATGTTCAGCTGCAACAACTCACAAGTAAAAGTAAATAAAAAATCAATTCTTAATTTCAATATATTAAATTCAAGTTAATTCAGTTTTCAAATCCTCCACATGCAGGGCCATCATGTGAACATTTTCTCCGTTCACGGAGAGTAAAATCTCTGAATTGAAGTTTGACTCAAAAGACAAAAACATTTTTGTATTTTAACCCTTATTAAAAAAAAGAAGACATTTTTGTATTTATCTTAATAGTTCTTTTTACAATTCAGGGTAACTATAACAATTGTATATTAGTTTTTAAAAATTTTCATTCCCGCTATGCATGAGACATACATGACTAACTTTTCATTCGGGCTATGCATGAGACCAGACATACAAAAGACGGGACATGGCCAATGCTACGGATAAGACCGGACATGGCCACGTGGTATTGAAACAAATAAAACAAAAGTAGAGATTCGATTTAATTTATATTTATATTTAACAGATTCCATCATTGGCCTTAGAATATTCTAGATGATGATCAAATCAGTAAATTCATAACCAAATCGTAACAAACAAACAAAAAAACGAAATCAATCGAGAAAATTAGCGATTACGATCCAAAACGTTACCGGCTTTCTGAAGAGGACAGGCATGGAAGGACTAAGAAACTCCTTCCTTTTACCAAGTATCTCATCGGCGGAGGGGCCGGAATACGGCGGCGGGGTGTAATCAAACGGCGGAAGCCTAGCCAAAAACTCGTCGGAGTCCTTGACGGAAGCAGTCTGAGACGTCGAGGAGATGCATCGGCGCAAGAGGGAGGCGGAAATGTTTTGAACCGTTCTTTTCGCCGTGAATCTTTGCATCATTTTTGATTCTCTCTCTTCTCTCGTTGGCACGAGACGGCTTTCGATGGTTACAATGAAGATGAGATATGAGAGAGATGATGTTGTGATATATATAGAGAGATTTGGTGATGATGATGAGGCTTGACGCCATTGGATCAGTGCTGACGTGGCGGCGGTGTATGTAGTCACGGAACTTGATTTTGACAGGCTGGTCCCTGTAACGTGTCTATATAATTTCGGGATTCTCTCAGGTTTTGTTGATTGAGTTGAAACATAAATTAATCTTTGCACCAAAAAAAAAGATTAATCTTTATATTTTAGAGTTAAACAATTAATTCTTTTTTTTTTTACGAAAGATACTTTTTAATTAGTTCATTTCTTAAAATTAATAAAAAATAATTTAAATTTAAAGTTTTATAACTCTTAGTTATGAATAAACCATAAAACTAAATTTTAGAAGTTTGAAACTAAACTTTGAACTCCCTAAAAATTAATGGTAAAATGGTAATATAATCGATTTTTACAAGATCTTTTCCTTAGTGCCCATAAATTAATTTGTATAAACTGATAGAAAACAAAAGATTCTTCGAATGTATTGACCGACATAAAAGACATTCGAGTCCAAAATTAGTAGTAAACATTGCATGTAAATCCTCAGACTCCAGGGAGAAAAAAATCATTTCTCGCTGATAGTTAGCATATTTTTTTTCTAGTTTTAACATTTTTATTTGGTTAAAGATTTACCTTTATAATCAGTTTGACTACTTAATACACTTCACTTCTATATTTTACAACAAAAATACACAACAGTTAACAATTTAACCACTTCACTTCAGTATTTTTACCACATTTAACCATTTTCAGAAACTCGTCGAAAAATAGAGTCCAGAATTTTAATGCATTTTTGGTTTATATATCTAAAAATAAAATGCTCAAAATAGCAAACCCACATCTCATTTTTTCTCACGAGAGAGAAATAGAAATGTATAAGTAAAAGCTTAAAACACAAGTAGTTTTGTAAATAAATAGACCTGGATCAAGTTGCATGTGATTAGTTAAGAGAAAGCAATCAATCATATTGTTCCAGTGTATTTGGTATAGTACCAAAAAACAGTAATGCATTAGGTAAAAATAATGGGATGGGTGTCAATCATGAGATTGATCATCTACGGTCCAAAACAATACTATATAATTTACATATTTTATGATAGCTACAATATTGAAATGGTGCTATCCCGAAGTTAGGACACGTAATTGTCTAACCTTGGCATGAAGTTGTATAAAATACAAATGTATGGAGGGACCATATGGGTATGGGGCACGTGCTCTGCATAACCTTACTCCAAACGAACTCAATTAGTGGAGTTGGATTGGATTATGCGTTACTTAGAGCATTTCTAACTCAACCTCAACTCTTCAAATTTTGAGATTTTTGTCATTTCAATTGAATTTTAAATTTTCAAATTTTAAGGTTTTGATTAGTAACATCTCAAATTTGAGATTTTATTGTTCAAAACTTCAAAACTACTATTCATTATTCTTTTAGTCCTTACAATTATTTTCTTTCATAAATACATCTACTAACTTTATTTATAATAACTTAAATACACCAAAATAAAATAAAATATAATACATTACATTATAAGTAAATTCACACAAATATAAACATACATTACATAAAACTCATAAAAAACATTAAACAAATTTAACATAAATTAAAGAAAATTATATAAACATTTAAATATTACATATCTTACAAGTGGTATTTTATATGTAACTTTCTAAATTTTGTCTGTGTGTATGTTATTTTATTATATATGTAATTTATATTATTTTATTATATAATATTGTAATATTGTGTGTTCTATAATATATTAATTGTATGTTTATCTGTATTTGTGAAGTATTGTCATTATTCATAATTTTGTTAATATCAAGGATTATAATACAAATAATGTAAATTTTTAAAGACTTTTTTGAGGTTTTATGGTTGGAACAATCAATCTTCAAATCCTCATTTTGAATTTTTGCTCTCCTTAAAATGAGGTTTAGGTTGGAGATGTTTTTAGTATTGTGTCTAATTGTTTTGTATCCTCTTAATAAACAAATGAGTCTAATTACGATATAACGACGTGAGATTAAATTTTGATTGGGTTATGCTTTGCCGTGAGCTAACACACTTAGACGGATGAGCACGATGTTGTTCGTCTTATCCCTTTATATTTATATTAACTCCGTAGCGTTAGATAAAGATTAAGATTAATTATAGACTTTGTTTTCTTTGTCAACAATTTTTTGACTTTAACTGACAAAAAGTGTATCTATAATAATAAAGTTGACATATCTGCTTGATTAGGCTATCCACGTCTCTTTTGAAGGTGGGGGCTTTTTCTCCAAGTGTCAGCATGTGAGTGGTCTGTGTAGTTGACGTCTACTGTGCGCGTCCGTGATTTGCTTCTCGCGCGTTCATCTTTTATTAACTCCACGCGATCAAAGTCTCCACGTCAGTCAGCTTCCTTCTTCCTTTCTCTCACGCACTTATTCCGACAACNTTAGGCTATCCACGTCTCTTTTGAAGGTGGGGGCTTTTTCTCCAAGTGTCAGCATGTGAGTGGTCTGTGTAGTTGACGTCTACTGTGCGCGTCCGTGATTTGCTTCTCGCGCGTTCATCTTTTATTAACTCCACGCGATCAAAGTCTCCACGTCAGTCAGCTTCCTTCTTCCTTTCTCTCACGCACTTATTCCGACAACCCGAACATGACGCCTGTTACGAAACTTCGGTCTTCTCCACCTTCCACTACCTCCCTCCTCCATAACTGAACAAATATAGTTTTTGACGAACACCCTAATCCCTTCTTTTCAATTCCTCAGTTAAAGCCGCATCAGTATATAATCGATGTCAATTTACTGCAGATCTAACCACGCCGCCCTCTTCTTCCTATTTCTGAGTAATATCTCAGAATTTTACTCCGGATGTAATTGGTTCTCAATCTCGTGTGGGTTTTAATCAGAAATCAGAAGCCCAGACAAATTAGGCTTCATCGTCTTCTCGCCTTCCCCCTTCAACAGCGGTGAGTTCTCTGGAACTTAATCACACCGACCACACCATCTTCCAGCAATGAACAGAAAAACTCACCGTAACGTCTCCCTTCTCCTCTGTTTCTGAGAAGCTAGGAATGCCAAGAAAGGTGGAACGTTTATGGGGAATCGATATAGTTCTGGTAGATGAGAAGGTAAATCGGTTCTTAGGAAACGTTTGTTTCTTAAAATTATTGGAGTTTTGCTTCCAACGTCATATTCTTTCTTTTATAGATCCAGAATTTTCTTAAAAAACGATGCCGTCTACGATGATCCACAGATAGCGTCCACCGTGTTGAACACTTTCCAACGCCTCCTTAGAGAGGGAGGTAGTTATGAGCTGAGTTCATTTTATGTGACAGAGAAATCAGTACTCTCAGCGAGGAAGGTGGTTATTGTTATATCCACTCTTTGATTTGTGTCACTCAATTTCTGTTCTGGTATTTTTCCTATCTTTCTTAGTACTCATTCGGCATAAAGTTTTGGATGAATTTCTAATGTGTTCTTTACAGCCAAATAATCATGCCAGGCTCAAGCCCGGCACTTACGAGGGTGATATGTTTTCTTGGTGCTTGCTTATATTGGTTCTTTTTATTCATGATCAATTGTAGATTTCAACTTCAAGTATAGATGAGTATTGCCTAAAGTTTTTGTTTTGCACTTCTGTTATGCAGATTAGTTAGACGAACTTAGCTGGAGCTATTGGTGCTTCCCTCCTTCAGTCAATAGGTGGGTACACGTCTATGGACATATTTATTAAAGGTGTGTACGCTTATATGAGTTTGACATCTTTGCGTCCGCTAAAAATTACTGACTTTCTCTTTATGTTTTCGACGAAACCATCTTTCTTCTACATGGTTGATTGGGGAAGTAAAATGTAGAATAGAGCAGAAATAATAGGACAATATGAATAATATTTTAGTGATCATAAATCCTCTTTTTTTAAAACCTCTATCGGCTTTTTAGCTTAAGACCGAGAGATTAAAGCCGGTGCATGTCTCTGGATTACCAAGCGCAGGGGTTTGGAGTATTGCTAAACTCCAGTGGAACATGCATATTACATGGTGGTTTCACCTTTAAGTATTTGCTCTTATCTCTCAGTTTCCTTAGCCAGTTAGTGGAAATGACTATCATCATGGTCAAAGACATGTGTAGTGAATTTAAGCCAACGTAAGTGTGATCAATAAAAAGCAGACCTTTTTTCCCATCTCTTTGTTATCATTTTTGTCATTATCTGGTTGATTTTACTGCTGATCACATCTGTTTTGGGCTCTATATGTATTGCCAGTGTGTTTACAATCTGTTACGTACACATTTTCCATGTATTACTCTCATTCTTCAAGTCATTATTATTTGGACGCATAGTTTTTATTGATGCCCTACTCTTATCAATGCAGACAAACCTTCACCAGCAATGACTTCCAAGAATTCGAAAGCGAAGGCGTCTCCCACGCGTGTTCTTTGATGATGTGGTTCCCGAAATTTGCATTGACACTTTGTGTCCGCCATGGTTATACACCACGGCGATATTTCTGGAGGGGTTTCCTCGAGTCCAAGATTCGAATGAAAGGTATTTGCTTTACTTTCTTTTTTTTTGTTTGCTTTTGGTTTTCCTGAGACTGTTGTGGTTCGTTTGCTGATACTTCATTTTCCAAACCTTTTGCTTTATGGTTTTCTGGGATTTAGATCAGAGACAATGAATTGTACGAATGACATGAGTTGAAGAACACAATTCTTAGCTCAGGTAACTTACTGTTACTATCCCTTTTTCGAACCGTTGCAGGTTTTGTCCCTCTTTTGAACCCTTCACTTGAAGTTAATGAGTGATAAATAACACCCAATTGTTATCATAGACATATTTTTGTGAGGATTCTTATTTTTTTTACATGTTTGTATCGATATAGTCGGAGGAACTAATTTGAAGATGAATTCATGCTGCTAGATGAGCTCAGACAGTTAAATAATCGGGTGTATGGTGTTGTCCATGAAGGTTATGAGATACGCCAAGTCATGAGGCAAGCTACCCAGAGCTTCTCTTTTTAATTTCCAAACTAACGAATAATTTTGTCTAACCTTTTATTTTTTTGGTAGCATATTAACTGGTTGGGGAAAAGAGAGCAAAGTAGTTGGAGACTGGAGCGCTAAGGTGAGGGGCTGAAGCTCTTTCCAGTGGAATACAATTTGTATAGAATTTTACACTCAGAGAAAACTATATTAGTCATGGGTTAACTTTCTCCATAGATATNCCAAACTAACGAATAATTTTGTCTAACCTTTTATTTTTTTGGTAGCATATTAACTGGTTGGGGAAAAGAGAGCAAAGTAGTTGGAGACTGGAGCGCTAAGGTGAGGGGCTGAAGCTCTTTCCAGTGGAATACAATTTGTATAGAATTTTACACTCAGAGAAAACTATATTAGTCATGGGTTAACTTTCTCCATAGATATATATTACCCTTAAGACATGACGAGTACCATACGCTTCTCCGGTTTGTTTGTCGTTCTTTACTAGCTACGCTGATATGTAGTGGAGTAAATATTATCTTATTCCTTTTTTTATTTGCTTTGAACCATAATGATAAACCAGAAGCAAAGTTAAGTGGAGAGGGCAGCTCTAGAAGCCAAACATCAGAACTCAAAGTCGTATCACCCTTTGTATACCAAGTATGAAAATAATGTTTGATTCCGTGATCATATGAAGTCCCAACTAAGAAAAGTTTTATCAGCTACACTTTTCTCTTTTGCTTCTTACTTATATAAAATAATTTATTATCTTCATTCAAACAATATAATCACAAAACAAACACATGCATTTAAATGTTTTCCTTTTGGAACGTCAATTTTTTTTTATGTTTTAAGTTTACCTAAATTTACTTTGGTTCAACTATCATCAATTTATACTATTTTTTTTTTAAAAAAAAGCGATAAGTGAAACCACTTATTATATTACTTTTTACCTCAACAAATTCAAAACAAAATAATACACTACCATCACTAACCATTATTAAATAGATAAAAAAAAGAATTTTGAACTCATTAGAGAATAAAACAAACGAATCCGGTGCTACGCGATGGAATACCACTAGAAAATTATGAGCTTGGTTGATGTGATTGGTTCTCAATTTCGTTATAACTTTATAAGTATCTTCTCTTAATAAATCATCAATTTTATTTATGTTTAAATTTCAATCACTTATGAACATTTTTATTACCAAGACCATAAAATAAATTGTAATTTTTTTTAACTAAAACAATAAAATAAATTTTAAATTTATGTAAAAATAAAAAAATAAGAACCCGGCGCGTAGCGCCGGAATACCACTAGTTTCCTATAATCGAATAGTGACACAAGTCACACAACAATTACATTAGTACAAACTAGTATGCCATTGCCATATTATTTTGGCTGATATATTGTCTTAATATGAAGATTTGATATTTTATTAGTATTATATGCAATTATAATAGATACTTTCAAATTTGTCTCTTTATAGTTTTGAATGTTTAGTTGTTATTGCATATTCTATATAAATTAATAATGGATAACAAGGATAGGTTATAAAGTTTGGATATGTATGTGTGACATCCTCACCAAAATAGCTAGGCAATGCTCTCATCTAATAAGGTAAAATATTTAAATAGAGCGATATGCAAATTAGATATTTGATTTTGGGTATGAATAATAACACAAAACGATAACATTTTTTACTGGCAAGGATGAGCTGTCCAAGATGGCAGAGTAGCAAAAAGGAAAAAAGACTGTAAAATTACCGCCGCAGAAACCGGCGGCAGCGACAAAAAAAATTACATTGCAACCGAAACAAATTTAACGTCGCGAAAAATAAAAAATGGCCGCTTGTGAATTGCTCGAAGTACAAAATGCGAGTAGCCGTTGCCGCTAAAATATTCAGCGCCTTTCTATTCCTCGCAATCAGACGCTGCATTAAGAAAAACAGGCTAGCGTTGTTTTATCAGTGTTGAGCTTTGCTGTGTTTTGCCGTGATTTGTGGTCGTTGCCGTTGGTTTTCGGCGTTCGCATAAAGAACATGACTGGTGTTATTTTGAACTGTTTGTTTGTTTGTTTGTTTTTTAGTAAACTTTTTTATTGAACTGTTTTTTCATCCAGTCATTTGAGTAATAACCATTTAAACGGTACAGTATTTACAGCTCTGATATAGATTTAGTAAGGGTTATTGGTTCTAATATTTTAATGGATTTACATGTTTTTACAAATTTTAACATAATGTTAAAAATAAATCAAATTTTACTTTAGTACAAACTTGAAACTGATATGTCGTACGAATAAACAAGACGAGTAAACTTTAGTACAAACGTTGTACTTTACTAAAACATTACGCAAATCATAAACGTTTTAGGAATCAGAAAACTGAATGAAACTAACTTCTTCTTTTTTGGGTCAAACAATATTTGACAGATCCATTATTCTTCATTGAGATAGAAGGAAGACGTGTTCAAGGAAAGATACAATAAAGCCAAACCGGCCTAAAACACCTCTCCTCAGAAGATATAAATATCATAGATAAAAACAAACACAAAATTTAAAACATGCTACTAAAGATGAAGAGTGGTCCTCTACAATCGCACCAAATTGCTAAGCTTTTGAACAGTACTGAACATTAATTTGTTTGTAACTATAGTCATCAAATTCCATGCAACAATACCACGCAAAATAAGTGAAATTTTAGGAAAACACAAGTATCAACCAAGAAGTAATAATTATCTCATACATAACTCGTGAGAAAAATTTATTTAGTCGAAATACAAATATTATTCCCCATGCATTTTAAGCTTTCGATACATATCCATAACCCCAAACGTGATCAAATCGAACTCACGACACCATCAGCCTCATTGTCCACACTCCTGATCCTTGAGTTCACAACCCTACAGTTCAGTCTTATCTCGCCTTGGTTTCCAGTCAAAGGTTTAAGATCTCCCATCCGAATCATTGCTTTAGCGAATGCATCAAAAAACACGGTCTTGTTGCTGCTGTATTGTTCCACTAGTGTAATCGTGTCGGCTTGAGGAGTCGAAAACAGTTCTTGATCACTCGGAATCAGACCTCTCCCGTTACGAAGATTAGTGTAGTATTGATTATCGAAAGTATTTGGAGTCACGGGGTCGAAGTTGACAAGAACGGTGCCGTCTCCGTTTTGAGGGCACAGTTCACTGAGTTGGGCGAGGTAAGTTGAGTCAAGACTCGGGTCTGGGCCATTTGTGCCGTTGAAGTTGTAGAGACGAGGTGTAACAAATTGACATTGTGCTTTTCCAAATGTGTGACCACCTAACAAGTTTGACAAAAAGGACACAAAGACATCTTTCTTTTATGCTTCATCAAAGATGATGAGTCGTGTTGACCTTTTAGACATTCATCTTATAGTGTTACAGAAAAAAAGAAAAAAAAAGACATTCATCTTATTATTCCAAAACACCTTCTACCTTTATACAATAAATATATGTTAAATCATACATGGTCTAAAAGCATCTCTAACGTTTGTTTATATTTTCTTTCAATAATTTTCTCAAAATTAAAAAAATTGTATATTATAAAATTAATTTTTTCTCAAATTTATGCATATCTAATAGAACTCTTAGAGCACCTGCAACGGTGGTCTTTTAAAAGAAATCATTAAGGAAAAATAATTAAATAATCAATGGATACCACAAAAAGTTAATGATTTATCTTTAAAAATCTTTAAATAAAAATTCATTCTTAGTGAATCTTTGCATTATTTGCGGGTTCACACGACACGTATCGACCCGCGATTGGTTGGTATTTAGTTTTTTTTTTAACTAAAAAAGAAAAAATAATAATTAAAAAATCTAAAACTATGTACTCCAATAGGTATCACCATTGCGGATGCTCTTATATTTTGGAAAGAAGAATTCTATTATATATATAAGCATACATCAGAGTAAGCCTACTTCTATAATAGAAAGCTTCTATTTTAGAAAAAAAAATATAGAAATGAATTGGAAATAGTCTAATAAACTAACTATAAGGATAAAATCAGATCAAAATGCATATTCACTTTGTATTTTTTTCCAGATAAAAAGTTGATTCTAGCTAATCAATGTATAGAGTGTATGTTAGGTGACATAAAAATATAAACTATCCACATATAATGATATATAGAATAACATGAATTTTATACCAGAAAGAGCGACTAGATCTGACGAGCGGTTTAGACCAACGTCAGCAAAACTTGCTTTAAGTTCAGTAAGATTGAAAAATGGAGAAGGAAGAGCTGTATTAGCCAGATCGAAGAAAGCTTGTAAGCTGTCTCTTCTCCCCAATGGAACCGGCCACCATGGACCTCCCGACTATATAACAGAGAGAACACTAACGTCAACATTTCGATTAATTCATACATATAAATGATGATGTAGGCATGTAAACATGTATACCAAAAAGACTGATATTTGAGAAGCGATAGTGAGAACATCTGCACAAGACACTGTTCCTGGGCAAACTGTCTCAATCTTGGCTTTCATTCTATCTATGACATTAAATCCTCTAGCTGAATTTGCATTGGGTGCAGCATCTTTCTCCGTCCTAAACGAATCGGAAGTGTCGAGCAGTATCGATGCATCACAGCCCTATGAAACCACATGACCATAGTGTATATTAATTTAACGAAGTCTTTTTTAGCCTTTATTCTATATGTAAAAAGTACGTTAATCCATGACCCTAGAGTAAGTTCCTTACATTAACAAAACAGTCATGGAAGTGAAGGCGAAGGATGCTCGCGGTAATACGAGGATCGGAGGCCAATTCATCGACGATGACATTCCCAATGAAACCGAAAACATGCGGGCATGTTCCGAAATAGAAATCAGGCCTCAACTGAGCATTAGAGTTTGATGCTTGGAGCAGAAGGCAACCCAAGATTAGGGCTCCCACAGCACTGCAAGGCATTGAAAAAGAAAACCCCATTTTGAAGTAGTGAGACAAAAGCTGATCTTGAGTGGTGAGTGTGGGTTATGGTGAATTAGCTTAAGCGTAGAATGAGCATTATATAGAGAAGCTTGAGTGTTTTCCTCTCTAATTTTACACTATTAGGTACTGTTTTAGGCCATAAATAATATATAATACTAGAGTAGTTGAAAGAGAAATATTCTTTTGACGATGCTCAGGTTCTTTGAACATATAGTTTATTAGTTTTGTTGCATTTTCGTTGTGATTAATCGGCCGTAAAATCGATCATATTTCACATAATTATTTATTTAATTTAGTATATTTTTTTTTGTTTTATAACACATTTTCATTGTGAATTTGGACTTTTACTTTCTACAAATCGACGTATAGTTCTATAAAGAGAGAGTTCTCAGTAACGCCTATACTTTTAGTTTTAGTTTGTACATCTATTTCAAGGCATACATGACTCCATATGAGAATTGAATTCACATTATTGTGTTTGATAAATAATTTATAAACGACAAAAAAGTGTCACTGTTCATAATACGAAAATTCCAGTCTGTGATACTAAAATCAAATTTGAAATGATTAAAACTTCAAATTTTGATTCATGTAGGACCGCTAAATATGTTGTTAATACATGATTTATAACTGTATCCAGGAATTATTGTATCAATATATCATCATGTGATAAACATTTTTTATTAGTGACGTGTTCTTGTTGATCTCTGAGTCAACCTTTTTAGAAATCAACTTTAAATGATTTTAAAAAACGTAAATTCGATAAATTTTGTGTACTATATCCATTTTTTGTGTCAAGGTTTGTTAATCATATAATATTATGTGATCACTTCCTAATTAGCCTATACTATTTTCCTCGTAGAATCTTCTTAACTAGGATTGTTTCTTAATCAGCAAATACTATTTTCCTGATTATATTAAACGATCTATACAAATCACCTGTGAATAACGTTTGTAATGATTTGTCTCACGTTTCCATGAATAACAAGGTAATGATATGCGCCTTACATAGAATGAAATTATTAATTTGGTTATTTTTATGATAAAAATATCAGATTTGTTTAATTTAGATATCAATTTGATTTTAAGTTAGTTTTTCAGTTTTTAATCTACTAAAATATAACTACCATTCTAAATCTATATTTATTTTGGTTTGTTCAATTAAAATGCTTGAGTTTTTCTTTTTTCCGGTGAAGGAATTAAATAATGTAGACAAATATTTAAAAAGATAGCTTCTTTCCAAATACAATATACCAAATGTTACATTATAAATAGCAGTATAGCACAAATTAATATATGTAAAATTATTTGTTACCTTAAACAAATTACATGAAAATTTAAAATAATATTTTTGTGTTCCTGTTTTCTAATTAAAAGTTTCAACTTAGAATTAAGGTTTCCCCACTAAAAAGTTATTTTGAATCATTATATAGAATTTTTGCTATTATTAGTAAGTTAAACAAGTACAGCTATATTTAAAACAAAAACTTACACGTCTATACTTTTAGAGTTTTAGTCTTAGAGAATTGCTCTTAAATTTGTCGTGGAGATTAAATGGAAAACTAGTACATTATAAAATAGGGGTGTAAGTAAAGGGTAAAGTAAACATTGCTAAACCCTTTATCAAAAATAGTAAAGGGTAAAATAAGCATTGCTAAACCTCTTATCAACAATTTAAATAAATAAATAATATAGATATAAACATTAGCTGGAGTGCTGGACTGCAATATAGTCATTCTCAAATAAAGATGAAACCTAAGACAAAAGAGACATAAACAAAATGAAAATATTAGTTTAAACTTTAAAGTGTTTGGACAAAAAGCAGAAAAAAATATTTATGAAATAAATTTACACGTGTCTTCTCTATAATCAATTTCAGTAAAAAATATAAGATGGCATACTAAAGATGCTGACATAACTAATGGCTAATGTGGTATAAAAATCATATTTAATATTAATGTTTATTTTTGGTAAACTTTTTAAAATATAAATAACTCATACATCATCATTAAAATAAACAAATCTATTTAAATATGATATTAAATAATATAATAATAAAAATATACAATATTTTCAAATTTGGAAATATTACTTAAGTCTAATTTTATAATCTTACAATTTTATTACTAAACAAGATATTCAAAATATTATTCATTTTTAAATTATAATTTTTTAATCATAATACTATTTGATTCTTTTTGATATCTACAAAATTTAGAAAAACAGTTTCGTTTTTTTTTTAAATTGATTAATATTTGTAGTTTGAAATATATACATATATTTTAGTAAATATAGTTTAAAACAAATCAAAATGTTTATTTATATTAATTTTTCGATCAGCTAAATTAAATTATATTAAAATACTGTTAGGAAAAATAATAAAACAATAAAATAATGTTGGCGTAATTTTATTTTAAAATTTATTTCAAATTAAAAAAATTATTTTTGCAAATAACACGAAAACATCTAATCAAACAAGAAACTGGACAAATAATTGGCGAGAATACTTTTTATTGTCAGCAATCCATCTAGATAGATTAAGTGGTGGTTACACGAACCGATTTTTTGAGGGATATCTCCGTCTGGCGAGAACACCATTTGTGTGACACATATGTAATAAGGAAATGGCTATATGGCAATCGGCATGGCCAAACGTCAAATACATTTTCTTATACCGACGAATTTCATTTTTTTGTAGATTCTGGTGAGAAGGACATGAGATCAGAGAATTAAGAGACTTGTCTAATTAAAGGCATCGTCACATGCAGCTAGGCCTCAGAACTGTTTCTGCCGGCTGGGACACTTGGTCCTGGTCCACCATTTTCGTTGCTCTAGGAGGCCGTCACGAGTCTTGCGTGTTGATCAGCTAGACACGACGTCAATATGTTATGCTATATGATTAAAGTTATCCGTTTGGATCAAGATAAGTTGATTCCAACAAATAGTGTTCATAATCAAAACTAGATTTTGACCCGCGCACCGGCGCGGTTTTAACTTAATTTGAAAAAGTATAATATATTCATAAGTCATCGGTTATTACCGTATTTCAAAAACTATGATCCTATTGAATGTAATAGGACCAGGGTTTGATTTAATTTTTGTTGGATTCTTTATGTTCGTAGTTTTTTTAATTCTACAGATATAAGATCTGTTCTGTTATCTATATAAATTGATTTGCATCCGGTTCGATTCGTTTGGTTTGAGCTGAGTTTGGTAATAATTATAATAACCGACTAATATCAGATAAATTTTTGGTTCCAATATGATAACGGTTTGGTTATGATTTCTAGGATTAATTTTAGATTAATCGGGGTAAAACTGATTTTGGGGGGGGGATAGGTGTTTCGGATAAATATCCAGTTACGAAAATAAAATTTTAATATTTTAGTTAAAACTATTCAAATATTTTGTGTCTTTATGATAATTTGAATAATGTAAAATATTTTAGATAAAATATATTTGAGTATTAAATTATTTGAAATGTAAATTGTTATTATCTTAAAAACTGATGTTATTTTTAATTTAGTCAACAATAAATAAAATTGAATATGGTCTTTATATAAAATATAAACTAAATACACAAATTACTACAATGGGCCAAATGATTAAAGCCAACCATAACATAAAATAAATTAAACAAAAGCCCAATTCTATTATAACAATGTTTAAAAGCCCAACTCTATTAAACTTATAGCCAAACAACATTAAACTCTTTATTACTACTATTTAAGTTTTCAAACAAACCTAAAGAGTACTACAACTTTAATAAGATAGATGAAATGTAAATTGTTATTATCTTAAAAACTGATGTTATTTTTAATTTAGTCAACAATAAATAAAATTGAATATGGTCTTTATATAAAATATAAACTAAATACACAAATTACTACAATGGGCCAAATGATTAAAGCCAACCATAACATAAAATAAATTAAACAAAAGCTCAATTCTATTATAACAATGTTTAAAAGCCCAACTCTATTAAACTTATAGCCAAACAACATTAAACTCTTTATTACTACTATTTAAGTTTCCAAACAAACCTAAAGAGTACTACAACTTTAATAAGATAGATAATTCATTCCAACGGATAAAGTTATATATATTCACATGAATATATGGAACAAAAATTCATATATCTTGGTTATCAAATCTTTAAAATTATGCAATCATTTATACGTTTTTCAAGTTCACTCAAATTATATAAAATATCTCTAAGCTTCCACAAGAGCTTATCATTATCCAAAATACTTAATCTAACCGAGTAGCATAGATTAATAGTAAAGGTTGACTTGGTTTGTGTTCTTATGGTCGGACAGTGATCTAAATCTTAGAAAAGCGAAACTATCTTGGGAGAAAGTATATCCTCCCAAAGAAGAAGGTGGAGTTAGTTTGCTTTATCTTAAGGAAATGAGCTAAGGTTACTCTTCTCAAGCTCCTATGGAGACTTATCTCAAGTGATTCATCTCTCTGGGTCCAATGGATTAATTCCACCATTCTCAAGATTGAGTCAATCTGGTCAGTTAAGGAAAATGACCACAAAGGTTCGTGGATCTGGCGCAAAATACTCAAAACCTGAACTCGTGCTCGACAATTCTGCCGAGTGGAAGTCAACAATGGGGAATCAACTTCTTTCTGATACGATCAGTGGTCTTCGGAGGGCTGCCTGATGGAAACAATTGGTCCAAGGGGGCAAATTGACATGGGAATTTGTTTGAGGTGAAAATGGTTCGAACAATATAAAGAGAGATGAGGGCGAACAAAGACGTTTTATTAGATCTGGACAATGAGTTACAAAGAGAAGAGTAAAGAGGCTGACTAGCCGGAAGTATAAGATGGTGAGTAAACGGGAAGGTGACTAAACAGGAAGGTGAGTAAACCCTAGATCTAACCACCTAATCGCTAAGAAACCCTAGATCTAGCCGCCAAGTGAGTATGTAGAATTCCCGATCCCTTTTCCCTTTGCTGCCTCTCTCCTTTTATAGATCCAATCTTCGTGTTCGCCCTAACTTACCCGAGCCTTGTTGGGCCTTATTACTGCTAGGCCCGTTTAGTAGTTCGGGTAAATCGTACTTCCACCGACTCTTCTAGAACACGTTTAGTCGCGCTACTAAACGCGTCTCATACCGAGTCGTTTTGGTGTTACCCGGTGGGCCGAGTATATTATCATTCTGGGCTAAGTTTCCTCATTTGATGGGCCTTGTGGAGGGATATAACCCATCTCCTACAGAATTGGAAAACATGATACAATAAAAACTGCTCGGACGCAAAGAAGAAGAAGAAACCATCAGCAAGAAAATCTCACGAATATTAAACAGCAGCTCAACGCACTACATCACTCTGATGCAGAGGATGTGGTTCTTTGTAGGGGGAAACACGACATATATAAACCTTAGTTCAGTACGTGTGATACTTTGAATCACGTACGATCCACGAGTGAAAAGGTGGCTGAGCATTTGGTTCAGCCATGCTACGCCTAAGTTCAGGTTCTGTACTTGGCTCGCTACTCGTAGCCGTCTTACTACGGGCGATCGGATGGTAGCTTGGAACTTAGGAACCGATGATGTATGCTCTGTCAACAAAAGTTTGAAACACATAATCATCTTTTTTTTTAGTGTACCTACTCCTCGATTTTTTGGAAAAAGCTGATGAGGGTAATCATGGGAAGCTGTTGCACGAATGAGTGGAATACTGTTCTGATTTTTATGTCACAACCGAACTTACCGAAGTGCTCGCGAGTTGAGACCTTTGTTGCTTGCTATGCGTTTCAGTCGGCTATTTATTCAATTTGGAGGGAAAGAAATTCAAGGAAGCATGGGAGGGAGTCACCAAACTCAGGAGAGCCTTTTCAGAATGATTGACCAGATGGTTAGGAACATGATTATGTCACTCAAGCATGATAAGAAACCAGAAGAGCATTCCTTCCTTGCAGCCGTGGAAACGTAGTCTTTCTATTTTATTTTTTTCCTCTATTTGAAAAAGTCATAAACAAAGTGGCAATTGTTGTAATTAAGTATATTTTCTTTTGAATCAAATTTAACATTTTATTCAAAACAAAAAATAGTAAAAGTTGACTTGAAACAACATAAATTCATAGGTTTTCTATTCGTACCGATAATTAAAAGTATTGTTACTTGGACAAATAAAAATGAAAACATGCTTTAGATCTCATAAAACCGGACTAAACAATCATCTGTTTCTTTTATCACTGAAACAATTATATTAGTCTAAATGTCTAAAAGGCTAGAGAGGATACAACCATAGTAATCTCGACTATAAACTGATTAATGAAAACTACTTCAACGAAAAAAATATAGATATGTTTTATGGGTGAAAAGATTTAACGAGACACTTCACTTGAGACCCGAAAACTATTGCTCGAAAGTGCAATTGATGATTCCCAAATAAAACGGTGTTGATGCACCGATAAGAGGAGGTCAGAGATCGATAACTAAAGACTATCTCTAGAGGTAGAATGTTGATCGGCAAAAACTTATGATGAGAATAAAACAGTAGGTAACACCAAGAAAAAGAATTTCTATAGAACATGATTTGACACTGAAACAAGCACGATAAACTCTAGAATCAATGAAGTTTTCTGAAAAGGTTAAGTGAATATCAAAAGCATAGGCAAGTTATTCGTTTGGCGAGGACGAAAGTGGGCCGGTTCGGCCCAACCATCTCTTGTCAGGAAAAAAAATACTAATCTTAATTTGATTACTCTTATCGGTGTGTTATTACCAGATGCGAGCAAACCATCTTGTGTCACGTCTCTTCTTGATCTCGACTCTATCCAGACTCGGACAATCTGTCTGGTACTTACCAAGTCGCAAGTAGGGGTGGGCACGGATCGGATATCCGGGTTTTTTAAGGTATTTGTGATTTGCTTCGAATGTTACGGATATCTAATTTTGGTATTTGCTTTGCTTCGAAAAAATACGGATATCCGGAAAAACGGATATCCGGAAAATAAATAGATATTTGCGGATATTTACGAATATTTACGGATATTTACGGATATCTCATCCATTTTAATTAGTACAAATAATCTAAAGATTTTGATACAAATTTGCTTTGCAAAAATATTTTTTTGCATGATATATAAAATAAAACTTAAAAGAACTAGTGAATTTATAGATTTTGTAATTTTTTAAAGTTTAAGTTACAATTATAATAACACAAAATTTAAGAAAAAAATATAATTGTCAAAAATATTTTATCTCTTTTTATGTAATACTTTTATATAAGTAA
>CAKOAT010071822.1:0-73511 GCA_932364175.1 Eruca vesicaria subsp. sativa | reverse complement strand
GCAAGAAGAGACGAGAAAGCAAATGTTCAGAAAAAAGAATACAATACTGAAAAGAAACCGAAACTAAACACAAACGGATACATACACATGACTTTTCAACACACACTCTCTCTCTTACAGTATACGACAAATACAGACGACCGTCGCGTGGCGTGTCGTTCCGACACGTCTTAGTCACATTCGCAACAGTATCTACCTCAAAACATGAGTTTTTGGTTCCATTCTCATCGACGAAACTAAAAGCCCCACTCTCTCTCTGTCACTCTCTCGCCTTCTCTGTTCTCCTTCCCGAAGATCTGTCTTTTTTCGCTCTCTTCTATGGCGGAGTCCCTGGAACCTGGCTCTGTAACTGAGCCTGAGCGCTTAAACCCTGACTCTGATCTATCGTTCAATGGCCGAGTCGAGATAGACACTTCGACACCGTTTGAGTCAGTCAGAGAGGCGGCGAATCGGTTCGGCGGTTTTGGTTTCTGGAAACCTTCTCACAATTATAAACCCCCAGGGGCCTTTCAGGTTTCTCTCTTCTTTAAGCTTTTGTCCTAAAGATTGTGACTTTTAGGGTTTTTCTGCTGTTAATTGACTAGACTTGCCTGGCAATGCTCTTAACTGAAAACGACAAGAAGATATCCGATACAAATTATATGTTTCTCTCTTACTGAATTAAGTGGAGTTGATGCTGATGATACTTGATTTCCTTTTCATGTTTAGCAGTAATGATGAGTAAAGCTTAACACAGTCATGTGGTTTCGATTTTGGTGGTAGGAAAATGTGGAAGGTGATGTCATTAGACTCAAGGCACAAGCTGCTGAGCTACAGAACGTTCTAATCTCTAAAGAACTTGAGACGCTTGAGGTGGTTAAGGAGCTTGAGGCGACTAAAGCCACAGTTAAAGAGCTCAACTTTAAGCTGCATCAGAAGAATGAGGAGGAGAAGGAGTTGAGAGAAGAAGTTCACGGTTGTATCAACCCAACAGGTGTTGTACTAAAGGATTTAAGCATGGCAAAGATGAATCTGTGCAAGAGGACGGTAGATCTCGCGAGTATACGCGGTTCTGTTGAGGTCTTGAACAAGAAACTGCAAGAAGAAAAGGCTGCACTTGAGGAGACCCGCGAGAGACTCATGGAGAAATCTTTGAAGGTGGTGAAGGGTGAAACAGGCGAGAAAGATGCGTCTGGGATGATGAATGAGGTTCAAAGACTCAGTGGTGAAGCTCAAGAGTTCAAGAAAACAGGAGAGAACGCACGAGAGGAGATTGTGAAAGCAAAGGCTGAGATTGAAGATACAAGAGAGAAGATCAATGCGGCTAAGGTAAGGTTGGTTGCTGCAAGAAAGATGAAGGAAGCGGCTAGAGTGGCTGAGACGGTTGCAATCGCAGAGATTAAGGCCGTGACTGTGACTACTACTGAAGACACAGAAGAAGAGGCGAAGAAGCGAGTTGAAGAAGCTAATGTTTCAAAGATGGAGAAAGTAGACGAAGCGGAGCAAGAAGTTGAAACTAGTAAGAAGGCATTGGAGGAAGCTGTGGAGAGAGTGGACACTGCAAATGCTACAAAACTGGAAGCAGAAGAGGCGCTACGTAACCGGCAGTCAGAGAAAGGACAGAGGAGAAGATTATCTTCGTCAGTGAACAACACTGCCAAGTTCAAGAACAGAAGAGAGACTACAGCAACAAAAACAACGCGTTTGATGGATGTAAATGGTCTGCATCTGACATATGATGATGTTGCTGTTGGTTCATCATCTTCGGTACCTGTCTTGAAGGCAACAATGTCAATCGGGCAAATACTCAGCAAGAAGCTACTTGTAGCAGAGGATTCAGATGTGATGAATGTTGCTAGCGAGAGTAAGAAAATGTCATTGGGTCAGATGTTGGCAAAGAGTAGCAGTGATGATGGGACTGCGAGCAAGAAGAGTGAAGGGAAGGAGAATGGGAAGAGATCAGTGACTGGAAAGAGATTTGCTAAGATCGCTATGTTGTTGAAGAAAGAGAGCAAGGTCAAGAACAACAAGAAGAAGACGAAGAAGATAGCTTTGAACTTGAGGTGATACAAAGTGATCTGTGTTTTGAGGACTTCTTGCTTGTGTTTGTTACAAAACATTCTATTAAGAAGTCTAATATATATCTATCCTTACTGTTTAGAGTTTAAGTTACGTAGAACAATGTGTTATGAAATTAACTAAATCTTCATCAACTAATTTAATGGATCAATAAACTAACCACTCTAGTTTTATCAAAACTAATGTATTTATAGCTTAGAACATACTTATAGTTTTCTGAGCTTGACAAAGGCGTTTCTTGTTTGCACCTCAACAATGTTGTGTTCAGATTCTTGTTCAGCTTTCTTTGGCTCTTTTGCCAGACTCATCTGTGATTTTTTTTTTTTCCAATTGATTTGCTTCTCCTGTCTGTGATAGATGAGATCTCTAATATCTAATCCACACGTCTCTAACAAACATGATTTTGGCGGAGGAAAACAATTCAATGCAATTGCAAGTAACATTTTTCCAAAATGGTCCATTACTGTGAGTTAAAAGCCTAACATATATAACAATGTCACTGAGGTTTGAACTGTTATGATGCTTATGATCAAAGACATAGCGATTATAAATGGACTAGTATAGAATCGATACATGGTGTTAAATAACTCATTTTCCATAAAAAGTGTCATTTGAACCTTTTTTGTTATACATAGATTGTTTAAAATTTCAATCCAATTTTGTCTATTTTAACTTTAAATATTGTTTTTTTTTAAAATACATGATTTTATAATTGCATTTTACTATAACAATTAACATTGTTTACATTTAAAAATAGTCTAAAATACAAATGTTAATAAAGTATTTATTACATTAAAATAAATTTAAATAAAATTATTAAATGACCAAATTATTTTAAATATTGATATTTAGTGTGGAAATGATGAAAAGAATATTTTTATGAAGCAAAAAATTTATACTCTTAGGATTTGCTATGAAAAAAAAACATTAATATATATATATATGTGCAAATGATTTAGCTATATTTATGCACATTATTTAGCTTAACCAATTTGTATACATCATAATCATAAAACTCAAATAGTGAATTCATCAAAATTGGAAAATAAAAGAAAATAGCAAGATCCAAAAAAAAAAAAAAAAATAGTCACGCGTATATTGTCGGTGACCCGTAGCTAGGAAGGAAAGAGGAACGTCAACAATCTCCTCTCCCATATATATTCTCTTCCCTCTCTTTAATTACTTGTCACGTTTCAATCCTCTAATCTTTAAAACTCCTCTCTCAGATCTGCCAAACAAACAAACAACAATGACTTCCACATCCCCTCCCACCCTCCCAATCACCACCCCACAAACCGTCCCCTCGGCCGTCGAATCCCAACCCCCCGCAATCGCCACCCCCGCCTTCCGCGCCTTCCTCAACCGCATCTCCGAAACCGTCACCAACGGCCTCTCCCAGCGCCGTCCCTGGTCCGAGCTCGCCGACCGCTCCGCCCTCTCCAAACCCGACTCCATCTCCGACGCCGCCCTCCGCATCCGCAAGAACTACTCCTACTTCAAGGTCAACTACCTCGCCGTCGCCACCGCCATCGTCGGCTTCTCCCTCGTCACCCACCCCTTCTCCCTCCTCTTCCTCCTCTGCCTCCTCGCCTCGTGGCTATTCCTCTACCTCTTCCGCCCCTCCGATCAGCCGATCGTGGTCCTGGGGAGGACGTTCTCGGATCGGGAGACGCTCGGGTGCTTGATCTTGTTCAGTGTGTTTGTGGTGTTTTTGACGGACGTTGGATCTGTGCTTGTGTCGGCGGTTATGGTTGGTGTGGCGTTGGTTTGTGCGCATGGCGCGTTTAGGGCTCCTGAGGATCTTTTCTTGGATGAGCAGGAGACGGCTTCTACTGGTTTTCTGTCGTTCCTTGGTGGTGCTGCGTCTTCCGCTGCGCCTGCTGTTGTTGCCGCTCGCGGGTGATGATGATGACAATGCGGGTTCGTGATCGGGTCAGATCTACACTATCACCGCCTTGGTGTATCTTTTCGTTTTTTTACTATTTCGAAAGATCTTTTCAATATGATTCGTTTGTTCAATCGATATATTTTAGGGTTTTATAGATCTGGAAATGATAAACGTGGAAAGTTGTGAGATCTGCATTAATGTTTTGTTCTCTTGATCTGGCATTTATATATATGTTTTACTTACATCTTTTAGCTTCTTGAACCTGAGTCTAATTGTTGTTGGAAGAGTTTGGATCTGTTTAAGATCTAAAGCTTGTGTTCTTGTTTGACATGTTTATTGGATCGTGTCACTATGCATGTGTAATAAAAAAATAAAATAGAAATGACCCAAACTTGGATGCATCTGTACGCAAATGATCTTGTGCAAAGTTCACGTTTTTGAGACGCATCAAAACTTAGAAACAATACAAGAGATGCTAAAAGAAGGGTCGTTAAGTTGTTTCGTTCACTGATTACCAAGTTCTAACACCTGACCAGAGCATGTGATTTTTAAATAAAAAAATTTGCAAAATTCACAGCCAGTGAAAATGCTTCCCGATGAGAAGAGTAGTTTCTTTATATATTTGTGTGGATTAACCACGAAGGGTTGACTTGAGATCTCCACGCGCATGTTATGTGTTTTCTTGCCTTAATTGGGTTGCGTTTATTTTGAAAGAGAAATGTGCTAACTAACGCAGGTTTTGGGTTCGAGTAGATTGAGATGCACAAAAAAGACCCTAATGTTGGGGACTAGGAAGAGTTCGATCGATGTTAAATCTTCAATTGCATTTAACGATACTTTTAACAAATTTGGCCGTGTATAAGTTTATGAGTTTGGGAAAAAGGCAAGTCTATATCATAAAAGTGGAACATGTCAAATTGTTAGCTTGTGACATAAACAAAACTCTTAAAAAGGAAGCTCTGTTTAAAGTGAATTGCTACCAAGATTCATATTATTAGGTGACAATCCACCTTCATTGATTGTTAGGGATACACGCCACTAATAAGTTATCTTCCACCAAACAATTATGTCTTAGTCGCAAAGAAATCGATATGTCACACAATTTCCAAAACTGTATTAGAGTCTCATCATTTTTCTTCAACAAAGAAAAGAAGATGCCAGTTTAGAGTGGATTGTTACCAAAAATATATACAGTTAGATAATATTTTCATTCAGGATTCCACGAAAATTCAGTCTTTGTTGCAAAAGCAATCTAACACTAATCTATAACCTGATAAAGGAAAACAACTAACATATTCAGTAGCCTTACATGTTTAAAACAGAGCTCCCCTGCTTCTGTAGAATCATCTACAAAACGAACAAGAGCGGCTGAGCCAGTGGACGTGACGTTACATAAGATGGGTGAAAGAGGAGGAGAAGATTCGTAGGGTTTAAGAAAAAAAGGTTCGAAGAGAAGTTGTATGAGTGGAAAAGGCGCACCAGAGAATCAAGTTTGCCGGTTTTGAGGCGTTGGACAAAGAGTCAAAGAGTATGGGATAAATGGGAAACTCAAAACGTGGCAAGCGACTTTGGCTTGGAACGGTCAATACTGCAGCCGAAGCCGCCTTGGCTTACGACAGAGCTGCTAGTGCCATGTATGAGGCAGCAAGTTCAAGAAGCTATTGGTTTTGGATACTTACAACGTATTTGAAAACCGGTAACGTTCAAGACAATACTTATAATCATGATTCTATGACTGGTAACGAGATAATGAAGTCGTTGGTTTACTCAGCAGTAAAACCAGAGGAATATAACACTTTTGATCGAATCAAATTGGATAACGGATTAATGTACAATGAATCCAGTTATTACCAAGGACGTGGATTCGATCCATATCAATTATACTGTAAAACTATAGCTTTTACATTGTCAAGTTCACTTTATTTCATACCCCAAAAATGTTACACACGCGCACTCATTCTGGCGTCTCTTGAGCTGACCACAGCATTTTCCATGGACCGGTTCTTGTCCCCAATCTGAAAAAAACATGACAGCAACATCTTTTAACAATATAGTTGTTTTGACGTAGTTGAAAACTAGAATGGTCTTTTTGTTTATATACCTCCAGGCTCCGGCGACTAACCGCAACGCCATGAAGAGGAACAAACCCGTCCAAATCCCGGCGAGGCCATATGTTGGTGCAGCCACAAGCATGACCAAGGAAGATATGAATCCGACAATCACCTGTTCCCAAAACAATAACTAATCAGAACCAAACTTTTGTAGGGGTGTAAAGGGAGAATCAAACACTCCAACTGATGAAGAAGAAAGCGAGACCATAGAGTAAGCAGCAAATCCAAAGTCAGAGACTCCATAATAAAGCCCATCAAGAACAAACGCTATAGCATTCACCGGTTGAGATCCAGCCACAAACTGCATGCATGCAAACAACATTGTTTAGAAACATTCAAACTTGTTGTCTTAAGACTACCCTTTGAAAAGTTTTAGGAGAGTATAAGAAAAGATCTTACTAAGGTCCCTGACAAAGCAATCGTCAGAACTTCTGAATCTGTTGTAAATAAGCTCGAAAATGGTTCGAATCCGATGAATAAAACAGCAGCCAAACCAGTTCCAGTTGCTAAACCTACCTGCTCAAGATGAATCACGCAAAAAACCGTTTCAAGTTTTAAATAGTATTAGACTGGAAACACATAAACAAGGGAGCTAGGGAATACGAACTTGAAGGACTCCGAAAAGAACTTCCCGAGCTTGTTTGTACTCTCCTTGAGAGAAGCTGGTTGCAAGAAGACTCTGAATCAAGGGGTAGAAGATTCAAGTGAATACTTTTCCACAATACATAAATGATGTATCTTATTGAGTTAAGTTGCAAAAAAGATGATAGACCTGTGCAGCAATGGCTAAAGCATCGGTGAGTAAAGAGACAGCCAACCAGATCTCCAAGCAGATTTGATGACCAGCCATTTGAGTAGGTCCCTTTTGAGCCGCTAACGAAGTAGCCAACGTGAATGGCACAAGCAGTGCCACCGTTCTACCAATCAGAAGCCCACCTAAGCATGAACCAATACATTAGCATTCTGAATCGGTTAAAGAAACTCAAACAATTTGCGGAGGTACCTGATTTGAGGTACTGGTTGGCTCTTCCCACTTGGATTTGAGGAGAAAGCAAAACCACATTCTCATTCAACTTCCACAGAAGAATAAACGCAATCAAGTATCTGTAGAAAGTGAGAGAACAGTAAGAAGAGACAAATCAAGACAAAGGTAGTTAAGAAAACAAGTCTATAAAGCATCAAAAGTTTACCACATTTTTTGACGTACTCAGAAATCACAGTAGCAGCCGCAGCACCAGAGATACCAAAACCAAGAACAAATATCAGAATAGGATCCAATATCGCATTAAGCACGTTCCCAGCAACTGTCCATACCAAAGTTAACCATATCAGAAACATGTATGCAAACTACAAACAATTGGTGATTATGCAAACAAACATGCATATATACGAGAAAAGATGAATGTTGCAATACTTGCCAACGGCATATAGAGGTGTTGTAGTGTCCTTGAAACCTCGGAAAGCTCC
Organism: Eruca vesicaria subsp. sativa; assembly: GCA_932364175.1. NCBI lineage: Eukaryota > Viridiplantae > Streptophyta > Magnoliopsida > Brassicales > Brassicaceae > Eruca > Eruca vesicaria. The sequence continues at coordinate 65,987 of CAKOAT010071822.1, read as the reverse complement.
TTGCGCAGCCAATGCAACTACAATTGGAGGTGCACCATACGCCCTAAGTCTTAAGAACTGCTCTGCTGGTATTCTCATCGGTGAATCCTGAAAAGGAGATTACAACCCAACTTACAAAACTGCAAATATAGGTAGTTTTGTAGTTTACAAATGAGTCAAGACTCAAGAGTGAACATACAAAAGGTATAGCCATGATATCCATCAAGTAATCAGATCCGAGAGAGAGAGCAATCGCCTCAGCGATACCAACACCAGCTGCAAGAACCAATGACGTTGAAACAGAAGGCAACACTTTCTTTCCTTTCAACACCAAACAACAGATTCAAAGTCAGAAAACAAAACATAACATCAATCTCTAACTAAGTACATCAAAACACTACTTGTTTCTGTAAAATCGTTATCATCCTTAGCTGCAATGGCCTGCTCTTCCGCGACAAACGATGTAGTGACATTAAGCAAAGGAACATTGAAGAGCTTAGACACCAAGTTGAATACAGAAACCGAGACTCCTACTGCAGCTAACTCTGCAGAACCTGTCATATTACATTTTAATAGCAATGTTAAATGCAAAAAAGGTTGAAACATTTTGAAACTGAAAACTGACAAGAACATGTTAAAAGACTTTAGTCTTTACCAATATGCCCGACAAAAGCTGTGTCGACAAGTGATGTTATAGGATCAGCGGCCAACGCTAAAGCCGCCGGTAATGCAATCGACATGATCTCCATTCCAATATTACCAATCCTGAAACCAACAAAACAAGAAATTAACTTCTTTAACAAGAAATTGAAATTAACTTCTTTATTTTATTTTTTTGCATTAACTTAAACAAGAATATAGAAGCCTACCCATGTTCCGGTTTACGATCAGGATCCGGTTCGGGAGATTCCACTAGATTTTTCTGTTTCGCCGGTGGACGAGAGGGACTTTTTGAAGAACCGGCGACGGCGGGAGATTCATCCCGTTGCGAAGATTTAAGGAGTATTCTTCTTCGAAACGATGAGTTAGGGCTACGAGGAAGATCGCGAAGTTGGAGAGTTGAGGATGGTCGGAGGGCGGAGAGAGAGAGGAAGGTCGCGACCGCCGCCATTACGGAGAGAGAGAAGACAGAAAGTCTCGGCGGAGGGGAAGAAAGAGAACCGCATGTTCTTTATCTTATACTACTGTAGTAACTGATTAAACGGTCGGATGAGAGAAGTTTGATAAAAAAAAAAAAAGAGTTTGAAAGTATCATTACGCATGGGCCTTTTATGGGCTTTATTGGGCTTTTCAGTTTGGTTCTTACATCTTTCCTTGCGAGTGTGATTTGTGTGTGTAGGTTTTTGCTTCTTGTGTCACTCACTTTATTTTATTTTATTTTATTTTTATCAAAAGTTTATTTACATATAACTTTCTAATCTGAAATCTGAGTCTCTAAACCAAATTTAGATGGTTTTAATTTGGATAATTGGGATATCGTTAAGATATGTGATCGTTCTCTTTGTGTGTTACTCATATCACTTTTGTTAACCTATTCAGATAGATAGGGGCGAAACTAAGAAATTTTTGTAGTGGGACATTAATGGATGCACAGAACTGAATATTTATGAATTTACATACTAAACTTCAATATTTTGATAATTCTATGGGTGTACATGCCCCTTTAGTTATATGGCCTGCCTTTGCCCCTGCAGAGAGACAATGTGCAGTTCAAATTCTATGTTTCAACCTAGACATTGAACTCAAATCTACAAATCCTAAAATTTGAGACCACAAAGACCAACAAAACATAGGGAGCTGAAAACAAAGAAGATGATAAGAGAGGATCTTGGGTCCAAAAACATACCTTCCCGATCACTAGTTTAAACAAGACATGCTTAATGCCTAATTTTTGGTCTGGTCTATTTTGTAGTGGTTCATTATTGCGTGGAGGTGGAGGCATATTTTACTTTCTTCTATTTATGTTACCTCTTTATTATCCAATCAACATTTACCGGAAAAACATTTACAAAAACATTTACTAAATGCACATGTTCTTCAAATACTCTAGGTTCAATTATAAATGATATACTTAATTTATTTGATAATAGTAAAAATTATGTTATATCCAAATATTTTAATATAAATTTTAAATTTTTGTAAATAATAATATTTCAAATATAAAATATAATATAATTTAGAAAATGAATGTTTTTATTTGTAATAGCAAACAGATTATTAATATTATATATATATATTATTTTAAATAAATATATTATATACTATGATAACTTTTAATTGTATACTGTTACAGTTCTACCAATCTTATTATTAAAAATTTTAATGAAAATATACACCTTCTACAGCATATTGTTAAAGTTTTATCATCTACTATACCAATCGAGGTCGTAGCATGCATTAAGTTCACTTGCATAATGCACATACATTCATTTCTTTTTATATTTGTAGCCATGTGACAATTTTTAGTTAGTATAAGTAGGGGAAACAATCCTAATCAGTTTAGGTTGGGAAACAAATTAACAAAATAGAATATTGAATATTTATATGGATTTCCCCATAATGCGTTTTCACAATAAAAAAGATTTCGAATGGAAAAAATAGATTATGCGCTTCAAACGGAACAATAATGAAGCGAGAGGATCTAGCAGTGCAAGTATGGATCAAACGGTGAAAGTATGGATCAAGCGATCTAAAATATATGTTTGCATATTGGAAATAAATAAAAAGAGGTTTAAAATATTTTAAATTTTAGATTAATTTATAAATTTTATATTACTATTTTTATAATCAAACTTGTATCACTTTTTCTAATTAAATTTAGAAAACTTAGAAATACTAATTTTTGTGTTCACTAAATATATGTTGTAAATATATTCTCACTAAATTTAGAAAATATATTGTCATAGCTATTTAAAACTATCTTAGTTTTTTTAAAAGTAGGCTTTTATATTAATTTTAAAAATTATTCAATTATATTCACAAAAACTAAATTGAAAACTAAATTAATTATAATATTTACAACTGGTGAATAAAATTTAATTTGAATTAAAATCAATTAAATTAGTTAGTTCAAACAAAGTTTTCAAATAGTTAGCATCTAATAGTTATTTTAGAAACATAAAATTCAATAATGACATTATGAAAAATCAAAATAGAAAAAAAAATGCCCAAAAACACTCTACAATTGTTATGTTTTTACTTTTTTTTTTTCTGTTATGTTGTTACTGTATATAATTGTTATGTTGTTACTGTATATAATGATTATTTGATTTTGTATTCAAATTTGAACTGTTTGTGATTATTGATATTGGGGATGATTGATTGGGTTATATCTCTTTACTTTGGTTTTATTTATTTTTAAATCATTAAATTATCAAAGTTACTGTTATTTAAAATATGATATGTAAATAGCATTTTTAAAATTAAAGCCTACATCAAGTTTTAAAAGTTTTTATCAATCACGCTTTAACTTTATTTTTAAAACTACAGCAAAAACAAGTTAAGTTATTTTTTTCTTATGTATTTTAAGTAAAAAAAAAACTAAAGCTTTCTTTTATAGGTCGTAGAATCTGTAAAATAGAAAAAATTATCTATAATATCAAATAAAATCATAATTAAAAATACCTGTATATATTTAATATAAGTTTGGGTGTTTTAAAATTATTAAATATTTTAAATTACATAAATGGCATTTACATATCATATTTTAAATAACAGTAGACTTTGATAATTTACAAAAAAAAAATAATATAAACTATTTAATTGATAAAAAATTATATATACATCATTTATTTCATATGTCTTATTTTAAAATATCTACAACATAAAACTTACAATTACAACAAATTTAACTCTAGTAAAATTCTCTACAAAAAAATTACAACAATAACTTTATAGTTATAATTAATTTACCTACAACTAAATTTTTAGAGTTACACAAATTGTTGAACGGAGAAACAGAAAGTGGACTATACATCCACGTGTTATACGCTTTTCCCCCGTTCCGCAATCGAAGCCATAATAGTATCTTATGAGAATATATATATATATATATATATATATATATATATATATATATATATATATATATATACACATATTAATATAAAGATCAACAACGTTTTTACCATTTAGCATAGTTAAATTTAATAGTATGCCTTCAAAAATCATAGAGAACTTAATTATGTTTAGAAAAATCATAGGGGACACGAGTAAGGCAGAGAATTGAAGCCACCCTTTATTTCTTATCGTAAATTGGGCAAATGTGGGAGCGTTCGTTAAAAGAAATAATAGAGATTGCGACGCCGTGCAGCATAAGCAGAGCAGCTTTACATGACTTGCGGTCCCAGTAAATTGTACTGAAGAAGACCTATCCTTTTGACTTCGTTTACTCTTCCAATGCCTGATTATGCACGTTAATATACAGCAAAAAAATCTATACCAATATTGGAAATATCATATCACTTTTTTTTTTATGAAGCAATATCATTTCACATATTAACATTGTAACCATAGGATATTATTGCATCACAAATAACACCTAATTAAATGCACCATAACTCTTATTTAACTCCCCCCCCCTTAAAACAGTACTGCTTATCTCGTATTCAACTTCATCAATATGTTGTCAGGTAATTAATTATATGCTAAGATCTATTTCTCCTTTGTATGTTTTATAAAATAAAATCTGTAATATCATTGATTACCTTAATTTGACGAATTTTATTATAACATTATTCGTTTTTTTATAACTCTGATTTGTTATGACATTAGACTTATGAGAAAAATTATATAAACTACTCAATAACCGATAATACTATTTGTCTTATAAAGATCTACGTCTAATTGCATTATTTGAGCCGTCCTATGTAAATCCAGTCTTCATTAGAATTACTTGCACTATGTTGAAGATTTCTTGTAAACTTTTATCTCCATAATCTTTATTAATAAATCCTTATTTCCGGAACTCGAAAAAAAAGAGATATAATTGGTGGTACCGATTTGAACTCTAACCTACCTATTAGTATTATAGGTTATAACCGGTTCCGTGTTGGTTATCAGCTTTAGTTTAGTTTCAAATGTATTTAAGCACTATCGTGTGCACAAAGTTTATGCTTAATAATGAATGAGTTCAATGATTATATTAGTAAGTTTAGTAAATGATTTAGTTAGATTTCTTAAAATTACTAATTCATCTTTTTCTTAATTTCTATAATATCTTCATGCATATTTTCTTCCTTTTTTCTTATATCAAGTCTTCTATCTCGAGCCAATAGTAATAAGTAGAAACATTTCACAGATTCGTTTTCCCCCAAAGTAAAAAATGCTACCGAAAATAGAGATGATATCTCTTTCTTTTTTCTTGATCAAATTTGGCTGTGACTAATATCTCTATCACTGGTTCATCCATAATTATATATGATAATGATTTAGTATGATACTTGGAAACGCTTTTTATTAATCGAAAGTCCCATTAATTAATGAACTCTTTCAGACTGTATAATATACTGTACATGTGGTTACCTAACGTTTGCTAAAAAAAAGTCACTGGACTCACAAGACAAACCAAATAGTTGGCAAGTATTAAACGAGAGAGGTGTATAATTTGTTCATATAGAGAACAACTATTTAGTTTTACTAGGTTTATTCAACATGATAAAAAAAAGTTTAAAAGTTTCAAAAAAAGACAATATAAACAATGTCCAACATGATAATATAAAACATGATAACATCATTTTAAAATATAGTGAAAAGACTGAAAGGGAAACCTATGAGGAAAATAAATGTAACTGTGTATATGCATGTTAAGTCCACGTGGTTCATGCAAGAGAGCATATATGTTCCCCACTTAGCCTGGCCCCAACCACAGGCACAAGCACCACAAAATAAGTAAAACCCAAAAACATGGTTAATGTGAGGTTCTTAAAAGAGAAATTCACTCAAATAGTCATTTTTTAAAAAAATTTATCATAAAAATAGACCTCAAAAAATAAAATGACCAAAATAACATTTTTTTATTTTGAAAATTTTAAGTTTTTTTATTTTTTTTTAAATTCGAAACCCTATATCCAAAACTCCACTCATTAACTCTAAACAAAAGACCTAAATTAGTTAACCTAAGGGGTATAAATGTATATTTAATAAAATATTTAAGTGATATTTTGGTCATTTTAATTGTTAAGGTCTATATTTGTGATTAAAAACATTTTTTGATCTATTCTAGTCATTTCCTCTCTTTAAAATGTGTTTTTAACATAATATCAAAAAACTGTTTTTAATTTTTAGTTAAAATTAAAAATATATTTTTAAATATCTTATTTAAAAGTTAGTTTTTAGTATTTTAGTTAAAAGTTAAAGAAGGGTTCTTATATTCTACTAATAGTTTACTTTAAAATTTTCCATTAATCATGCTTTAACAAATCTAAAAGAACAAAAAAATAAGAAATAAATAAAATATTATGATATTACCGCTTGTGGCTAGAAAATATTTGTTTAGGTCAAAATGTATTTGTATATAAATGATTAGGAGTTAACCTTTTTCAGAATAACTGGTTTAGAAAGTTTGGCCCAGCATTAATTTAAGTTATTTTTACCAAAATGGTAGTTATTCTTTAGATCATGTTTATTAGGGAGTTTTTAGATGGGTTTTTAGTTTCGGTTAAAAATACGTTTTTTAAAAAAAAAAATAATTAAGAAAAAATAAGATCCATTTTTAAATAAAAGATATAAAAATATGTAAATGAAAAAATGGCAAATCATGAATCAAAGAATCTCATTTCAAAAGCCGTCAATAAATATGGCTTCGACACTAATTGTAATTAAAACTTAAGAGACAGTGGAAACAGACACGCCCGTGGCTGACTTTCACCGGAGAAACTTGAAAGAGGCCAAAGACGAGATATTTTTCTTCATGATTTGATTTTTTTTACTTCGTGATTTGATTTAGAGACTAATTTTCTTTTATAAAACAAAAGGAAAGGAAAAAAAAGATACTTTTATGTTTCTTTGTGGTGGATATATACGAAGAAAGCTAAAATGAGACCATATCTTCGGCCTTTTGCATTGTAGTACGAAGAGCCAATGAAACTCAGGATGGACAGCGCCAAAATATCTATGTGAATGTGATGATGATGATGATGATGATGATGATGATGATGATGATGATGGCGCTATCCCTCCTGAGCTTTACAGATTCTTCTCTACTTTCTTTTTCTGTTGATAAATATTAAAGAGATTAGAGAGAGGAAAGTGAAGCTAAGAGGATGGGAGTGAGGATCGAAGAAGGTGAAGAAAAAGTGTTATTTATAGACAAAAGATACGAAGGAACTTGGGTTCAAAGGAATACACGTCACCTTTCATTTACATGTTCTACCAAATAAGTAATCTTCTTTGTAATAATTTTTGCATGTTCTTTTTCGTAATTATTTCTTTGAGAAAATTGGCTAATCAGGCCAATTTGAGGATGGGTTTGTCGCATTATATCTTTATCCATTTTATTTTTGTCTCAATATACCTTTACCCAATTAGATAAAAAATTAATCCTATAATTTTAGTATTTTGTTTATTAATTTTATTTTTTTAAAACCTTAATAAAAACATTCTTTGTTTTCTCCGATTTCCGTCTCGTTCTCCAACAAACCAAGGAGACAAATCAAGCAGGAGGTGCTCTCTCTGTCTCCGGTCTCTCGCCGGCGAAGTCCGGCCTCTCTCTGGCGGTCACTCTTGTAGCTGTCGAGTCTCACAGCTTGTAGATTCCCTCTGACCCGTGTCTCCTCTCTCCAAGAAGCTCCACCTGACCCGTGTCTCCTCTCTCCGACGATGTTCTGTCTCTGACCCGTGTCTCCTCTCTCCCACGAAGCTCTGTCTCCGACCCGTGTCTCCTCTCTTTGCCGAAGCTCCGTCTCGGACCCGTCTCCTCTCCCCGATGGCTCCGTCTCAGACCCGTCTCCTCTCCCCGACGAATCCTCTCTCTGACGAATCCTCTTTCTGATTTCGGATTTCAACTTGAGTAAGTGTTTGCTTCAAGTGTTCTTCTTCTCCTACGTTTTGGGATTTAACATGCATTGAATAATTCTTTGATTATGAGCAATGTGATTCAAAGTCATATTGAATTCATTAGGAACTCAAAAGTCGCAACCTTTTATTATCAACTGTTATGATTTTTGATTGTTTAGAGGTCCTAACAAGTCTATAACTTGTTGTCTTTGTTTCATAGGTCAATAAAACAAAGAAGGTTGGACACTCTAGGGAATTCGGTTCACTCAAAATATCAAACACAGTTTTGTCTTCCTCTTGGTGAAGGTATATATGAATGTTATTATTTTACTTGAGCTCGTTTTGGTTGTTTATTGTACTTGAGCTCGTCTTGGTTGGTTATTATTTTTACTTGAGCTCGACTTTGATTCTTTAAGGTGTAAAATATTGATCTATTTTTCTTATTTTTTGTTTGCTTGCAGGTTATGGATTATGAGATTCCAAAACGATTGAAAACAGCTTCATAAATGAGAAACAAGATGAGGCGGGTGTGGAGATGGAGAATGAAGATGTTGAGGAACCAGTGGAGAAAGCTTATGATCATGGATTTGTAAAACGCAAGCTGACACTGCTCTTTGAGCGCTCAAACTCTCCACAACTTGATGTGAATGAAGACTTGAAGAGATTCTTGCAGCATACGTTTCAAACATCTATCACTTCAATGGGCGAGAAGCTTGACAAGAAAATTGAGACGAGGATTGATGGTTTGGTGTGTCAAATCACACAACTAAGAAATGATATCAAACCTGCCCATGGTACAAGACGAGATGGAGACATAACGACATCCTCACAAGACTCCAATGTAACTGGTTTGGTTCGAGTACCTCTCTCAAAACATAAAAGTTCTTTTGGTGAGAATTGGGGAACAAAACGTTGGAGAGAGCTCAAATTGACGGATGATCCAATAGACCCAAATGAATTTGCTGATTCTCCATTGACATTTGTGTCTAAAGAATTGTGGAACCAATTTCACGAATGGTCTATGAAACCCACGTAAATACTTTTTTGTTTTATAAATTTATAATCTGAACATAAAAAGTATGTTTATATTTGATTAACAAGTTCGGTTACTTTTTTCTTTTTCAGAAAACTGAAATTGGTCAAAATTTATTTGCTATGGCAATGGCTAAGAGGATAATGAAGCAGTCAGAATGGTTAAGCAGCTTGGTTAGCAATACTACAACCACTATTTCTATTAAAATATGAGTTATCAGTTAAATGTATTTGAATGATGTTTTATTTCAGGAAATGGATTCACTTATGTTCTTGTGGTAAGAGCAAATAACTTTGCGCCGTTGGAAACCAGATCGTGTCGCTTTCAAGACTTCTTGGTTCGGCATGGAAGTCAACAAATCATACTTTTCATTTTTGCGTAAGAAACAAGGATTCGTGATTGATGGATATTTGTTACGTTATGGGAATGGTGAGCTTCCATTGGAAGGCCGAACAAGAAAGGTGTGGGGAGTCGACATTGATCGTATCTACTTTCCATTGTGTGTCAATAGGAATCACTGGATTTCCATGTGCATAAACATCCATGAAAGAAATATAAAGTTTTGGGATTGTTTGGGTGGTAATCATCGAAACGCAGTTAACAAATTTGCTATCATGATCCCAAAGATCGTGAAGGCGGTTCAGTCGCCCACCACCAATAAGCAATTGGTCGTGAAGCCATATTCCATCAAGCATGTGCCAATGAAACGAAGTCTAAACAAGTCTGGTTGTGATTGTGGAGTATATGCCATTAAATTTATGGAGTGTCACCTCCTCGAACTAGAAATTTATTTGGTTAGTGATGAGAACATCTTGGGATGCCGACATAAGATAGGAGTTGATCTTTGGCAGGCTGCCAATGATCCAGAGTTGGTGGATTGGATGTTGAATTTGGAACCACTTGTCCAATCTTCATGTATTATTTAAATAGTTTGATCGATGTGTTGTTTATCTTTTTTTAATGTAAATGGACGTAGATGATTGTTCGTTTGTGGTTTGTAGTTGTATTGTAAAAATATATAAAAATGTATATATCTGATCATCTTGGAATCATCCTACAAAGCTTAAGTTGGATGTGACATTATCACTAAAACTACTTGTCTTTCATCAGAATAGAACCAGACCAAAAAGAAACAAACCAAATTGACATGACCCTAAAAGAAGTGATTTATATCCGATTTAAAAACATGTATATTAATAATTATGATTATTTTGTGTTCTAATTTTTGATTTGGTCTGGACACTTATTTGGTTGATGATAAGAACATCTTGGGTTGTCGAGATAAGATAGGGGTTGATCTTTGGCAGGCTACCAATCATCCAGAGTTGATGGATCGGATGTCGAAGTATGAGCCACCTGATTCAGGAACACACCATTCTTCTTCTGGGACATGTATAGGGTTAATGCTTTCCTCATACGCACTTCTCCAAGCAGTAGTCGTGTATAATTCATCTGTGAACCGGTGTATCTCCATACCTCTTGAAAAAATAGCTGGAATAGCATGTCTGCAAGGGATTTTTCCTAAATCAAACTTTCGACATGTACAAGTTCTTCTAGCTAAATCAACGAGACAATCATAGATGTCACCTCTAACCAGACTGCTGTACTCATTAGCTGGAAAACCTTAAATCTTTAGCCTTTCTAATCCTTCTATCAATCTTCTTTTCCACCTTTATCGTTAATGGATCTATATTCTTTGAGCTCAATAGTCTACGTTCAAAAAATCACCTTGTAAGCGTTTCCCTTATACTGTCTAATAGAGGAATCACAGGATACTCCCTAGGGGTTTTCAGTACTGAATTTATTGATTCTGCTGGATTATTTGTCCTTATGTCATACCTGAATTCAGAAAGTAACACTGAGTCCATTTTCTCACATCTGCGGTCTGAAGGTATGTTCCAACAGCCTGACTCATTCCGCAAATATCATCAAAATTATTCACAAAATCGACAGCCCTAAATGCTTTTGAAGCTCTTTCAACCATTCCTGATACTCCTCTGACCCTATAGTTCTTAACCACATTGCTTAGCAGATGATGAATACAAATTCCATGTTTAGCTAGTGAATAAACATTGCTGCGTGATTGGACAATTGATGAGTTTCTATCTGACACGAATGCTAAACCATGATCATCATCAATAACAACCTTCAACTGCATGAAAAACCACTCCCATGAATTATGATTCTCTGAATCAACTACCCCAAATGCAATTTGATAAAGGTTAGAGTTACCATCTACAGTTGTAGCAACAAGTAGAGTTCCTTTGTATTTAAGTTTAAGAAAAGTACCATCTACTACAATCACCCTCCTCATTGCCTTGTAGAACCCTCTCACGATTGACCAATTGAAAGAACCAAATACTTGAATCTACCATCAGTTTCAGTTGTGTAGTGATTATGTGTACCCGGATTAGCTTCTTTCAGCATATGGAAGTATTTTGGTATTTTACCAAAACTTTTCTCTGGCAATCCTCTTGCTGTTGCAACTGCATACTCACGAGATTCCCAAGCTTGGGAAAAAGAGATTTCACAACCATACTCGTTGCGCATAAACTCGACAATTTTGTTCGGTTTTGGCCCTTCTTTGACACCTTCGTATCTATGCATGATCAGGTTTCCAATTATCTTCGCAGAAGCTGTTTTGCCATAGCTACTTTTATTTGAAGGAGCACAAGTATGTTCAGATACACACTTATTGATTATGTAGCTTCTAGATCCAGCTAAACATTCCGCACGAAGACTCCATCGACAACTGCGATCTTTACAGAAAGCATACCACCATCTTCTTGTCAATTTAACAACCTTGTAGTCAAAGTTTTATCTCATAGCATAAATTTCCACAATTGATTTCAGTTCGTCTTTACCTTTGAAAACTTGATCCTTCATTACGCAATCGGCCAACCAAAAATCACATTTCTTTTCATGGTATTCTATCATTTCTGAATCTAAGCCGTGAGAACCATAATTAACGTGGACATTAGTGTCTTTTGCTTTGCCTCTGAAATCATCATTCATCTTTGGCGAGTGGGAAAACGTGTCATGATTTACTCTAACAAGACCATCATCTTCAAAGTGTCTTGAGTTAGAAGGCTCCTCATTCAGATCGAAATTGTTGTTTTACTTCCCAATCATACCCGTAAATGGCACACACAAGTAGATGGATGAATTTTTCTTCCTATATCCAATAAAACTGCAAACTTGGGGATCATTGGAAATAACAACTGGTGGAATTCCTAAATTACTCATCAAAGAACTCGGAAAATAACTCAACTCAGCACTAACAATCTTCTGGTCAATTCCAAAATCCTCCAAAACCATCATCTTCAATTGCTTTACTGTAGTACTTGTTTCCAACGCGAGTAATCTGCCTTTTTTTTCTTATCAACAATGAACTTCCACTCATTATTCACATCCCGTCTCCAAACACCACATGAAACATAGATGAGAACCATTTGATTTGATAAACAAGAAATAGAGAAGAAGAAAGGAAGAAGATCGTTGAATCAAACAAGGGATGAATTCAACGCTATTCCCTGTAAATTTTCGACCAAAGATAAACTTGAATAAAAGGTAGTTACTGATTTTTCCTAGATTTTCGCATAAAATAACTGAAAATATAGAATACTTATTCTAAACGGGATAGAACAATAATAGAAGGTTATACTATTAATTCTAACTAGTTAGAACATATGATAAAGTAAGAACAAGACGTTCTATCTACGATATATTATAGAATATATGATAGAACATATATTTGTATGGTTGAATAATAAAGTGTCTTGGTTATAACGTAAACATACATATTCTATATTAGTTAGATCATAGACAAAGGGTTACAACATATATTGTATGTTTGATATAATAAAGTGTTTTGGTTACAACATATATTGTATGTTTGAAATAATAAAGTATCTTGGTTAGAACGTAGACTTACGTATTCTATATTAGCTATATCATAGACAAATGGTTACAATATAAATATTAAATTTGATAAAACGTTGAAGACAAGTTAGAATGTGTATTTTAGCTTAGTAAAAACAGTTATAATATACATTCTTACAAATCTAGATTAACACAACCAAATTGTATATGAAGTTTATTTTTTTTTATCAAAACCTATAAAAATATTCTTATGATTATAATGCTTTTTCATATTTTGTTTGAGCTTTGTATCATTTTTAATAATTATTTCTATTATTATAAGGATATTTATATCTAAAACTGACTAATTATTGGGAAGGTATAAAAGGACAAAAACATTTCTATTATGGCCCATTTTTCCAATTTCCCCATTTTCTTTTCTAAAAAAATAAAATAATTTTACTTCAAGTTCTTTATTAATTTTTTTTGTTAGGAAAATGTTAATTATCTTATTATATTGGCACTCTATAGTCCATATGTGATTTATTCATCCCGTATCGTTTTGTCTGATTTTCTTTGTTTTTAGGTTCTTTGATTCACAGAAATGAAGGATAATTAATTCATCAAATGCATTATAAATGTTTTTTTTTGTAAAAGACATTATAAATGCTTTTGTCAACAAATTATAGATGCATTTATAATGTAGACTATGGGTATGAATGGTAAGTGTTGTGATTTCATTTTTTTGCTGTAAATAATAACTGTGTTTTTTTTTGAGCTTTAGATTTTTAATTTTTAAGAGTCATTCCATAGACTGTAGATATTTATCTTTTCACAGAAATTATAATAACATAATTTCAAAAAAAGATTGTGAATTTTTTATAAAATATTGTGAACATAAAATAAATGATAAAGCTTGATTGCTTTAGATTAAGTGCTGTGAATTTAAATGGTGTTGTCTACAAATTGTTAATTATTTTAGATTTAGTGAGGTAAATTTAAATTATAATATCTACAGATCCCATAACTAGTACCAATCATCCCTAATATAATTCTACATGCTATTATACTGGGACTCTCTTTTTTTTTTTTTAAGAATACTATCCCGGACTTTAAGTGAATAGATATCAATATATTAGCATTACATAATTTGATGAAACTTTCAGTGGCCCTAAAAAGTTGTATATATATTGGAAAAATGAAGGTCCATCAAAACCTATGAAATAATAATACTTGCTGATCTTAGCAGTACATAATGCCTTTCCTCGATCGGAATTATATTTATTTAGCGCACATTAATGAATATCATTGAACCGAGATTCAAAATATCCAACCCTACCAGCCTTCACAATATTTTTAAATTTATTGTGGGTAACATTACTAACATATATAGAAGGTATGAAATAGTGTATAACTAATTTTAAATATGAAAATATTTTCCTGTAATATAAGGTATTGAAAATATGAGCCTAACATTTAACAAGAGTTAATCTTATCAAACAAAAAAGTAACAAGAGTGAATAGTTAGATTTTAGGTGGATATATAAATCAGAGGTAAGTTTCGTTTTTTAACAATTTTTTTTTTAAAAAAAATTGCCAAATAGGTAAGTTTCTGGTTAAATAATGGCGTGCCTTTCCCATAAATGTTAACCAAAATGACTAGACTAATGAATGCCAATACTTTTATTTATCTTTTTAGATAGTTATTGTATATATATATATATATATATAGTTTTTTTAAAGTTATTGTATTTTTTTTGTCATGCATTCCTGCCAACTACGGTCGGAAGTGTAATACGTATTCTGTATTCACTTTTTTTCTTTGAAAAAAATTGTGTATATATCAATTAAACATGTATATATAAGTAGTTCTACTTTTACTTCATTTTTGGTACCGGTTTTTACGTTTAACTTTCTTGAATAGACATTTTTCATAAATATCTAAAGTATGAAGTTTCATTAAATAGAACAAAAAAATCCTTTTACATTTCCTTTATAGGTATATAAATATAAAAAAAAAATATATATATATATATAATATATAAATAATTACTTAAATTTTGTTTATAGTTTTCTAATAGTAAATTGAATTTTGAAAGAAAATTTTCAAACTATTTAAACTTTTTATTTTAAATTATAAGTATTTAGTTATTTTTTAAATTACAAAACTCTACCCTACAAAATTTCACCTTTTAAATCTAAACCATAAGTATAAATTTGTTATTTAGTAGATATCAATGTTTATTTACCTCCTTAAAGTAAATGTAAATGTGATTAAGATAAATACGAAAACTGGTAATCGAAATATGGTAATTTAAGTAATTTATTTATATATATATATATATATATATTGTAGATTTTAAGCATTTAAGATAACTAACATACAAATTAAAAGGCCTAATTTATACTGGCATGCCTACATATTTGTAATTTATTTATGCTCTACCAAAATACATTTCCAGCTAATTTACAAATTACCTAAATTACGAAATGCTTCTTGAGAAGAACTAACTTATAAAATAGTCTAATTTTAATGATTTTTTCGAATGAAATAGATACCTATGGTAATTTAAGGAATTTTAAGATAAATATGAAAACTGGTGATAGAAATATGGTAATTTAAGTAATTTATTTATATATATATATTATAGATTTTAGGCATTTAAGATAATTAACATACAAATTAAAAGGCCTAATTTATACTGGCATGCCTACATATTTGTAATTTATTTATGCTCTACCAAAATATATTTCCAGCTAATTTATAAATTACCTAAATTACGAAGTGCTTCTTGAGAAAGAACTAACTTACAAAATGGCCTAATTTTAATGATTTTGTTGAATGAAATAGATACCTAACATAATGTCTATGATAAAAAATGTCATTTAACAATTATATATTTTAATGTAATATTGGTAATGCCGGCAGGCTCATATAATCTGAACATTTAGTTACAATTAAAAACTTGAAACACATGCGCTAATTTTTCTTTAAATACATCAGAATTTCCTCCAATTAGAGATGTGATGGATGGTTCTTTTGTTTAAGTAACATATGACTTTTAACTTTGTGTAAATTCATAGTACTTGTCAAAACTTGAATATATGGAAATGATTTGAAATTACACAAAGTTAAAAGTCACCTGTTAAGAAAGGAGAAAACGGCCGATTAGTACCTGAACTACGGTCATATTGTCTAATCAATACCCAGACTATTTTACTGTGTGAATTCGTACCTAATCTAATACAAATTTTGAATTTAGTATCTGAACTATGGTCATATTGTCTGATCAATACCTAAACTATTTTATTATGCGAATCTGTACCTGATCTAATACAAATTTTGCATTTGATACCTGAACTTATAAAAACTGACTTTTACATACATGCGACTAACAACATGTCGGTATTCTTATGAGGTGTACCGGTTTCTTGATGAGTTGGTGTTGTTTCAAACAAAAAATTAAAAAAAAAATAAACAAAAATGAAACAACTTGATTCGAACCAGGATCCCAAAGCCCAACATAATAATGACAATAACCGTTTATGCTAGAAAAGTTTATGTCATTTTGTTGTACCGAAACAACTAAATAATCTTTGGGTGGTGTCTCTGTTACTCACAACCATGTCTCAAATGATTCATCAAAATTCTTTTAGTTTTGAATCTCATTCATTAAATCTCATATAATCGCTTTTTGAATCTCGTTTCATCAAATCTCATCAAATGTTTTCATCAAAAGAACGATTAATTATATGAGATTTGATGGATCATTTGAGGTGTGGTGATGACAAACAACGATTAATTACATAAGATTTGATGAATCATTAGAGACATGGTGGTGATAAACAGAGACACCATTCAAAAGTAATTTGGATCTTATCCAGCGTAAGCAGTTAGTGAATTAATTATCAATATGTTCGGAAACGGGTTTGAACCAAGGCAGCCTAATTTTTGTTTTTTTTTAAGAATTTTTTTTTGAAACAACGCCCAACTCATCATGAAACCGGTCTACCTCATCATAATATCGACATGTTATCAGTTGGAAGTATGTAAAAGTCGGTTTTTATTAGTTCAGATATCAAATTCAAAAATTTTAATAGATTAGGTACAAATTTGCACAGTGAAATCGTTTGGGTATTGATTAGACAATATGATCATACTTCAGGTACTAAATTCAAAATTTATATTAGATTAGGTACCAATTCGCACAGTAAAATAGTTTGGGTATTGATCAGACAATATGATCATAGATCAGGTACTAATCAGCCGTTTCCCCGTTAAGAAAGCGGTGCTATGCTAAAGTTTACAAGGCTGAATTAATGTGGTTTTCAGTCTGATGTCGATAGTTCTGGTGGCTGAAACTTTTGGCTTCCCCCACACCGCCTTTTTGGCCTTAAGAACCTTAAGTGGGTCAGAGTATATGATCATAACGGATTATATAACTTTTGTTTAACGTTGTACTGATGTTATGAAATATTAGTATGTACGGTTTTAAGCTGTTAATGTTTGAGTGTGTGGCTAGCAAATTTAGATGATTTTCTATTTCATGCCCAAAGTCTGAATGGTTCTCTATATGATCATGTAAATAAAAACTTATATAAAAATAGAAGTTCTATTGGTTCAAATTCAAATAATGATTATTATGTTCCCCTATAGCGCATCTAAACTTTAAAATATATCGTTTCACATTTTTTCTCATAAAAGTGAATCTGGGTGTTATTATTAGTTACCATATTCACATCAACCTCACATCATGCGGTGCAGTCACTGCTTGCAATAGTCCTCCCATATCTCTCACTTTCATCATCACTAATTCACTACATTCTTCTTCCACATTTCTCTAAAAGAATAGGATAGTTTTGCCACCAAAACCTCGATAATTAATTGAGAAACAAAATCGAGGATTCGCCACCAAATAGTTATACAGTTAGTATGGTGATACGAAGTATAAAGTTGATAAATATAGAGCATCAATAGTTCAGTTAATAAACTTATCACAAGTATTTTGTTTTTTGCAAAGAAAAAAAAGATGATCTCATCTTTTTTGTTGGGAAAACACAAACATTGTAAATAGTCCATTCTAACGTGAATTGAACCCAAGTAGCAGAAATTACAGTCATAATCATTTTATCACTAGGTCAATTCAACATTAGTCACAAGTATTGGCATGGATATGACCAAGCATGTTCCAAATTTTTAAAACCAAAACAAAACAAATAACAGGTCGAACGGGCTGTAAGAGACACTTTTATAAGCATCCTTTTCATCACATCAGTTTATCTGATGCAAATTCTAATCAAATCTGGAGATATCAAATAGGGTGTCCAAACCCGTTAGAAATTTGTCTTTTCACTGACTTTAAGACTCATCATGTTATGAAGTTTAATTTTTGGAGTAGTGGCCTTTCAAGCTGACATTAACTGGAGAACTTCCAAGCAAAGGAAAACAATACATACACAAACAAGAATAACCAAATAGATATATGTATAATATATATATATAT
Organism: Eruca vesicaria subsp. sativa; assembly: GCA_932364175.1. Taxonomy (NCBI): domain Eukaryota; kingdom Viridiplantae; phylum Streptophyta; class Magnoliopsida; order Brassicales; family Brassicaceae; genus Eruca; species Eruca vesicaria. Next base: position 47,615 of record CAKOAT010071822.1, on the reverse strand, counting down.
ACATATATATATATATATATCTTTTATTGGCTGAGAATTTATAAACATTCAATCTAACATTATTTAATTTAATTTGGGTAAGCTTTTCGTTAGGTCATTATCATAGGCAACAGCCCCTCTCTCGATCAATAGCCTGATACATTAATGTTAAAAAGATTTTGAAAACCTCACAAATAAATGAAGAAAGAATATAAGCTGGACTTTTATTTTGTTTTCCATCTAGCTTTTTCTCACTCCAATTAAGAAAATCATAAAATTTCAATCTTTATTTTTAATTAATACATTATTTTATTTTATTAAATTAATTAATGAACTACAAGAATAAATAATCTTACAAGAGGCAATCGTCTTGCATCATTCATATTGATGCAGATTTATCATATTAGCTTTCAGAGTTTTAATTGATTCTATTTATATTGATCACAAAAATATAAAATTAGAAAAATTAGCAATTAAATGAACTGAAAACATAAAATATCACTTTATATGAAACAAATATTAAACTCTAAAACAATAAGTAATCTGAAATAGAAGGAGTATTATACATCTCTACAAAATTGTGCTCATATATTGTGACATATAATTTATGAGCACAGCATTTTTAAATGTGAGTCTTTTAAAGTATTCTATTAGTGTATTTTTGTACGATTCACAATATGGATTATTTCACAATTTGTGTAGATTAGAATTAGTGTAATTTATGTAGTTCACAAGCGGGTATTCTAATTGGATTTGGTATGTTTCTCAGATTTTTTTGATCTTAAACATTTAGAATCAATTAGGTTTTTGAAAATTCTTAATTTGGATTCAAATCTATTCTTTTGAAATCCGTATCAGTTTGGATCTATAATTAAAATACATATCAGTTATAGCAAGTAATATGTGGTGATCTAAAATTAGTGCCTAAACCATATAAGCAACTGATTATACACAATCATACTTTTTAAAACCATTATTATAAAATTATATTCTTATGTGGATTTATTGTATTCTTTAGATTAAATGTTGTTATGAACTGAATAATTACAAGATCCGAAAGATATAACTTGTACTCATCAAGTATTTTATTTGTTTCTATGAAACTTTAAAATTTCAACACGAAGCAAGATTTAAAGAACCAGAATAGTCGGAGGCCACCATTTAAATGAAACAAATAAACATTCCAAAGTATTCCAAACAAAAACATTATTAAGAAATTGCCTGAAAATTTGCCAAGACATTCATTCTGACACTTTCAACTCCATTTGATCAGCTTTTCGTAAAAATGGTTATCATCTACACAGTTCTCAGGCAATAGGTTCTATCACAATTCACAACTTTATATACGCCATAGAAGAAAAAACAATAAATGAAATACAAAGAACGAGTTTCTTTGAAAAATCCAAAAAGGATGACTGAAATTTAAGTTGTTTTAGTTTTTCAATTGAGAAATAATGGAGGAAATTCTGGTAAGAAATCAAAACAATTATTAGAGCGTCACTTCAGGGCGGCTTTATGGTTCTGTCCTGCCAACTTCGCAGTTACTCAACCTTCTACATAGTGGCACAGAATTTAATATACACAGCTTTTCATGCACAATATTAGGGTATGTACGATAACCAGTTTCTAATTTTAAAAAGGAAAAAAGTTTCTCAGCTACACGAAATTTACACTAATATGGTGGAAACCATCCAATGTATAAAAATGTGTCAAGAACTACACCAAGTATATGTTAATAAATGTCACATGTACGAAGTAAATGATATTACGGTGGCATCATCACAATCGGATTTAATTATTCTTAAATTAAGTTAATGGGGTCAATCCGTAATTTATGAAACTTAATAAACTTAATTGATTTTAATTATTAAAGTTAATAAAATTAATAAAAATAATATTTTTTAAAACTTAATAAAATTAAGAAACTTAATATTTTTTTTTTAAACTTAATAAATTTATTAAACTTAATAAAATTATTAAACTTCATAAACTTAATATACTTAACAAACTTAATAACTTATAAACTTAATAAGTTATTAAACTTAATATACTTAACAAACTTATAAACTTAATGATTTATTAAGTTTAATACATCTTATTAAGTTTAATTATTAAGTTTAATACAATTTTTTAATTTAATAATTTTAAATTTGATAAAATTAATAAACATAATAAACATAATATTTTTAAAAAAAGCTTAAAAAAAATTATTAAACTTAATAAATTATTAAACTTAATAATATTATTAAACTTCATAAACTTAATAAACTTAACAAACTTAATAACTTATNGTTATTAAACTTAATATACTTAGCAAACTTAATAAACATAATAATTTAATAAATTTATTAAATTATTAAACTTATTAAACTTAATAAATTTATTAAATTATTTTGTTTATTAGTTTTAGGATTCTAGCTTATTAAACATAATAATTTTTAAAAACTTAATAAACTTTATAAACTTAATAAGATTTATTAAACTTAATAAAATGTATTAACCTTAATAAATCATTAAGTTTATTAAGTTTGTAAGTATATTAAGTTTAATAACTTATTAAGTTTATAAGTTATAAAGTTTGTTAAGTTTATTAAGTTTATGAAGTTTAATAATTTTATTAAGTTTAACAAAAAATATTAAGTTTATTAAATTTATTAAGTTTTAAAAAATATTATGTTTATTAATTTTAGGAAAAATGATTGTCAGCTACCTGAAGTATTGACCACTACATGACTGACCATGCANAATAATATTTATATTAATATTGTTTTATAAAAAAATAACTTTATTTAATTTTACATATTTTTAATAGTTTGTTAGTTTAGCATTTATTTTTATACATGATTTAAATAATTATTTATATTTATAATGTAAGATAGAAAAGTATTTGTTTTTTTAATGAAACTACATAATTAGGTATATTTGAAAACGTTTTTATATCTCTTTATAAATTTATTTATAAACATTTTCAATAAACTAAAATGTTTTTAATATTTTTAATATTTGAATACAAAATATTTTTGCAATAAAATACTTATATTTGTTTACTGTAAATGTTTATAAAGACATTTTAAAGATATAAAATGTTTTGAAAAATATTTTTTTAATGGCTTAGCTATTTACATAATTATTTATATTTATATATGTTTATAAAAATTGGTAAAAAAAGTCTTTTTCCATTTAGTGAAAAATGTAGTTGTAAGAATATATCCTTAGTGAAGGAAAAATGAATTGTGCTACAACAAATAGTGTAAAATAGAATTTCACCTAACAAATCATATAGAAAAATAAAGGATAAACTATTAAAATTAAAATTAAAATTAAAATAAAGTTAAAAGTTTTTTCTGAAATAAAATTAATTTTTATTATTATTGTATAACACTTTTTAAAATAAAATATTCATAATAATAAAAATATAAAATATAAAAACGTTTCCCATATCGTAATACGTTTTTATATGTTATATTTATTATAAATGTAATTTATCTTGTGATGTAACTAATTGTTATTATCCTTGTGATGTTAGCTACATGACAACATAAAGTTCATGGATGTTACTATGCATACCATATACTTCGTGTAGTTGAGTGTACATTTTTTTACTTTGCATGGTCAGCCATGTGATGGCAGATACTTTAGGTAGTCGGTAATCATTTTTCCTTAATTTTATTAACTTTAATAATTAAAATCAATTAAGTTTATTAAGTTTCATAAATTACAGATTGACCCCATTAACTTAGCTTAAGAACAATTAAATCCGATTGTGATGTTGCCACCATAATATCATTTACTTTGTACATGTGGCATGTATTAACATATACTTCATGTAGTTTTTAACACATTTTTATACATTGGATGGTTTCCACCATATTAGTGTAAAGTTTATGTAGCTGAGAAACATTTTCCCTTTTAAAAATCTAGAATTGAGCTACGCATGAGTTGTGCGATCGAACAGTTATTAAAAAGCAGAGATTAATTAGTGTGATTCAAAAATAACCTTTTAATATTTGTCGTGCATGTACCTATAAATAATTCAATTGTGTAAGATCATCTTCAATGGTTTACATCATTTGCAAAATGAGTAAAACTCAAAATAAATTTGAATTTTGTTCTAATGATTGTTTTCATTTTCCTCAAAATAAAATATTTCAAGTATATTCTATTAATGTTAGTTATTATTAGTAATTTTTAATAATATTATGTATTTTAAACACTTATAAATAGTATCGAATTATAGGATTTATTTTAATTAAATTTTTTATTTTGTACATAAATCTAATTTCTAATAGGAAGACAATGATTTATATTAACATATAATTATTAATGTAAGTATTATTAATTTCGATAGAATATAAAACACTATTATATAATATTTTAGATATAAAATAAAACTACATATAAACAGTGCCGGCTTAGAGGGGAGGCAAACATGGCAAATGCCCAGGGTCCACCTTAAAATCATATAAATTTGTAGAGAAAATAGGTCCAAAATTTTATTTTTTCTTCACAAAAAGGATCCAAAATTTTTTTTCTCCATAAGTACATTATAATGTTAAGACGGGCCTGCATATAAATTCAGCGGTTAATTCATAATTAAAAGCTCAACAGTAAAAATGAAGTTGTAAATTGTGTTCCTTCCAATTTGACTTTGAAAGGATACTATTCATGTTCTTTTTTCGTTCAAAATAATATACCATTAAAAAAGTTTTTTTATTCACATTATGATAATTTTGTTTTAAAATGATGTACCATTATAGACGGTCTAACATCAACAACAAAACTCACCAACTTACACGGTCAGACTTAGATATTGTTATTATATAACACGAGTTCAAGTTTCCTACGGTTCAACTTAAGTTTCCTTGAAGAAAAACACACCTGTTATCTAATATTTATCGATTTCCTTGAAGAATAACCCATGTTTTTCTATATCTATTCAAGGCCTAAAACCAATTTTTGGTGCAATGAAAGTCGAAATTATGTTGACCCAAAAAGGCGTATCGTTTCTAATCGTAAATGATTATGATTATCAAAAATAATATTTAAGATAAGTCTAGCAAAACTAAATCAAACAAAATAGAGAAAACAATATCTCAAAGAAAAAGCATCTATATTATAACAAGACAAATTAAGAAAAACAGATGAAAAAGTTGTGAAAATGAAAGGTTAAGTGTAAATCAGCTGTACATTTGAAGTTTAAGAAAAGAAAATAAAAGATGCAAGAAAAGTTATCAAGTAGAGTGGTGGTTATCAACAATATAAGCATAAAGGAGGTGATTCCAGACATCAGGAACTCCAGGCAAACACCAATGTATACAATCTGAGTGACTACTTGGATCCGAGACTTGATCTTCCTTCAAATGCTCCCATTGTTTTTTGTATATAGAAGGGTGACCGTCTTTTCTATACTCTGATAGTTGTGTAATATTTATGAAATGCATGTTCAGTCCTCGCCTTTTTAGCCCGTCAAGTACATTTTCTACGACTCTCATCATCTTTGGATCCGACCCTCTTCCACTATATCCTTCTTTATCTATTAAACTTGTTTCTCCGTAACAGTTTTGATTAGTTTTGCCTCCCCATTCTTCAGCCCTACATACATGTTTTTCATAAGAGCATGTTCACCACACAATACCAATATCACGATCTCATTTTGTCAAAAGAAATGTAAAAATTAAGATACGGATCTATGTGAAAATGAAATTAGGATAAAAAAAAGTATTATGATGGATGTATTTGAAAAGAGTACCTTTCATGCGTGGGAGACATGGACATGAAAAAAAGTTTGGTACGATTGGATTTAACGTGAACTTCTAACCACTGAGATAATGTTTGCAAAGCCATCTCATAAACTCTCACCATCTCCACTTCTTTGTATATTCCATCTAACTTCTCAAACGACCCCCACCTAACATTTATTTGTTTAGTATCTTTTATCCATGTATTGAGAGAGATATAGAGAAAACTATATATAGTAAAGAAACTTACAGTGTCTTGATATGAGGCATTCTCCACCATAAATAAGAGTTTAAGACAATGATATCAGATTCGGTCCAATGCCTCGCATGTCTCTCTATCGATTGGATCCGAACTATCCGTTCGGGTAACCTGTGGTTTGTTGGATCGTCCGAGTTGGATTCCACCAGCAAGGGAGCCCAATAAAAATCAATTGTTGCATTATATTCCTGTTTATTTATTCACAAAAACAGTCTCGGATTATTTGGTGATCCATTTATAAACTTTACGTTAAACGTATATCTGATGACTTATGCGCAGGTATTTTTTGGAGGACTTACTAGAGATTTGAAGGTGATGAGGTTAGAACCATTGTTGTGCATATGCATCAACTTTGGGTTTGTAATGACAGAACTAGCCATGCACACCATGGACACCCATTGGCCTCTGTTCAAGGAGTCTCCTACGTACACCATCCTCTTATTTCTCAGACCCTCCAGTAACTTCGTCGCATTAAACCTTTTTTTACGAACATTAAAACATTTTTTTGTCAAACCTACATGAAAGATCTACATGATGATAATAATGGTATCAATTTGGTAGAAACCTTAATTGTCTTAAGTTGTAATTTTTATATTTCCTTTCTTTTTTTTAACGACAATCTTTTTCCATTCCTCTAACTTCGTTATAACGAATAATAGCGGAGTGTAAGATGAATGAATTGGTAGAGAAAAAAATAGAAAACAGTAAGGGCCCAAAAGTGAAAAGGCCGAACCACTTGTAATTCATTTTTTTTTTTTTTTGCTTTGCTGGGACTAGAAATGGTATTACCAAAAAAGAAAAAACAAAGTAGGGAAAGTATTTTCTCTCTTCACTTATCTCTAAGCTAATTCTCATCAATTGACTGATATAGAGTTATGGTACAAAGGGCTTATTTGTTACATTACATGATACGGCCAAAAAGTCAATTAAACAGTTAAATGAAATCATTCCAACCGTTTATTTACAAATTGAGATTCATAAATAGGGGAAAAGAAGAAGAAAGATGTTAGATAAATTATGTCAGTTCTTTTCCCTAAATCAATAGACAAAAGAAAAACTCTTTCTTGTGGTAAAAACTCTTTCTTGTGGTATCAACGGAAAAGTGTATTACCAGCGGAAATACTGCAACATGTTTATGCTAATTGTCATAAACAAAGGTGTAAAATGTGAAGTGAAAACGAAAAAGAAATATAAACCTGGGAAGATTGCACGTGTGAGGTTGCCACCTCCAGAATTTGTAGCTCGAGTCTTTTCTCTCAAACTTTTCACAAGCCAGCTGATCAGACATGAACTTGCACTCTTCTTCTTTATAAATAGGGCTTGACTCATTATCAAATACCCATTTCCCTTCGAACAAATTACAGTCTCTGCTGTCTTCCACGTTTGGAACACTGTCGCTTTGAGGATGTTCCTTTGGTAAAACGTTTCGGGGCAAAAACACGGCAGTGAATATTACTCCGGCCACAAGTACGGCGGAGAGAGTGTGAAAACTCGCCCTGATTCCCAGCATAAGCAGTTGTTGCTTTGCCATTGGTTCTGTGATGTTAATGTTATTGTTATTGCTATGATGTTTTGTTTTTAGGTTATATTGACGTGTCCATCTCTAACTTGCCTTTGAAATTCAGCCTTCTTGAAGTGTTTTTATAGTTTGGTAGCCAATCAAATTTAGTTGCTGTAAGTTATGCCTATATATATCTGGATGATTTTCTTGGTATAGTTCTTAAATTTGTGTTGATAGTTTCTCAAGCAATGCCCACTTGCGAGAAAATCAATATTTATTTTACTTGATTAAAGTGGGGAAATTTATTTCCTAACTCTCTAAGACAAATTTGAAGGCTTAATTAAAGTGGGGTTGAGATTTAACTTTACATACTTATTGTGCTTTATTCTGTGAATCACACGTAGGAAACTAATGTTATGCAACATTACTTTACCTAAAATAGAACGAGATTTATTGGCCACAAGGCCAATGCGTTGCTAATTCTAGTAAAATTTTAATTTTAGACTAACTAAAGTAGTGTTTATTTTATCTAGGATTTGCTAGCGAATAAACGATCCTTATAGAAAAAGATGGAGAGAACTTTTGTATTGTAGCCCGTCTGTTTCATGTCACGACTCAAGTATTCTTTTGACTTCTCTCAGGGGTCGCACCTGTCCGTAGTCCAACCAGCGTTTTGTGATTGTTCCTATTGTCGTTTTCAATTAAGTCATGAATATCTTTCACATTATATAATGATTGGTCAACGAGTTTCATAAATAGTTTTTGGATAGAGCATTTGATCGAGTATAATTGGTGGGTCAAACAAGAATAAGCTGTTAGATTTTGATTATCTTAAAGAGATGGTACTTCATTTTTGTTATAGTTTTTATCTGCCTTGGTTTTTAAGTGATCGATAAATAGATTAAAGAGACTACCTCTTGGCTTTTTTTTGACTAAAGGCTTAAATAAATAGATTATTCTATATAACTATTTCTATATCTATTATTATTTTTTGGACATCATTTCTATATTTATTTTATAATAAAATTTAAAATCAAATTTACTATAATCTCTATATTTTCTCATATAAACTAGAAATTTGTGACAAAATAAACACTAGAAATTTATATTTTCCTCTATATATAGGAACAAATAGTATTCCTCAAATCATATCTGTATATAAGAAATTACTATTTTTTTTAAATGCATTAGAGTATATGTTATTTCTATTATTATATAATTGTTCTATTTAACCGCGAAACGTGTGCCAAAAGAGACATTATGGTATTTCTATACGACAGTTTGGTCTACTTCTGCTTTTTTTTTCATAATCCAAGAATATAGTTAGAGATGGCCAAATCTTATACAATATGTAAAAGGTAAGGTTAAGTTGTTGACGTTGCATTCGTAATACTCGTTGTCTTCAAGTTACCTCAAGATCCAATCCATTATATGCATATATGAACATACGCTCCTAGCACAAACATGAGCTACTCATCAAAATATATGAAAATACATCTCAAACAAATACTAATTGTGATTCATACTAAATTAAAAAAAAAACTAGTTTCTGAGAATAACTTATGCGGCTGTAGACCTTTTTCTTTTCCTGGATGCTTTAAAGTAGTTTCTCAAAAAGAAATATATTATGAAAAATGCTCTACTTAATACATATAAAGTAATGACTGGTTTACAAATAAATATCTGGCTTCTGCTTATATGTAAACAAACTTACTTCCAAATATAGATGGAAGGATTTTTTTTTACTTCAAAAAATGTGGAAGGATGACTCATTTAGAAACTAAGAGAATCCTTAATTCATATATATTTATTTATTTTTATAATGACATCTAAAACAATTCTAACCCTTTTTATATTTTTCATATTTTCATTTAAAATAAAAGATATCTATTACATAGGTGAATTTGCTCTAATGTATGCATATATAAATACAATAGAGTTTCTATATTTTTAGGAATATATATATATATATATATATATATATATATATATATAAATACTAATTTTTAACTCTAAATATAGAGGCGAAATAGCATTTCAATAGTTTCTTTTAAATAGAATATATTTCTTTTTTGAAAAAATATTAAAAAAACTTACATATATTTTTTTGGGAAAGGGCTGTAAATTACAGATAGTGCTAGAAACAAATATACTCCACACATCTCTATTCCTTCTTATAAAATAGAAATTAAAAATTTTCTCTACAAACATAGAAAGAAGTAGCATTTTAAATTTGATTCTAATTATAGAAAAAAGAATATTTTAGAAGATACATTTAGAGTAAACTTCATTTTCATCAGAGATTTATTATGTACTCTATTTTAGAACAAAATAGCAAAATATATTGAAGACAGTCTAACAAACAAAATTAATCTAATATTTTCTGCTACGAATAATCTTGAAATTTGGATTAAAAGTCATCAAAATTCCTTAGGACAATTTACATAATGTTTAGAGCTAAAATAAAAAGGGAATTAAGTGCAAATGATCAATCCACCTTAAAATAGTGTCAAGGCCATACGTCCATATTGGTGTCTCAATTTAACAATATCACCCAAATTAGTGACACTTGAGAGATAACCCTAAAATAAATCTACAGTTTGATTCCTATTGGCCATTAATAGATTTACAAATGTCTATATCGCTGGAACTCACAAATTACTCGGTTGATTTCGATCACACGAACTTTGTCTTTAATTAAAAAAATGCTGGAAAGTACTGATTTTTTTTTTTGCAACTTGTTAATTATATTCTTTTAAAAAAAGAAGTTAGTTATATTCCTTCGATAAACCCTTCTCAATTATTCATTATTCGTATTCGATTCCCTTTTTGTTACGTGTTTTCCTTCTCTTGAGCGATCGGAAACTTGGGGAGAGGTCCAATGAAAGTAGCGGAAACGGTGGCGTGAAGGATCTCAAAAGCACAATTTATTTATTTATAAAAAACTCAATTTGCAGATCACAGTTAATATGTTTTGCCCAACTTGCAACACATTGCAGCTACCCCACTCCCACTTGCACTGCCAACTCTCTCCCATTCATTTTATATTTACACCTTTCGCGGCCGCATTGAGTATATATCTTATGTTAGTAAGCTATTCTATATTTGTTAATATTCGACGACCACAAGGAACTGTAAATGAAAGTATTCAACCACATTTGCAACAATGTATTCATAACGGGGCTTTGCAGTGACGTATTCGTTTCGGTTTTTGATTGTGTTGTTTACATATTCAACTTTAATATAACTAACAAATCTCAAACTAAAGTTTAAACTTCCTTTTCTCAAAAAAAGAAAGAAAGTTTGAACTGGCTTTTGAAATATGTAAAATACGAATATTTTTAAATATATGAATACGTTGAGAAAATATAAACCATATCATATGATTTTTAAAGCTGTATAACTTATATTACGTACTGGTGAGCTTTGTAATATTGTATTTACAGATATGCATAAATACAACAATTCGAAGTTTGTAAACTTTGTGGATAGAAATGTAAGACTTAAAGTTTAAGAACCACTTGAGAATATAAAACAAATGAAATCAGTTTTAAGTATTTATATTCTTAGAGATCACTTGGAAGTTGGAACCCCAGCGAAACATATCGTGACTCTCGTGATGGAACAGGACATGCAACTTGCTCTCTTCTCTATTCTAGAATGTTATTTTATAATTATAAATTTAATATTGTATTATTCAATTGTGAAGAAGCATAAAGAAAGGAGGTGAAAATAAACAATTTGCAACTTTATTTTACAAAAAAAAACAATTTGCAACTTGCATTCCTTTTTATTAGGTGGAAAAGAAGAGCAGCTTGGCTTTGTGTGGTTATCACATTCAACTCATTGTCCACTTGCAGTTTTTTAGTTCATCACCATTTTCAGAACATATTTTATTTCATCAACAAGTTCATTTTTAATATAAAAAGTGTGCATGTATTTTAACTATGTTCAATTTTAATTTTTACCCTTGAACTGTAAGCCTAAACGGACGCAACCAATTTCTCATATAATTAGTTTTCATTATCTGTGGGTGGTGAAAGCCGGAATAGGGTTATCAGAATCGGTTCTTTATGGATATAAAATACAAAACATAAGATTATGATGCACCAGAGATTAACTTACTAATGTATTCTCTTTTTTCACACGATAAGCCGGAAAAACATAGATCACACGACGGCTTAAAAACATCAAAACAACGTCGGATCAAAACGAAACTATTCAGACAATAAAACACTCATTACATGGACGTCTTCTTCTTCTTCCCTTCCACCACAGAACTCTCAGCTATTTTAGCAAGAGACTGAAGATTGCAACGTACAATAACATCAACAAAGTCGCAAGTCTCTTCCTTAGTGTTCCCCGGAGGCACATCAACGACGTAAGACTCAACAACAACGGTCCCGGAGATAGGAGAAGAGTGAAGAGTCGTGACCGACCGGTAGTTAGATAACCGGTGGTCCCCACCAACGACGCTGAAACTAATGATATGACGCTCGTCATCGAGAATATCGAGACGTTCGGTGGAGCTCGCGGCGGGAAGGCCGGAAACGACGTGGACTTGACGGAGGCTACCAACGTTTCCACCGTCTCCGCCTATGACGTCGCAGCTTTTGAGGAAGTGTTTGTAAGCTTGCGGGTTGTCGAAGCGTCGGACGACGGACCAAACTGTGGAGATAGGTGCGGAGATCTCTTGGATGACGGCGGAGCAACACTGGTTAGGACCAACCTCGTGGGTATGGAAACTAGCGGCGGTTGTGTCGCGTGAGAGAGAAGGGAAACGTTTTTGGAAAGAAGCGATCATATTGGGAACCTGGACGGAGTCTCCGTTGGATACAGCGGAGGAAGGACGGTGAACGGCGAGCATGTTGATCTTGAGGTACGTGATAACGTTCTTGTGTTTATAAAATCTTGATATAGGTCGCGGTCTTTGATATCTTTCTTTAGGGTTAAGAGAAAGTGGAGGTTTTGAAGAGAGAGAGGTGTTAAAGGGAGGAGAAGATGTGTGTATATAAAAAAGGAGCAAAGATCAACTTTACAGCGACTTGCGAGAAAAGTTGGGTTGTGTCTTTAGATTTGAGAGAGACAATTTTTAATGCAGAGTTCATGTGAGTGGTGATAATGAAAACAAAACCAGCAAGTTGGTCTTCTCTAATTTACGTATTTGCCCCTGGCTGGTTTTGTTGACTTGAATGTTTGGTACGTTAGATTAAATAGGCAAGTAACCAAAATTCGCTTTTTTTTTCTTATGAATATTAATAGGGTCTAAATCCAAAGTTGGACAAGGCCAAGACAGACTACAATAAGGGCAAGAGAACAGACCAAACCATACGTTAAATCCACATTGGTGAACCCCCCATGGAGTTCACCAAAAAAAAAAAATTTGTTTTTTTAATTTTTTTTTTGTTTTCTAAAAAAAAAAAAAAAAAAAAATTCGGACAAATGGGGTGCCGCCACGTAGCGAACCCCATGTGAACTAGGTTCACTACCATGAACCTTTTGGAGAGAGGTTCACCCAAATAATATTATTTTATTTATTTTTTCTTGGGAAAGGGGTGAACCTCCCTTATGAAACTCTAATGGAGATGCTCTTAGGCCATAAGCGTAAAGAGGAGAATGAAATATCCACTCGAACAACAAAGCCCCACGGAAGAAGATGACTACCAAAGGGCAACCCAAACACGTGTAGAACCCCTATTCCAGAAACGACACGTGTTAATCGAAAGTGGCACACCTCTTCATCAATTTGAAGGTCTTCGCTGGAAAATTAGCCGGAACTCCACTAAAACACGAAGAAGCTCGAAGATGATAACCAGTTCAAAGGAGAAGAGGAACGAGCAACCAGAAAAAAACTGCTCGTCAATTAAATTAAAACGGAGAACATGCGAAGATCAACCAAACCGCGAAATCGTAGAATCAAAAGCCAGCAGTCATCGGTGGGGAAAATGCACCGCCAGAGGCTCTGGCCCAGAGCCAAAAGCCGGATATCTCCGCCAAGGAGAGTGCGAGCCACCAGATTCAGAAGCCAACTATAAGACGACAAGGAGATCGCTATACTAATATACCGGAGGAGGTTATCTGTTAGAAAAGGAACGACGAAAAAAAAACAGATTCTTTATCTAAAAGCTTTTAGAGAGATAAAAGAGGTCTTCCAGGTTTCTGTGCGGTGGCTGTGGGGATTGATGGTAGGATCCCGTCGCCGGTAATCTGGGTCTCGTTCTGTTTTGAAATCTCCTGTTCATACCTTCTCTCGTGATGTTGAGTTTAATGAATTTTCTTCTCTTTAGTATATGGCTGTTTGAGGTTTTTCTGATTGACTGGAGAGTTTTGATAGAGACTGAGTTATGTAATCATCTTATGGTTAGCTTGGATTGCCTCTTTGTATTCAAATCATTTTTCTAGTGCATGCTGCATGCTCTACTGGCTTTGATGTGGGTGTGTAATTCTTTTATCGAATCTGGTCAGGCGATTCTCAAGACTCAGTGGTGTTGTTTCAAGCTTCTCTCATTCTCTGTTCCATGTTTGGTGTGTTAAGGTGAAAGGGATTTAAGAGGTTTATGGCGTTCTGAGAGCTTGTTTGGTTTGGCGACTTTTTTAGATGGAAAAGTATCTCAAACCATCGTTTGAATTCTATCTGAGATGGTCTTGGGTTGTCAATTCTTCTTTGTGGCGTCTGGCAGCTGTTGCATGTGATCTCTGATAAGGTCTTGTCGCTCTTCCTTGGTGTTTTATTGTTGATTTCATTTGGTAAAGTTACGAAGTGGGGAAGTTGTGTTCTCCCTTGGTTTGCAACCTACGGGTTTCGCCGAAATTTTTGGTAAGGGGTTTTGGAGCTTTTGCTCAATTGCGGCGGTTTTGGAGTAATTGATCGCCAAACGTATATGTGTCATCGTTGGCTGCTCGGTTTGAACGTTTTTTCTCTCCTAGTTTCTTTGTGTTGAATGGTAAGTGTATTGGTTACAAATGGTTCCTAGTAGAAACTAGTTTGAAAGATCTCATTTCAACTCCAAAAATGTAGTTTTTCTTCCCTTTTCCGATCAATCCATCTTCCGGTTTCGTTCAACTTTGTCTTTTTTGAAGTATATCCTTGTTCTTCAATATGTTTGTCACACATTCTCTCTCTCCCCTTTGTTTTCATAAGTTCTGGAGTGATGTTTAGTTTCAACCTTTGTCTCTGGTGGTAACTTGAACCACGTCGGCTTATGGTTCCGAAAAGGTATTATATCTTTGCCGGCTTTGTGTAATAACTGATGTAATTCTAATAATAATTTAATAGATGAAAAAAATGAAAGAAGGTTTTAATAGTGACCATAATTCTCGTGTACTAAAGACAATATTTTAAAATTCAGGTATAAGTACCAAGGGTTTTTGTTGTAAAACATATTTAGCACATAATTTTCAACATTTTGATAACCAACAAAAATCTGGACCAAACTGTTTTGAAACATGATACAATCTGTTTTACAGGTTTAAAGACAATATCTTAAAATTCAGGTACAAGTACCAAGGGTTTTTGTTGTAAAACATATTTAGCACATAATTTTCAACATTTTGATAACCAACAAAAATCTGGACCAAACTGTTTTGAAACATGATACAATCTGTTTTACAGGTTTAATGAATATACCCACATCCATTTAAACCGGGTTTTTTTTTTGGGTATACATATCAATTGATCTCAGAGGGATTTAGAATCAAAGCCTGTTGAATATCAACATATATTTTTCCAAATGAAAAGTATTTGTTATAAAATTTTAGTTTAATAAAATATTCTGGTGGTATTAACAGATACGAGGTGAACATTCATACCTTCTTAACATTGTGATTTTTTGTTTACTATTTTGAATTAGGATATATCTATACGCATCTCACCATATCTATATAGTTAAATATCATCATAACATCAGTTTTATATAAATATAACATTTTATTTGTTGTTTTAGTATTAAACTTTATTTTCGTTCTCCAACCACAAAGGTAAATTTCACACTAAAATAATATATATACAAATATATATATATATATATATATATATATATATATATGTAAATTCTGTTAATTAATCTTTTTAATTTTTTTAAATGGAATAATTTTTATTTCGTCACATTTAGATTTTATAGTTGTTTGTTAAATTTTTTTAATTGTATGTTTTTAGTATCTATATAAAATTTGTATTTTAAGCTAATTTTTATATTAAATGATTTGATGAAAATACTATTTATAATTAATATATAAAATTATAAATATGAAAAGTACATAACAAAATGATAAATTTATTTTTAGTAACATTTTTGCATTTTGTAATAGTAGTTTTACCTATACTATTAAATTTTGAATAAATATACTATTATCTTAGTGTTTAATGTAAAAAATATTATTTATTTAATTTGGTTATAGATTAGATATACTTAATAATATTAATTTAATTATATTATAAAATAAAACATATTTAAATATACAATTTTAATTTGACGTGATATGGTGTAATACTATTCACAATACACAAAATTTGATGAAATGATTATGTCATTTTTGGAGTTCTATTGAAGGTGAAATCACTCTAATTTTAATGTTTTGGAGTTCCATTGGAATTGCTCAAAGTTCAAGAGTGTTCATAACCATATAGATAGAACAAGTGAATGGAATAAGTTTTCTTGAGAAAAATCTTGTATTGATTGGATTATGATATACAAATATGCAGGGTTTTTCTGAGTGTTGGTGTTTTATTGATGTTCCGTGCAAAGTAAATAGGATTTTTCAGGACAAAGTTGGTATAGTACGGTAGAAGGTTTTGACGGATTGATGGGGGTAAAAACATCAAGGCTAGCCTCTCACCTCTTCATCATGAGGTGGAAACGCTAAATTGGGCAACATGTATGAGAAATTTGCGCGAGTTTCAGGTTATTTATGCAACAAATTGTTCTCAACTAGTGAAGACGGTTTCAAAACCAGAAGATTAGGTTTTGTAACTTATTTGGAGGATATTAAGATGCTAAAGAAAATCTTCCTCAGCTCAAAAAACATCTATGTACCAAGAACACAAAATTTACAAGCGAATACTATAACACGCAGTGCTAGGAAACCACCGTCCTTTGTTGTTCATATGAATGCAGAGTTACCGGTGTGGTTTGCAGAATCAGTATGAATCTGTTTATGTTGATGACCAAAAAAAAAATATTATATGCAATTACAAAGCAAATGCCTCTCGTCCATTTTACGTCACGAGAAGGATCTGCATTTATAATTTTTTTTTGTTATCAACATAAACAGATTTATGAAAACTCTGCAAATCAAATTGGTAACTCACATCTATATGGACGATAAACAATGATTGTTTCTGACACTGCATGCAAGACATTCCGTCTCTAAATTCTGTGTTCGAGGTATATAAATAACTCTGAGTTGTGAAAACTTCCTTTCAATAACTTGATGTATTCCGAATAATTTGTAAAGACTAGCAATTCTTCTGATTTTGTAATTTAGCATTTCAAAATAATCATTTACAAATGTTACATTAAATTGACGTAAACTCCATTTTAGATCATGTGATGCACAAAATATGGAGTCTGTCAAAGTGTTTGCTAATTGAAGATGTGGCAAGATCAATTTTTTGCTAATCATATCATGTTTCATCTGGTAAATATGACCACAAATAATGATTTTTTGTTGCTTTGTGCTCAGTTTGTAGAATCTTTTTTTTTTGTGTGGTAAAAAAGCATCTTTTTTTTTGGTAAAAAAACATGGAGAAATAATGTAGGGAAGTACAATTAGTTATAATAAGAATCCAAATGGGAAAATTGGATCAAATGTTGCAGAAAGCAGAGTGTGAATCTAACAGATTTTGTGGCATGAATCAATCGGATCAAACGATTCAAAACATATGTTTGAATGACAAATCTGGATAAAAACTTATTTAAAATACTTTTAAAATAATTTAAATATATTTTCTATTTATTTTCATAATTAATTTAGGCATTTTAATCTGGGAAAATTTGGATAATTACATCATAATGAAATTTTATTTTGACAATTATACTATTATGTAGACTATTGAAAACTACACTTTCTATTAAGGAAATTGACTAAATTATCCTTATTGAATGTTTCTTAAGTAATTATTCTAAAAAGCTTAGATTAACTAACCAAATTGTTCCCTTTGTGGATAGAAGAAAATTAGGATTTAGAATTACTAAAATCAAATATATACACAAACTAAATAACAAACACTGCTTAGGATACATGAATACTAATAACATGACAAATAGTGTGCCAGTGTTATACTCATATCACATTATTTGCAGAAAAACAAGACAACAAGCCATACCGTAAATATCAAAACTCATATAAGCTTAGTGTTGAAGTGCTGAAAAGAAGTTTAGCAATTGGGGGAGTCGGAGCTAAATATCAAAACTCGGAGTCTCGCCTTCGTGGCTTTCATCAAGTCTTACTTTATCACAGACAGCTTATAAATGCTTTTGAATATTAAAACCTTTCAATGAATATGATCAAACTCACACAAAACAGAAAATTTAATGGGTGAATCGAAGCCGTTACAAAAGTTGTCACGTGTATGATTGTCAAGGCATGTCATCATCTTCTTCCTTTAGGATCAGAGATTATGTTCGGCTTCTAAATTTTTCAGGTTGCCGTATCATCTAAGGATGTTTGATGAACATCAAGGGACATCAATTTGAAACCAAACTGTCACAAAAACATTCGGAAAAACATTCGGAAGATGTTTCCAAGCCATCCCGAAACATTTTCAGTATGTGGGACAATTGCCAATAAACATAGACGTACATTTGCTTCAAAAGTCCACATGTAGGTATATTATTAAATAAAGTAAATCAATCAAATTGTTTATGGGTTACACCAATTTGTTTGAAAATATTTACTGAATCGTAAGTTTACATAAGACTTTAAATTTAAATTTTATATATTAGTTGAAGAGATTTATCCAATTAAAATTTTTAAAATATCTATTGGCATGTCATCATCTTCTTCCTTTAGGATCAGAGATTATGTTCGGCTTCTAAATTTTGCAGGTTGCCGTATCATCTAAGGACGTTTGATGAAACATCAAGGGACATCAATTTGAAACTAAACTGTCACAAAAATATTCGGAAAAACATTCGGAAGATGTTCCAAGCCATCCCGAAACATTTTCAGTATGTGGGAAAATTGCCAATAAACATAGACGTACACTTGCTTCAAAAGTCCACATGTAGGTATATTATTAAATAAACTAAATCAATCAAATTGTTTATGGTTACACCAATTTGTTTGAAAATATTTACTGAATCGTAAGTTTACATAAGACTTTAAATTTAAATTTTATATATTAGTTGAAGAGATTTATCCAATTAATTTTTTTTAAAATATCTATTGTATATTTTATTTTCAAAAATAATGCAATAACAATAATTTTAAAATTGGATTTTATTTATTTAAAATAAAATATCAAGTTCAAATTAAGACACAAATGTCTTATCACATACAAAAAGAGTTATTTTCAATAGAGAAAAAATGTGGTGTATTCTCCAAATTTTGAAACACAAATAAGGTATTATTCAAATAATCCCTTTTAATAAATATAATTTTTATTCAAATATAACAAAAAATAATTCAGACATATATATAATTGTATAAGCTTTAAAATTAAATCGAGTAGTTATTTAACAAAATAATTTATAAAATGCACCACATATAAAATTTATATCCAAAACTTAACAGAATTTTTTTAATACATATACAATTTTAAGCTTAAAATTATATATTTTTCTAATTTTGAATGATTTAAAAATGTCTTTTAATAAAGTAGTATAATTATCTTGAGCTTTAAACTTAACTAGATCATGATCCCCTTGATCTATTCTATATGATTTAGTTTTATATAATTTTGCGTTTGACCAATATAATTTTATTGTTTATAGAACAATATAAAACTGTATTTTATATTAATAGCGTCAATCGGTGTATTATGTAGATGTAATCGTGCAGTAAAGACACTAATTTTGTACGTTTGTCAGAAGTGCAAAATTAAATTCAAACCTAACTGTTTGCATTAAAAAATTACGTTGAGAGTTTAGTTACTTCTGGTGTTAATAATTATCCAAAGTTTTTAAAATAATATACAAATTTCTAAGTTAATTTTTATTTTATAGGTTAGATCAAATTCAAACTTAAATTTGGTCTTAACTTTGCAAGCGCATAATATTTTATGATGAAAAATTTCATAAATAACTTAACAAATATTTTAATAATTTGAAAGAAATCATGTATTTAAAATAACTTTGCATTTAAATCAGTATTTTTAAATTCAATCCAAACCGCGGTTATACCGATGATCCGATAATTCAATTTTGATTTTTTAAAATATCTATTTTAAAAATCACTAAAGCCCAAGACTAACCGATTGAATCGATGGATAGTTGATATATAATATTTAAACGTGTAAAAATAAGTTTATTTTTTCTTGTTTTATAATTATTTAAATTTTTTAATTTATCTATATAATTTGAAGCAATCAGTATATTGTGTGGAAATATGGATAAGTATAAAGAGATAATTATATTGTTTGGAAACATGGATATTAGTATAAAAACATAAATATTTGTGATTTAATGTAGGCTTAACTATAAAGTAGAAAGATGTATTTGATTTAAAAACTTACAAAATAAATTTTAGGTCAAACTTAATGTTTTTGATTTAATAACATAGATTAAACATTAACAATTATAGATATTTAGTAGGTTTTCAAACAAGAAAATAACAAATTTTAAAAATAAAATCTAATATCAAATATATATATATATATATATATATATATATAGAAATAATATGTTTTATTTATATGAAACAATATATATATATATATATAGAAATATTATTTTATTTAAATGAAACAAAATTTACATATTAAAATTATAATATAAATGCACATATTTCTTATTGTCGTTTGATTCTTTCTTTGCACACACCTACAGACCAACCTTCTTATCTACGAGCCCTAATTTTGAAATGCTAAAGCTAAATTGGGCTCAGAACAGACGTCGGGATAAGAGCACGGTCCAGTCTTTCCTTGATAAAATATTTATAAAACAAGCCGGCAAATATTTTTTTTTTTCATAATTGTTACTAGATCAATTTTCTGGGCTACGCGTGGATAATATATTTAATTATTTATATTTATTATTTTTATTTCTATGTGAGTTTTTTAATTAAATTATTTTAACTAATTTTTAAATTTTTTTTATATATTTTCAGTTTGAAATAAGTATTTGAATATAATTCATTGGTATTAAATGGATAATTTAATTATATAATTATCTTCAATATACCATGAAATTTATACTATTGTCAAATATGTTTCTATCATATGTAACGCAATTAACTAATAATATATGAAGAATCAAGTTCGAGATTCTAGAATTATGTAAAAACTATAATTATGTATAGAACATAAGTTATCTTAGTTTAAAAGATCGAAATCTCATTTCGAATAATTCACGAAAAGAAAACTACTCCAGTAACCTAGTGAAAATATAAAACCATCTTTTCAAAAAAAAAGTACTTAATAATATTTTTTATGTGTAATAGTTGAAAACTAACAATTGAATATTGATCTATAGTATTATTTTAATATATTTAATGGTAAAATATTTGTAATAATTTTTTTTGAATTTTGTAATAATACATGAATTAGAAGTCTTTAAAATCTAAAATCTGTTTTATTAGCATAATATATTTTTATTCATTTGTTATTTTGACGTTATAAAGTATTTCTTTAGTTTTTTTGTATATTATTTTTTTTAATAATTTAGTTTCTTTTAAGTAAATTTAAAATTATCAAGAACATAATATATTTAAAATTATTTCTTTTAAATATATCTAAATATGGTGTCTCATTTTTATCTGTGTTTGCGTTGAGCATATTTAATTTGTAGTTTGTATAGTTAATAACACCTTGTTGCGTGCCGTTCTATGGTTTTAATAAATGTGTTTTCATTTCAATTTTATTACAACGAACATGATTTTTAGTGATCAGTGATAATGTACTTTTAACATTATGTATTATATTTTATCGTATATTTCTATTAAGATTTTCCAATCTTCATGCTGTCATTTATATTAGAATCATTTTTAATTAGGTAATAGGTTTAAAGATGTAAATAAAATTGTGTATGCTGTAAATTTATACTTTTTAGTTAACTGAGCACTATCAATTATAAAAATTATATTATGATTTTATTTTACTAAATCTTTATTTCTGTGTATATTTTTGTTTTATTTTGTATTTTTACAATTTTATTGTATTATTTTTTTAATTATAAAGAATTGCTATTTCCAGTTTTTGTACCTTGATTCTACCTTTTTTATTTATTTAAAGGATCTGTTATTTGTTAGTAGTGTATATGATATTTATATGGTTTACTATTTAGCTATAAGGAAAAAAGTATCATGAAAATATTAGTGTGACTGAAAATATTTATCACAAATATACAATATATTTTATGATATAAAATTTTAGTCATTCTTGAATCTATATGTGAAAAGTTTATTGGCAAATAAGTTGTATGTTGCTGTTGCTAAAGCCACAATATTTTATCATGGCTGCATATGCAATTTCCTAACATAATTGAGCTCTTTCTCAAATAACCAAATTTGTTTAGATATATTACGTTAGTGGCTAAGGCTAATACAATGGGACGATTGGTTGGATCGTAACTATAGAATTTTACTGTAAAATTTAGTCTTTAGTATTTTTTTTGATGTAGTTGAATTTAATCTAATTGTAAAAATTAAATGTGAAAAATATAAAAAGAAAGAAAGATATTTCTATAACAATATTTTTTGCTTTAGAAAATAGGTCTCCTATAGCCATTTTTTTTTTGTTTTACGTTTAGACACTACTTAAACTATGATTAGCCATCTATGGTTGTAGATGAAAAAATAAAGCTAAAACACTAATGTTATAAAGGTTATAAAGTTTTTTGTTTATCATAATTTATAAAGTTTTATTGTCATTTATTTTAAACACCAATGTTAAGCATAAACAATTTAGTTACATAATTTCATTTGGTGCTAATTATATGGTATTCAATTATTTTGATAAATTAGAGTGAAATGTTTTGGAGGATTTAAAATATTTTGTTTATAATATCATCAATTTATACTTTGATATATCTGTTTAGATGTAAACATAGTTGAAATTTACTCATTTTATTATTTCAATTTTAATCAAGAGAATTCCACTTTTTTGTATTTAATACTTTTAAAAATTTCCCGCTATTGGATGTTTATTTGAAGAACAGGTGGCCGTCATCTCATGTACATTTTTTTTATAAATGTATAAATATTTTGGATATTTAATTTGTAATTCTTTTAAAAATATTATTTACCGAAATTATGGCTACTGTTCAAGGGTTTAATAAAATATAATACCAACATAAGTAATACATAGTATTAGAGAAGAGGTACGATTAGCTTTTCCTTCTCTGCCTTTATATGTCTGTTCAGTAAAACCATATTTTACATGCGTCAGTGTCCTAAAAAAGCTCTGATGCTCTGGGTTTGAACAATTTTTATTACTCTTTTCACTCTGCTGTTTCCCCTTTGAGCCGGATGACAAAAGCAGAAGTACTTGATATGAAATAAAAAGATACCAATGGAGAAGTTTTCCCTTTTTTGGAATGCTCAACTCAGTGGTCCTCTCCACCAGACTCACCCATCCATTACCACTCTTCCTTATCTTTATAGCCTTTGCAATGACCTTTTAAAATTGTAGAATTTAAGCTCAGAGAAGACAAAAGCGAGGACACAGCCTGAGTGGTAATCTGTAGTAATTCTTTGCTTCCCGGAAGTTGTAAGACGCATTAAGCAGTATTGTTTTCAGAGATAAAAAGATGTTGGCTTATAGAATTTACAGTGTGAACATCATAAAGAATTTACAACTTTTCCACAAAAACACCACTCTCAGCTTCCAAACTACAATGAAAGAAGCACATATAATATTTATAACATTTAGTTTTTTCTATATATATAGTAAATTTGTTCTTATACCCCAAGGTTCTGCTGCACTCACCTGACTCAGGGTAGAACAATAAGAGAAGTCGTTGGTGTTAAAAGAGTTTCAAAGAGGCATTGGTTTTGTCAACAATTCTAATAAATTGTATTGGCCGTAGACTCTTTCTCTGTTGTCTGGTCACCACTGTTCCTCCCATTTCGAACTTAAATTTTTCTGACTGTTAAAGCAGAAATCAGCGAATTACCACTAATTGTTCTTTGTAGTGAAAATAAAATATGATTGTACCTAAAACGGACGTGTTTAAAGTCTCTAAAACAGCGGGCTAAGGCTGTAAGACAATGTAGACACCAAGCTCATCATGTTCATCCATTCCTTGTCGTTATGTACATTAACCGATGATTTACCATTTCCAAATACATTAGTAATGGTCCTATTAGAAAACATCGATAAATTGCACAATGTACTCGGGTGCTTGACCATTTGGTCAGCGTAAGATATTAAAAGGATCAACACGATCAGGGCAGGACACTTAAATATTAAGAGACGGAGGAGACTTTACAATTCGAGATGATCCAAATGGTAATCTTTCAGCCATGTCCCACAGCTGCATAATCTTGTTAGTGTTTATAATTCAGTCAGAAGAAAAACTTGTAATCGCATAAACCATATTACTATTTCTTTAGCTATGAAATTACTTTAGTGGTAAGTGACTGGATCACTTCTTTTGCTGCCACGCATCTTGTCGTTTGTTGGCTAGTGATTGGAAACGCCTCTTTGAGCTGCCTGGTTGTTCTTTCCAGCTCAAATTCTTGGAACTGGACCTTCCTTGTAAGAATGGTGTCCATAAGCAAACACCAAAGGAATAACTTACGACTTCTTCACCAAGGGAGTCTTCTCACTCCATTGGACTCTGTAAATATAAGTCCCTTAGAGCATGAAAAAGAAACATGAGCATGAGTAGATAACACCAGAATTGTCATTACCTGTTTTGTCAAGAGGGTTAACTACACCAGTGGAATTCTTACGCAACCTTATTTATCTCCAAGAACACATATTTTACACCCTTCACCTACTTCATCCTCTACTCTTTGCAGAAAACATCAAACAGCCAAGTGTAATATATTTAAGTTTAGACATTCACAATTGCATACCATAAACAGCCAAGCAAAATATAAAAAGAAAAAATAAAGCAATCAGTGACGACAAAATTAAAATGCAGTGCTAGTACAACAAACCTTTTTTTATCAGCAATTCTCCTGGGCAATGCAATCTGGATTCATAACTCCTCAAGCTTTGTTTAAATATGCTTTACAAACATCTTCACTTGAATTGCAAAAATCATGCTCTTCCTACAACGACGAACAACATAGGTCACATGAAAGCAAGATTCAAGATTTTAAACACAACAATCATCGACTATTTGAAACGAAAGTTTAATTGCTTCATGATCCCCGACGCTGACCAAGAGGATTGATAGATGAAGCTGACTGCAGACAACAACTCAAGTAATAGAATCAGCCACAAGCAGAGATATATTCAACGGAGACTAAAGCCCTCTTCGGCGAGCAGCCGCTGAGATTAGCGTCAACTATCAAAATTAAAGCGTGGAACTGAAGAAAAGTTAGTTGGATTTAGACGAGTTTAAAAGTTCAGTTGTAACAAACTTGGGGACGCCGGAAATCAATAGCGTCGACGTTTTAGAAATCCGGAGTCAACTTTTGAACGCAGCGTCTCTTTTCTCTTTCATCTGTATTCCCTTTTATCTACGTCTCTGTGTATATATGGTGTCTGGTTGCTGACGCTGCGCGTCTTCCTCCTGAACAGGGCTTAAGTGAAAAGATCATACAATACTCCTACCTCGCTTGCAATATATTTGTTCTGGCCCTGACGCCCTGTAGAAGTCGTCTCCGTCGGTTTGTTCTTGGTGGTCGAAAGAAGTAATTTTTAAGAGATTTGATAATTTGTAATCTGAGACGAAATTTATGGAGAGAAAGGGAAGACGAAAAGAAGAGTATCAAAAGATGAAGAGGCCTTAGTTTTGAAGCGTGTAATTGTTTGTTTTGGAAGAGGAAGAACAAAAGTTTTGCTCAGAAACTGATAATCATCAATCGATGGAGAACTGGAAAAGGCGGCGGTCGTGAGGAAAAATAATTGGGCTGATGTGTTGACATCAGAATATTAACAGGCCACATGAGAAGCCTGTATAGTTAAGTGTTTAACCATATGAGCCAATGACATGGCAAAATCAAATCCTTTCATTGGTCAATTTAATGTATTGACGTGGATAGGCTAAACACTCACTATATTCTCCTTTTAATATTGTAAGATAACTTTTAAGTGCATTTTTCTTAGGCCTCGAATGGGTGACGCAGTTCAAAATATGCAGATCAACACAAAAGGCAGATCAAGCAGAACAAGTGCAGATCAAGTAAATATGCAGAACAAATGCAGATCAACTAATTTATCCAAATTATCACTATTAATTAAATTACCGTTGGGCGATTTATGGTTTGGGTTGGGTCCATGGGTTAGAATATTTAAGAACCATTTAGGAATTCAATATTTAGAAATGATTAGTTTGAATAATTAATGTCGGATTTATGTTAGTTTTTTTAATAATATCTGAAATAACTGAATAAAAATTATTCCGGTTTATTTCAAGTTTAAAGACAAAAAAAGAAGGTAAAAACCCCAGGAAAATCGAATTAAAACCCTAAAACTGAAAAACTATATAAAGTATTCAGATGTTTTAAATATTTTTTTATTTATTAATTATATATTATAGCAATTTAAAATTTAATATAATTAATATTTTATTATATTTTGATATGCAAGTATCTATTTTATTTTGGTCCAGTTTCTATTTTCATATTTAAAAAATAATACTCAACCGAGTTTTGATTTTGATTTAGTTTCAATTTCGTTTTTTTTGGTTATGTTATGGTTTGATTTTTGAATTTAGAATAATATGGCCAAGACTATACTGTGTAAAAATTTAATAATATTTGAATATAATACTATAAAAATGCAAGTTTTAGTTAAATATATAACAAATTATTTCTTAAAATAAAAATATTAAATCTTATTGTAAAGATTTCTTTGTTTGGTTTGAAAGTGAACATGAATTGATAAAATAGATTATTTAGTAATAACCAATAAAAATAATTAGATTTGTATTTATTGGTAATCTGCAAATGTTCCAGTCATTTTTCCAGCTTATGTGCAGATCAAAAATTTTAGTCATAAGTTTAATCTGCATGCAGATTTTTATTTGTTTAATATTTTATCTTTGGTTTGCAATTAATTTGTCGAATGGGAAAAAGATGCAGGACAAACTGCATATTAAATTGACTGCATCTCTCCTGTATCTCCATTCAAAGCCTTGATATAAATAAAAAGTTTAATAATCGATTTTATCATAAAATAAATTATTTTTATCTTCAGTAATATTATTACCTAACAGATGTATATGTGATGACCTAACCGATTATATAGTCACATTCACTTTCTTATTTAGGTAATTTGTATTCCTCTTTTCTTCAGCTTCATATCTTCAGCTGTTAAAAAATTAGAGTATGTATGGTATGGTCAATGCTTGTAATCTTTTTTATCATAATACAAATATATAATAAGATAATGCAAAATACTATTTTTTTCAGAGAAAAAAATACAAAAAAGTAATATATTATTCATGAAGATAACTCTATAATTAAAAAAATTACAAATAAAAACATAATTTAGATAATAGACACCAATACAATACATGGTAAAACAGAACATGTAAATATAATTAGGTGGTTGTCCGCAAATTCGCAAAAAAGTTTTTACCCAAATAGAGGATATCTTTTCGGATTGTTTTACCTCTGGAGCTATATGTAATAATTATTTTGACCCAAAACCAATAGCTTTTTTAGTAGAAGTCCCAAAACAATAGTTATTCATTCTAATCGCTTTCTTCAAGCTACCTCAAAACTTCAAGCTACCTCAAATTTAATCTATTGATGTATGTGTCTATATGAATTGTTTTGCTAAATCAATATCCATTTGTAGATGATGAACTCGTATCATACGTTCCCCAATATTCTAGTCGGGAGCGAATATTCCCGATTCACGCATGACCTACGTACCCATCAAAATATATGACAAAAACGTCCAGAACAAATACTTATTATCAGTAAGAATAACTAGTTTATGGGAACAAGTTATCCGTCTCTAGGCTTTTCCTTCTTATTATGAACTCTTTAAGGCAGCTTCTAAAAAGGAAAGAAGAAAAAAAAAACTAGAAATATAATTTGGAAAATGATCTACTTCTGTTTTTTATACAAATAAAGATCTTCTGTTTTTTATACAAACTCACAAACTCACAAACTCACTCTTGAAATGTAGTTGAGATTGAGATTAATTTAAAGTAGTACTCGATCTCTCTCGACTCTCAAACGGTAGTACTCGGTCTCTCTCGACTCTCAAACAGTAGTACTCGATCTCTCTCGACTCTCAAACAGTAGTACTCGATCTCTCTCGACTCTCATCATCATCATCATCATCATCTTCCCTTCATTCGTAATTTTTTTTTTTCATTTCGTTTTTCCTTCATCGTCTACTCTCCTACAATCCACCGACCGTTTACTTTCTCGCACTATCAGGTAATCTTTTTGTTTTTTTTTTCAAATTCTTTAATCTATCGATTCATCTTAAAGTAATCTTACATATTCTGACATTTTCATAGATGACTTCTCCAAAAAATACTGGTTCATCTTCACTACTGGAAAACCCATTTTCGTGGGGCTAGGGTTTATGTTGTTTTATATAGTCACATTCACTTTCTTATTTAGGTAATTTGTATTCCTCTTTTCTTCAGCTTCATATCTTCAGCTGTTAAAAAATTAGAGTATGTATGGTATGGTCAATGCTTGTAATCTTTTTTATCATAACACAAATATATAATCAGATAATGCAAAATACTATTAATTTTTTTTTCAGAGAACAAAATACAAAAAAGTAATAGATTATTCATGAAGATAACTCTATAATTAAAAAAATTACAAATAAAAACATAATTTAGATAATAGACACCAATACAATACATCTGGTAAAACAGAACATGTAAATATAATTAGGTGGTTGTCCGCAAATTCGCAAAATATAAATATGATATGAAAATATATATTATGTATACAATGTCATAAATTTTTAATAATAATTAAAAACCTTAAAATTATAATTTTAACTTACCATAGTTTGATAATCAGTCGTAAAGTTTCCATAAATTTGATGTAAAAATAATTGATGAATATGTAGTAATAACAAATGCTTGTGGAGTTATATATGTAATTATCATATTAACTCTTGCAACACATATTGTGCATATTCTTCAGACTTTTTTTTATTTATTTTTCTTGTTATTATTTTGTTTTTTGCTTATTTTTTGCTAATGTTTTCCTATTTTTTTACATATTTTTTCCAAATATCTATTTATCTCTAAATAGTAATAAAAATCATGCAATCAATGAACCAAAATTGTATCTTTGATGAAAAAAAGAGAATAACTCACATAGATTAAGAGATACATCTATTCCAACAAAACACGATTATAATTTATTAATAAAAATGAAAGATTTAGTATGTTTGATCGATAGAGAAGAATAAAAAGAAGGTTTAAAACTGAAAATATAGAACGTCAATTGTAGAGTAAATAAAATAGATAGTTATAATTATTTATGTATTGTTCATTTAATATAATAAGAAAAATTTAGAAAAGTTAATCAACCTTTACGATGAAATATTGATAATTACTGGATACATATTTGAATAGGGGAGAGGAGAAAGCCACTAGACATATTGATAAATTCTGGCTCCCAAAACCTTTGCTTTATGGGATTTTTCCCTAGGTCGGCTTTGGGTATGGTGAGAGACAAAGTTTAAAACAGTGAAACCTCATCGGCTTTTCACACTATCAGAGTAATTTGTCTTCCTCTTTTCATTGAAAGCTTCATATCGCTGCTCCGAGGTAATCCACTTCTTTCTTTTTTGCTTGTCTTCTAAGTTCTTAATTTAACCGATTCTTTTACATATCTTGCATTTTCCTTACTTTTTTATATAGATGTTTTCATCTTATGATGATATTGGCTCTTAAATTGGGAACCAGATTTATCTGATGCCAGGATCCGTCACGATAAGTTTTATATTACTGCATAATTAGATTATTAAGAATGTATTGTTATACTACTCAATCTCATGTACCAAATGTTAGTACTAGAGACATAGAGTTTTGAAAATATCCATTAAACCCCCAAACTTTCAAATTAAAGAAAAAAAACCTCCAACTCATGTTTGAGCCAAAATAATCTTCAACTTTCAAATATTTGTTGCTTTAACTCTCATCTTTTGTTTATTCGGCCATTTAAGAAACCCGAATAGTCAACTCTTAAGCGCGGTTATAAAAAATAGCTGTATGTTAGCTTTATAAACGAAGTAGTTTTTTTTAAAAAAAAATAATCAGTAAAACAACGTTGTTTTTATTTTTTAAACATTTAACGCATCTCTTTGGGGTTCAAAATCGAAACTAGAGTCCAAAATCAAATTCATCTTCCTGACTCAAAATGAGGAAGATGAAGTCGATTTGGGGTTCTGGTTTTACGAATAAGATGTTTTAAGTGTTTACAAAAGCAAAATGACGTTGTTTGATTAATGTTTAATCACATTTTAAAACAACGTCGTTTACAGAATTAACAGTCGTCTGTTTTTGTAATCGAATTTAACAGTTGACTATTCGGGTTTTTTAAATGGCTAAGTCAACAAAATATGAGAGTTAAAACGGCTAATATATGTAAAAATTGAGGATTTGTTTGCTCAAACATGAGTTGAAAGTTTTTTTACTTTAATTTGAAGTTCATGGTTTTATTGGCTATTTTCTCATATTTAAATTCATAAGTTTGTTGTCCAGTTTTTGGAAATTTGTATTTTATTTTCTAGCTAATTCGTACATTTTGTGGCCAGATTTGTTTTCCTCTATCAACATAATATGCAAGCGAACAAAAAAGGGTTGCTTTTGTAACTCGGAAGTTCTTAGGGTGGGATTCTTAATCTGTAGTTCTTAGAGTGGGGTTCTTATCGGAAGTTAATAAATTTTTTCTTAACTTTTAACTAAAGAAACTAATAACTGGTTTTTAAATAAGAACTGGTTCTTAACTCTTTTAGTTAAAAATTAAGAAACAGTTTCTTAACTTCCACTAAGAACCCCACCCAAAGAATTCCGGATTAATCATGGTCTTAGAATTATATCCATTTATTTCTTTTGATAAAAGAATATTATCCATTTATTGCACTGCAAAAAGATTATATTATATAATTCTAATCTCAAAATCAACTATACAGTTTTCTGGAACTGATAAAATATGACTTTCCCTTTAGTAGATAGTCACGTTGTTGTGTATATCTCCATCTTCATTCCATTTTTTACTCTAAAATAAAATGGGAATAGAATGATGAACAAAAAATAAAAATATTATTTATTCATTATCCTATTCTGTATTCCATTTTAGTAAAATGGAGTAAATTATGAAGTGAGAATAGAAATATTGTAGTCTTGTTGATTGTAATACAATGAGTTGATTTTATTTTTATTTTTTTGAGTACAATTTTCAGCAATCGAAACTGTTTTGGATGGGAGCATCTATCGAGGAGCAGAAGCTAATATAAGTCTTCATAGCTTAACTTTGCAAAATAACCAATACAGTAAAAGTCGAATTTGGATAGAGAATGGACGATCATATGAAGTTAAAAGGTAGCATACAAAAAACTCTCCCAGGCACGTTTGTCTAGAAAGGTTTCTAACCGGTTGACTTTGTTACCTCCTCCCTTTTAACCGTTGGTTCATTCCCCTAAATGGATTAGATCCACTGCAAATCCTAGATATCTCTTCAAATTATTCCCGTTCTTGTTATTATCCAGTAGACTATAGACAACTCTGGTCTTTATCTCCCGGGTTCTTTCCCCGACTCTTGGCGGAGGGACCACCTCTGCCTCTCTGACACACTAGAAGCCTCGACTAAAAGCTCCTATGGCTCCTTCTGTCCATCTCAGGCTCAATCTTTGTGGCTCTCCCGAGGAAACTGTTGAGCTAATCGATGGTTTCTGCTAGTTCTCATGCTCACTTTAATTTCCCTGTGGTTACATGCTTCTCTTAGTCTTTGCCTGTTTATTTTTGAGTAAATATTGTGGAAGCGACTTCAACTTCCTATTCTCTCACTCCACTTGAAGAAATCAGAATTTGTAGCAGTGTTCTTACCCACCACTAAACTACTAAGATTACCCTGCAATTTTACGATGCATCATCGGCTTTCTTCTTCGGAAAAAGGCAAAGCTGTGGAGTTGGATCATCAGCCAGCTCCCCGTGTGGGAAGAGTTTGGGTTTCCAAACCCCATATCCTCTTTGGTTTACAGAAACACTCCCTCACTCTTATTGGGAGAGTAACAAATCCATCTTTACAAAAGGTTTGGTCCCTGATTCCCTTCTTCACGGACCACTGGAAGGCTGATATCCCACCGGTGGGATTCGATCTGGGACAGGGTATGTTTCAGTTTCAGTTCGAGCTGGAATCTGACCTAATCACGGTGCTTGACAAACGTCCTTACCACTTTTCCCGTTGGATGGTGATTATTCAAAGATGGTGATTTTTGGATCAAAATCCAAGGTGTTCCGATTCACCTATGGACTAAGGAGGTTGCTCGCAGCATAGGTTAAGATATAGGAACCTTTGAAGCGGTAGAGACAACCCAGAAATTATGCGCATGAGAGTTCATGTTAATGGTAGACTCCATATTATTAATTATCCTAATGGTGGTGAGGTAACCGCCATATTGGAGTATGAGAAGCTTGATAAACACTGTCTGAAATGTTGGAGACAAGACCATGTAATTCGGGAATGTCTAGAAGAAAAACACCAAAAGAAAGCTCAGCTTTCAGCTCAAATGGATGAGCAACGAAGTCTCGCATCTGTTACTAACAAGGATGCATCTCACCAACCTGCGTGAAGCATCACTGCAGTCCCTCAAAGAACCTCACCGCGACGAAACAGTCGCTATTTACCCTATGCTAGGAAGAACCAGATGTCTTGATCACGAGATGCACCACCTAAGGAGGAAGGCCAACAGCGTTTCACTCGCTGGGAGAACCAACCCAGGGAGACGTTCTGGTGTGATAGATGTCCAAGGTATAGGAAGATAATTCCTACTATCGCAGAGGATGAGAACGTCACCGACCCCAATGCTCTCCATCTCCACCTCGCAGAGTACACGATCATCCTAGCGGGGTGTCCCACTCAACTAATTCACCTCATCTTAATCCTGATAGGAGTGAGTCAAGGCAAGTGCCTTTGCAGGAGGAGCGTCGCAACACTAAGATAAGAGGGGAATCCCTCGACTATACAGTGGTTTCTCAATCACAGGAGCCACTAGAAACTTCTCTGAAGGAGGTTAATGGGGGTATCTTACAATACACTAGCTGTGCAGACCCTTCGGAAAGTGTGGCTCGTAGGGAGATACCTTGGGCATCCCGAGCAATTCGGACGACGAAAGCGTGACTTCTTTTCTTCCATTGTTGAGCATATAAAACAGAAAGCCCGTGGATGGTCCACTAAATTCCTCTCGTCGACTGAGAAACTTGTAATGCTACAGAGTATCTTGTCTTCCATCCCCTCAGATTCCATGACCTGCTTCAAGCACCCGATGTCTCTGTGCAAACGCATTCAATCCGTCATCACCAGGTACTAGTGGGATAGTACCGAAGGTGTTAAGAAAATGGTCTGGATTTCATGGGATCGTATGGCTAAACTTAAGTATGTGGGGGGGGGGGGAGGCTTGCGTGATTTTAAGAAGTTTAATGATGCTTTGCTTGCATAGATTGGCTGGAGATTAATTAACAATCCAAATTTCCTACTCGGGAAGATTTTGAAGGGAAAGTATTATGCAGAAGGGAACTTCTTATCGGCAGAGGAGTCATCAGTAATGTCACATGGATGGAGAGGAGTTCTGATTGGCCGTGACCTCCTCCTAAAGAATATTGGCTGGGCTATTGGTAACGGCCGCTCTATCAATTTCTGGCGCAACCCATGGTTAAGCATCAACAGACATGAATATCCTATGGGTCCTCCTAATGAGCTCGTTGCGGACCTAACGGTCTCAGACTTGATGCTGGGAAACACAGGACAGTAGAACAGAGAGCTGATTCAGCTGTTTCTCCCAGAATATGAGGAGAAAATTCTGTGTTTGAAACCGATGTTACCGGGGCTCCGGAAAAGCTTATCTGGCTGGGAAAAAAGTCAGGTGATTATTCAACAAAATCAGGATATTTTTCGGCGCTGGAGGAGTTTGAGGGAGAAGCTCTTGTGGAGGTAACTTTCAACTGGAGGAAGAACGTGTGGAACCTAGATTGCGCCCCCAAAGTGAAGCATTTTGCTTGGAAAATTCTTAAGAGAGCACTCTCAGTGGGAGAAAGACTTGTTGAAAGGCACATAGATGCTGATCCCAAGTGTAAGCGGTGTGGATGTAGTGAATCTATTCTTCATCTCCTTTTTCAATGTCAGTATGCACAAAAGGTCTGGCTCCTTGCCCCCTTTGCTACTGAATTTAACTATAGAGGAATAATAGATTTATAGACGGTTTGGGATTCATTATGTGATAAAAAAATGCTTACCCCCTTCGGAATCTAGTCTGGCTCATTGTTCCCTTGGATTTTATGGTCACAAGTTTATATTTGAAGGATGCTCTGCGTCACCTGAAGACACTCTATCATCTGCGATTAATTTGGCTCGTGAGTAGTGCTATGCCTCGACAATAGGCCATGTTAAAGTAGCAGGTAGTGTGGGGAATGATGTTGCTGTCCTGAGTGGAACCGTGATGTTGAGATCAGATGCCGCTTGGTCTGCTGCAAGTAACCTGCAGGTTTGGGATGGATAATCATAACCCCACCGCATAACAATTCTTTCCAAAAGCGTGTGGAGTTTGTGGGTTCGTCCTTGATGGCGGAGGCTATTGCGTTGAGAGAAGCTCTCCTCACGTGTCAGAGATTGGAGCTGAGTTCTGTGAGTCTGGAGTCGGATTCTGCTCAGCTAATAAAATACATAAACTTGACCTCGAAAATTGCAGAACTGCATAATGTTGTATCAGATATTATTGCTTTTGCTGCTGATTTTGATTTTGTATCCTTTAGATGGGTCCCTAGAGAGAAAAACAAGGATGCCGATGCTTTGGATAAAGAAACCTTGTGTGTTGTTGAACATGTGGTAGTTGAGGATGCTGTTAATGCTCCCAACTAACCTTCTCCTATTTAATGAATATGTGTGTTTTTAAAAAAAAGGTTAAAGAATGGACCCGTAATGAACTTAATAGCATTCAAGTTGGTTGGGCAGTAAGTTAAAACTTTGTTTTTTCCTTACCACTGAATTGTGTTATCTATCTTATTAAAACTATATATAATTATGTGTTACTATCATTAGATTCAGTACAGATATTAAATGAAAATTTCCTTTAAAATTGTATAATATTGATTTTTAAGGTCTAGACAAAATATTGCTGTAATTGTTTTTCCATTTAATTTTTATAGTTATATTAACTACAAGTATATAAAATATATTAAAAATTAAATCTACAGGAAAAAATTTATGGTTATCCAACAAATTATCCACATTAACACGTATTTTTGGATATTTAGGTACATCCAAAATTGTATGGTGACACTCGCACAAGATTTACAATGTATTGGACCATAAGTAAATTAACTATTTTCGTAAATATGTTTCTTTATAATTTGCTAACCAGTAAATCCATAGTATCTTGCCTTCTAATTCTTTTAAATTGATCAGGCAGATGGCTATAAAACTTTGGATGCTACATACAATGTCCTGGCTTTGTTATTGTAACTTGAATTCCTTGGATTGGAAGAGCGTTTCCGAGAACCATTTATGGTGATAAAAGATCATTTACTTTCACACCACAAGTATTCCAGGTAATTTTTTTTCTCTAATTTCTATACACTAATGAACAAACTAAATCGTTTATACAATAGTACTATTTTGGGACCCCTACTATTTTGTATAAAAATAAAAATCTAATCTATTAAAACTGAAATACAATTAATATTTAACCCTGAATTTTCTTAAATAATTACCATCAAATGCCATTGACAATAACAATGCTCCTTTAATCGATCATTAAAATCATTTTTTTCTAATTTAGCATCAGAAACTAAAAAGCCCATTTCATCTATGAAGATGGTAATAATCACTCTTAAACCAGCCCATTCACTAAACAAACCTAATAATAAATTTGTTTACTCGGTTTAATATTCTGCTGCGGCCAGAATTTTCTTCATCTAACATGAAAATATAATAATTATTAAATTCACCTGTTGTTCACACGTAGGGGTAGTCTTTCGGGTACCCGTTCGAGTTCAGATTGTGTATTTCGGATTTTCAGGTATTTTGGTATTGGTGTTTAGGATCCGTTTGGATATTTTACTTATCTGATCGGATTCAGATATTTTTAGTTTGCGTTCGGTTATTTCAGATCGGGTTTGGATATTTATATTTTGAAAGAAAATTTCAAATTCTTCATTACTTAAGTTTTTTGTATTTAAAGAAGGGACGGACACTGGGAATAGGCTCCGTTAACGAAGTCCCAAGGGCAACTTCTTCGTACACTTCGCGACAGGATGAGGAAACTTCTCAGATGCGGTCTCAGCAGGAGCGTTTGGAATCACTTGAGGATTTGTTGGACATCATGGCCACCAATAACCCAGTTATGCAGAGAGCGCTAAATGAAAGACAAGCGGTTCTCGGAATGCAGCAACATCCTCCCGAGTCAACGGTCGACCCGGTCCGGAACTCAGCCGCCCCGACGAGTACCTCCGCACCAACATGCCGTAGTTTTTTTATTTTGTTTGCTTTTGTATTATAAATTTATATATTATTTTATGACTTTTTTAATATAATATTTTTTAAACAATTTTCTATTAAAATTTTTGGTTTTATATTTTAAATTACGAAATTTATAGATAAAAATATATAAAGCTTCTTAAAAATTAAAAATTATATATAAACACCCAAATAATTTCGTTGTAAACTTTACAACGACTTAACATCGAATTACAAGTAAGTTCGTTTTAATATTTACAACGACTTTACATGTTCTACTAGTAATCTTCTCGTACATTTACATGGACTTAACATCGAACCTTTACGTGGCAATTACGTCGAAAGGGAATGGGGACTTTACGTGGCATGTTAACGTCGAGGTTACGACGAAGTATTCTACTTCTCTTATACAACGACAAGAGTTCCTCGTAACGTTACGTGGACTTTACGACGAAAAGTGCATTACGACGGGCGATTAACAACGAAACGTGTTTCCTAGTTAATTCATCATAAAGGTCCTATTACGACGAATAAACCACGAATATAACCCTAGTAAAAAAAATTATTTTCTTGTAGTGAACAACTCTACATAACCTATTGCTCTCACCAGTCGAGAAGGCAATCAACAAACCTCAAAATTATAATTGAAGTGGTCGTATAATTTATTTCTCTAACAATTAATTCTTATAACGCTCCTCCCCCCTAAAAAGGATAATTATATTTTCCACCAAAACAATAAAAAATCATTTTCACTTCAAAATTAAAAAAATTGTACTATTCTGTCAAAACAGGAAAATCACACATTCCCATAAAAATTGCAAAATCATGTTTATGATCAAAACTGTTAAATCATACTTTTTGTCAAAATCATATAATCACATTTTTTCGCCAAACCCAAAAAATTATACTTTTCTGTCAAAACCGAAATATCACATTTCTCCATGAATAGTACTTTCCCACCATGTTACAAAAAAAAGTAATTTCCCACCAAAATCGTAAAATCACATTTTTTCAAACAAAACCATAAATTCACATTTTCTGCCAAAACCGAAATATCTAAATTCTCGCCAAAATCGGAATATCTAATTTCTCACCAAAACCAAAAAATTATATTTCCTCACAAAACCATGTCCCTCTCCCTCATAACCAAAAATATATTTTCAGGTCAAAGCCAAAATTTATATTTTTCGTCAAAATCGAGAAATCGCAATTTCTACCAAACTGATTAATCATGTGTTCTATCAAAACCAAACATATTTTACTCCCGCAACAAAACCAAAAATCGCATTTTCCCGCCCAAAATAAAAATCACAATTTTCCATCAAAAACCAGAAATTGCGTTTTTCACAAATTACAAAATTTGATTTTAGATATATTTATTTGAATATTATAATCAATTCATTATTAAGAATAAAACCATGTCTTTTGTAGTATTTTTAACTATTAGTAATCAAATACTATTATAAAATAAGCAACAAACAATTTAGCATCTAGATGTTACATCTGAATGCAAATACTAACTATAAAAACCAACAACAAATGGATGCAATCTAGATATTGTGTTCAGATGATACATCTAGATGCTGGATCAAATACAAAAACTAACATGGCCTTACTTTACAACTTACAAATATACATTATATTACTTGTACAAGCATACAAATAACTAATTTTTATATTAAAAATGTAAATTAGTTTGCGTAACCCTCTTAACAAGGAGTTGAACTCCTGGAGTTGATGCTTATTTGTACCCAAGTATTTTGTATAAATATTTTTATAGTTAGTCTTAAATAAGTTGATATCGCAAGGTGGTTCAAGTGTGAAGTTATGTACGTGTGAAGAAGTTATGTACTTCAAAGAATTCCGCTGATATTGTAACCAAAGTGGTTCATGTAAAAAAGTTTAAGGAAGTTTTAAATTTTCTTTGGGATGGACGAGAGCATCATGTTAATGTAAGATAATCAAGCTATATCAAGTAGAACACACAGTAGTACTGGGACAATTCTTCACAAGAAATACGACTAGATTAATCCTTTTAAAAGTATACAAAGTTCTTTCTAAAAGCAATTATTCAAGCAAGCTCAAGACAAACCTTGACTTGTTTGACTAGCCTTACACGTTCACAGACTTACAACAGTCTCTGAACTACTTAAACTTCTAGCCCCTAGATGCTTTGTCTCTCCTTCTCCGGACGTACAAACCTCTCTTGTTAAAAGCTCTCTCTGTGTGTTAGTTTCTCTACAACACCTAGATCTCCTTTTTATATGCAGAGACGTCCTAGGTTTGCAAATCTAACCTTGATAGAAATTTTCCATTTCCGGTTCCTTAACGAATAAGTCAATCACCCTTTTCTCCAAGATTCGATTAATTCTTCCTCAAGTCTTTCTTTTTTAAACAAGACTTCAATAACTCTCTTATTAATGCTCCCTCCAGAACTCGTGCTTCTCTTAATCGCTCATCTTGTAGTCGTAGTTCATGTCGCACTTCATGAACTACTTCTGCACTGCTACATCACCATCTTGAACATACATCTTCACATCAGTATCGTCCAGAAAAGCATGGATTTGCTTAACCTAAAGAGTGGGTCGTGTTTCATGTCATCAAGATGGAATTTGTTGGGATTCGTCAAAAATAGGACTTTGTCACAATTTGGTGATGAAAGTCAAACTAGATCACAAAACTTAAACCAAGACAAAGGCATAAGATTAGGAAAGCGAAAGATCAGTTTAATGGTATTATGCTAGTTGATAGGAACCTGATAATATTAATTCACGAAATTATGGAAGTTGGAAGTCTTTTAGAAATATTCATAATAGGTTTATAGAAATTGATGAGAATCTCTAATCCAACTAGATTAAAATAATAGACTTCTTCTGTATGTGTTCTATTCTCTCTGTGTGTGTTTTCACACCAAGCAAGCCAACTTCTAAGTTTGATAGAGTGAGAGAAAGGTTCTATATCTTTGTTCTTAAGATTATAGTAGATTGTTTCTTGTCAGGTTCCAGAGATGTTGTCATTCTAGATGAACTTTGGGTAGACAATTAGTGTTAATTTTCTATATTTTTTGTGTTCTTCTAATCTCCATTATTCTATAAACTTATATTTTCTAACTTACATGATCGAGTTTGTATGTTTGATTCTGGTTCTCGGTCAAACTGTTTCAACAGAAATTATGATTTTTTCTTTTCGTAAAACTTTGATTAGTATCAGCTATTTCCAAGTGAAGTCTCCATTCTGTAATGTTTCTTCACTCGATAAAAGGTTCTTAAAAAATCACGTCAAATAACCCTATCTTCTCTATTAAAAGAGAAGTACTATTTATATCTACTACAAAAAAGTCATGTTGGACCATCTCATTAATATGACATATTTAATTATTTATATTAATCAATCAAATGTATATAATTGGAAAAATAATTTAGTAATTAGTAAGATATTAGAAATAAATTTATTGAGAAAATATCTAATAAGATCTTACTAAGAAGTTTAAATAATTTTATAAAATATGCATTATTTAATTTCGTGATTAATATATATTTAAATATCTATATTAATTTTAATTAAAAATAAAAATTGTTATATTTATAATATACCTATATTCCATATTATATTAAAATAAAATGCTATGTGAAATGAATATAAAATATATTAAATTGGTAAAGGAAAATATTTTATTAAAAAAATTTCTTTTATTCAAATAAATAAATAAATATCACTCACTTTTAAAACATATTAATGTTTTTAAATCATATAATATTTTTGTAAAAAAAATGTTAACATAAATTTTTGTAACTCACAACAAATACATTATATAAAAATTATNATGTGAAATGAATATAAAATATATTAAATTGGTAAAGGAAAATATTTTATTAAAAAAATTTCTTTTATTCAAATAAATAAATAAATATCACTCACTTTTAAAACATATTAATGTTTTTAAATCATATAATATTTTTGTAAAAAAAATGTTAACATAAATTTTTGTAACTCACAACAAATACATTATATAAAAATTATATGAATATTTTTTTATTTTTAAACTTACAACAATTTATTACATAAAAATAATTAAAATTATTAGATTATACAGTTATAGAATATATAACAATAGAATGTAAATCATATATATTTGAAAGGTATTGTTATATTTTAATAAAATGAAAAAATACCCGCACGGATGTGCGGGTTCAAAATCTAGTTTATATTATAAATACTTTATGATTGATTTGGACCATCACAACCACATAAAAAAACTAAAATATAACTAGCTTTTTCTAATTTTGTCCAAAAAACTGACCTTTTTTTTCTAGCAAAAGTCTTTTTTTATTAAGGCACTGATACTGATTTTTTTTTCTTCAAAATCTAATAAACATTATAATAT
Source organism: Eruca vesicaria subsp. sativa (assembly GCA_932364175.1). NCBI lineage: Eukaryota > Viridiplantae > Streptophyta > Magnoliopsida > Brassicales > Brassicaceae > Eruca > Eruca vesicaria. The sequence goes on along the minus strand of CAKOAT010071822.1, from coordinate 6,816 downwards.
CTAGTAATCAGTTTTTCCAAAAAATAATTTTTTTATTTCTTAAATATTATAAAATATTTTGAGATATTTAATTAGATAATCTCTTGATAATGATGGTTTACCCGATGATATTTGCCAGATTCAATTTTTCTTATTCAGGTTTATTATGTTAAAAAAAAAAACAAATTCTGGGTGGTAATATATCAAGTAAAGAAAAAATTATTAAGATAAATTATAATTATGTTTAAAATAAAATAATTTATTACGAAAATGATATATATATACATATATATATATATTAAAACATAAAACCTATTAAAATAAAACTTTATTTATATGATTTTATAATCATTGTAACTTATTCTAGAAAAAAAAATTTAGACCTTGACGACAAAAGTTTATGTGAGATTTTTAACAGTGTTAGTAATATATACTCGTTTTGAAAATTTCAAAATACAACATATATAAGAAAATATAAATTTTTATTATATGATTAGTGTAGTTGTGTAACTTATTCTAATAATAAAAAGTTAAACAAAAATGATATAAAGTATACATATTGTTAACAAATCTTTATTATTTAAAATCATTAATAGTCATATATATGTTAATCACATTAGATAATTCTGTATGTTTTATTTAAGGAAAGAATATATATGAGATTTAGTTTGATATGTTATTTAGTTTAATATGTCTTACTACCTCCGTTCCCGAAAGTAAGATTTTCTAAACTATTTACGCATATTAAGAAATATAATAAATGTTCATAGTTACATTTATTATTTGTTTTTCTAGCCACTTTTTAATAAATATCCACCAATAAAATTCAGTCAATTCAAATATTCATAATTAATGCTTCTTAAAGGTATACAAAATTACCTTAAAAATATAGAAAATCTATCTTTATGGAACAAAAAATAAATCCAGAAAATTCTACTTTCAGGAACGGAGGTAGTATATAAGACCAACGGACTTTGTTTTAAAACTATGCTTTATATGAGGTGCTGTAGAATTTTTCTAAGTAGAATTTCATAGAGAACTGCCACATAGGATATGATATTTTTAATTAGTACAAACTTAAGGTTATAACTTTTAAAATTATCCTAAATTAATATATAGGGGATTTGGGGTGTGCATTTAAATCAAATGATTATTCTTAATTATTAACAATTATTTATGGTAAATAAATCAACGCAATCAATTTTATCCATCATATATTACATACTATTAAATTTAAATGACATTGACAATATCTATAATATATTTTAAATATGAATATTTAGTAAATGAATTTTCTCATTATAAGGTTTTATGATTATAAATATATTTTTATAACAAAATTTTGAACTATTAAAAATTGAATGCAAATTTTAAAATTAAACTATTAAATTCTCAATATTTTTCAATAAAGATATCAAAATATAAGTATGTATTTTATATGGTAGGTAATTTAATTTAAATTATATATATGTTTGTATTAATATAAACATATTAAATAAGACGTCTTACTCATGTATTTTATAATTATTTCTATCTTATTATAATAAAAATTTAAACCATTGATCACAAAAAGTTTATTTGAGATATTTAACAATTTAGTAATTTATACCCGTTTAAAAAAAATTCAAAATACAGTATATACAAAAAATATAATTTTTATTATATAAATAATGTAATTGAGTAAATTATTTTAATAAAAAATATTTAAAAAATGGTAGAGGGTATAAAAATCGTTAGCAAATCTTTATTACTGAAATTATTAATTGTCATATATCTTTTAATCACATTAGGTAATTCCATAATTTTTATTTAAGGAAATAATGAATAATATATTTTTAATATTAATAAGATATGTGACCAACATCTTTCTAGTAAATATGTATTTAAAATATGATATATGTAAGGTGCTTTAAAATTGTGTTAAATAAAATTTAGAAGGCAAATAGATATACCACATAGGATTAAAGTTATTTTTAATTAATGTAACCATATAAATTACCAATTATATTTTAACTAGTTTTTAAAATTAAATTCAGAAAAAGTGGTTGTAGAAACCTTATTTCCTCAAGCAAAAAAAAAAATATTATTGTAGGATTGCTATAGAAATACTTTTTTATTTAATTTCTACAACTATATTAGATACAACTACATCAAAAAATTCTAATGATTAAGGGCTTGATTGGTTTTCCCGCTACCACCCGCAAACGCAACTTTTGCGGTTGGTAGCGGTTGTTGGCGTTTTACAACAATCACAACAACCGCTACAAATCGCTCCCAACCTCTTAAAATCAAAAGCTGGTTCCATGTAGCGTTTGCGGTTGCGGGTGGATAAAAAAAAAATTAATTTCTCTTAAATTTAAGTTAAAATATAAAAATAGTAATATTATAACTAAACTTATATCTACCTTTTATATTTTAATTTAAATTCACTAAAATATCATAATTTATTATAAAAAATTTGAATTAAGAATTTTCACTATATTTTTAAATATTAATATATATACGTATATATAAATATATAAATATATAAATATATAAATATATAAATATATAAATATGTAACTATATGAATATATGAATATATAAATATATAAATATATAAATATATAAATATATAAATATATAAATATATAAATATATAAATATATAAATATATAAATATATAAATATATAAATATATAAATATATAAATATATAAATATATAAATATATAAATATATATTATATATTTATATATTTATATATTTATATATTTATATATTTATATAAAATATATAAATATATAAATATATAAATATATAAATATATAAATATATAAATATATAAATATATAAATATATAAATATATAAATATATAAATATATAAATATATAAATATATAAATATATAAATATATAAATATATGAATATATGAATATATAAATATATAAATATATAATTAATTATATTATATTATATTATAGTATTTTTAATAATTATAGAAATTATATTTACATCTAATTAAAAATTAATTAAATAACAATAATATGGTTATTAATTATATTATATTAATAATAATTATTTTTTTATCATAACAATATGTTTTGATATTTTTATAATGTTATAATATGTTAGTACTGGTAGATTATTATTGAACTGCTGCAGTATCTCATAATCAATAAGTCCTAAATGTCCCGCAAACACACCAGATTTTAATCGCTGTACCAGTCGTACAAATCGCTTAATAACGCTAGAAACCACAACCACCCACATCCACAAACTCCCGCAACCGCAACCGCTGCGTTTCAACCAGTCAGGCCCTAAATTCTACAGTAAAATTTCTATAATTATAGTTCAACTAATCCTCCCCATTAATATGTTCGGGTTTTAGATCTTGGTGTAGTTAAGATTGACATTTTTTGGGGGTCAAATGAGGTTTGTTTGCTAGGGACAATGTGGAAATTTTGTCAAGATCTTTTTGGATCTATTTGTTCTCTAATTTTTGTAGAGGTGTTGCTAATCTTGCCTATTAATCTGATTTGAAATATAATTTAAAATTGTTCAACGGTAATTTAAAGAAACTAATCAATAGAAAATTTGCAGTGTTTTCATATTCAACAGGGATCCGTGGTTAAACTCCTAAACCTGCACATATATTTTGGTTTGGATTTAATTTAAAGCGTTTTACGGCTTTTTCGGTTTTTTGCGGTTTCGTAAAACGATTCTCGAATTTTATAAAACGATTCTCGAGTTTATATATACGATTTCTCGAGTTTTATAAAACGATTTCTCGATTTTTATAAAACGATCTTTGAGTTTTATAAAACGATCTTCGAGTTTTATAAAACGATCTTCGAGTTTTATAAAACGATCTTCGAGTTTTATAAAACGATCTTCGAGTATAAAACGATTCTCGAGTTTTATAAAACGATTCTCGAGTTTTATAAAACGATTTCTCGAGTTTTATAAAACGATTTCTCGAGTTTTATAAAACGATTCTCGAGTTTTATAAAACGATTTCTCGAGTTTTATAAAACGATCTTCGAGTTTTATAAAATGATTCTCGAGTTTTATAAAACGATTTCTCGAGTTTTATAAAACGATTTCTCGAGTTTTATAAAACGATCTTCGAGTTTTATAAAACGAATCTCGAGTTTTATAAAACGATTTCTCGAGTTTTATAAAACAATTTCTCGAGTTTTATAAAACGATCTTCGGGTTTTATAAAACGATTCTCGAGTTTTATAAAACGATTTCTCGAGTTTTATAAAACGATTTCTCGAGTTTTATAAAACGATTTCTCGAGTTTTATAAAATGATTTCTCGAGTTTTATAAAACGATTTCTCGAGTTTTATAAAACGATCTTCGGGTTTTATAAAACGATTCTCGAGTTTTATAAAGCGATTTCTCGAGTTTTATAAATGACTTTGAGTTTTATAAAACCATTCCTCGGGTCTTATAAAAATGTTCTTTTGGTACTTTCGCGGGGAGTTTTGGCTATTAATTCCGTCGTACCGATTTTGACCCCAACACTTTCCGACCCCATGCGGTCACGAAAAAGGGAATGCAGCTCTCCTCGACTGATGCACCGTCAATACAAACGTAGAAGAAGTTTTTCTTCCAGGAAGGATACTTCGACATACAACCAGTGACTATCTCCGTGCGAGGACATAAGTTAACTCTCAGCGTCGTCTCTTCAGGCCTCACTAAACCCTCGAGATGATAAACACTAAGGGTTATTCCTCGCTCGTAACTTAGCGTCAAAAGACCGACGAGTTGTTGCAAACCGCGCGGGGTCAGCTGGCTGATCGACAGTCCGAGCCTATGAAGATATCGAACGACGATTTCCGGAATCGGTAACCATAAATGACACTGCATTAGAAAAACGTCGTAGCACGTAAAGAACCCGTCAGGCGCAGCCTTGTCACTTTCTCCGGCAAGCGGGAGGCGAAACTCGACTGCCTCCGGAACTCGGCAAAACTCCCTAATGAAGTCAAGATAATTAGGAACGTCCGAACTCGGACATTCGGGATCTTGGTTGGCATCGAAAAAAGATGGGACCCAGGTCCCGGGTCCAGTGGAACTCGACCCACCTCCTATCGCCCAATATGCCTCATGGTCCTTTGGGTCGACTGATGGAAACAAGTTTTCCTCCTTCGGAACCGCAATCTTTGGTCGAGTATTCATTTCTTTGGAGCTGCGGCAATCAGAACTGGTGGATGAACGAGTTCTTATTTTCGAAAACATACTTGACAACTATGAAGATACCCAAAGGAAGAAGAAGAGAGAAAACTTCTTGAGTTTTAGATAAGTTATGGAAGAGAATGAGTAAAAGAATTTGAAAATTTACCCCATATACTTATAAGGAAAATTTTTACTATTCACCTTTGGACTTTTAGCCATTAAAGTTCCGCCTAATTCTACCAAACTTGCCAAACAAGTTCAAACCACTCGCAAGAACTCCACGATCCTTACGAGCTGGGGATCTAACTGTTGGGGTCGAACTCAGTATGACAGAATCAATGGCCAAAAGTTCCCGTAAAAAATAACTAAATATATTTTATAAAACTTGAGAAGTCGTTTTATAAAACTCGAGAAGTCGTTTTATAAAAATTCTAATAAGTTTCTGAACAAAGGAAATCCACGAAAAACTCGGAAATCATTATCTCGAAAGAACGAAACAAACCCCGATTACATGATCTTCCGAGTTAAGCACAAAACCGCGAAAAACCATAACCGTCGTAAAACGCAAGCTGGTTCGGCCGAACTAGCTCGTCGTACGGCGAGCTACGTACGTCCCATATAGCTCGCCGTACGGCGAGCTGAACCGTTCCGATTCGGTTAATTGTACGTCGAGCTAATTGTCCTGAGCCTCGATCTCCCACTTCCTCGATTCAAGGCATAACTTCCTTCGGCACGACCATGTTCCGAACCACGGTCGGAATGTCTCTCGTTTCGTCTAAATACGTCATATCGTTCGAGTTTTACGATAAAAACGCGGAAAGGTTTCTCGAAAAATCTGCGGAAACATTGTTAACCCAATGCGTCGTGCCGACTTACTAAATTCATCACCCGTTACTTACGCGAGAAATCCTTTGTATAGTCAGGATCATGTCATAACGAAGTAACTTTCGAAAATGAACGTAACAGGTTGTGCGAAAAGTACATTCCTTATAGCGAAAACCAAGCTATACGATCCGGCACTGAGCGACCAATCTAAACCTTTCCTCCTCGCGACACGATCCGAAAGACTCACTCTTTAGCCATTCGGTTCACGAGCATCCGCTCTCATTCCTCCCGATTACATCCGAGAATGAGACCGCCCCGCAAACGACTCCGCACGGGCTCTGCATCGAGCTTCTTAGGATATGTCTCCCTCGAGTAAAAAAAAAAAAAAAAAACTTCCATACAAAGGAAAGTTTATACGATGTATAAGAAAACGCTCGTACCAAAGCTCCTAAAGCCGTAACAAAAAACGCTTCGTTTCGGAGAAACAACTTACGCGACCTCTCGGTCCTAATTGCTCTAGCACAAATCATAAAACTACCTAACAGGAATGTAAGTTTTAATTGCGAGTATCCGCAAACGAACTAAAGTTTTCCTGCAAAGCAAGGTTAAGACAAAACCCTCGCAACACCGTGCAACATCTTTGAGCCCGCAAACGTTTCGAACACGAAACGCGGCATATAAAATAAAAACCAACTTTCGGCACTGCGAGACGTCGCAGACGCCCGGAGAATAGTTTTTCGACAAAAATACCTTCCTCGATAAAGTCATTTTCTTGGAAGACCTAACAGTCCGTCCGCGACTATAAAATTACGCAAAACTTCTTAACGTACGTATCCTTCGCGAAGGCC
>CAKOAT010071821.1:464724-509931 GCA_932364175.1 Eruca vesicaria subsp. sativa | reverse complement strand
GTAATGCATTATACTCCCCCGAGTCTAATAGAAACTTGTTAAGTTTCAAGGATATCCGAAGAAGTGGATACCATATTGAGACTATGTGTAAAGATGGCATTGAATTTCTTTGCATTAAGTCCGAGGGGAAACATATATTAGAAGAGTTAAAAATGTTATCCTCTGGACTATATTGTACAGAAATACACATGACTGAGTCATATGCCGTGGTAAACATGAAGTTTACTGATACATTTAAAATCTGGCATGAGAGGCTAGGACATCCTGGTTCAGTCATGATGAGAAAAATAGTGCAAAATTCAAATGGCCATCCGTTGAAAAACGGAAGAATTTTGCAGACGGGCGAGTTTACATGTAAAGCATGTTCTCAAGGAAAACTTATAACTCGGCCATCACCAGCAAAAGTAGGCAATGAATCACCAATGTTTCTAGAAAGAATACATGGTGATATATGTGGGCCGATCCACCCACCGTGCGGGCCGTTTAAGTATTTTATGGTATTGATTGACGCATCTAGTAGATGGTCAAATGTGTGTCTTTTGACAACACGAAATACGGCTTTCGCAAAGTTTATTGCCCAAATAATAAGGCTGAGAACGCAGTTCTCAGGATATGTCATTAAGAAAGTAAGACTTGATAATGCTGGTGAATTTACATCGCAAGCCTTTAATGATTATTGTATGTCAGTGGGGATTGATGTGGAACATCCAGTGCCCCATGTTCATACCCAGAATGGCATGGCCGAGTCATTAATAAAGCGGTTGCAGTTTATTGCAAGGCCGTTGATCTTGAGGACAAAGCTCCCAATTTCAGTATGGGGTCATGCTATCTTGCATGCGGATGCACTAATTCGGTTAAGACCGAGTGCATATCATAAGTACTCCCCATTACAATTGGCATCTGGGCATGAGCCAGATGTATCCCATCTCCGTGTCTTTGGGTGTGCGGTCTATGTACCGATAGCTCCGCCACAAAGGACAAAAATGGGCCCACAGAGGAGATTGGGAGTATATGTGGGTTATGTGTCACCGAGTATAATAAGATATCTGGAACCAGTAACTGGTGATATGTTTACGGCACGATTTGCCGATTGCCATTTTAATGAAGAAGAATTTCCAGCGTTAGGGGGAGGAATTAGAGAAATTCCTAAAGAGATTACTTGGTGTACACCATCGTTGTTACACCTTGATCCCCCTACGAATCAAAGAGAGCTGGAAGTTCAGAAAATTGTGCATTTGCATAATTTGGCAAACCAGTTACCAGATGCGTTCACAGATACGAGAAGGGTGACTAAATCATATATACCCGCTGAAAATGTCCCATCAAGAGTTGTTGTTCCTAAAGAATACACTGATGGAGATACAATGAATGAGCCTAGGGCTCAGTTAAAGAGGGGGAGACCTGTGGGTTCTAAAGATAAAAATCCCCGAAAGAAAAAGAAATTGGTTGAGCAAAAAGGAAAGGTTCTAGAAGAACCTGATACTGAAAAATGTCTGAAAGAAGGCATAGATGAAAAGGTTCAAGAAGAACCAAATAAAGATAAGGATCCAGATGACGAGGAGGGAACAGAAAAGTATGAGATTTCCATCAACTACGCCCAAGATGAAAAATTATGGATCAGAAATAAGATAAAAGATGTTGATGGAATGTTCTCCTTTTCTGTGTCCAAAGAAATAGATCACGAAAGTGATGATCCTGATCCAAGGTCCATTTTAGAATGTATGAAAAGACATGATTGGGAGGAGTGGAAGAAGGCCATTGAAATTGAATTACNATGGACGTTGTGACTGCATACTTGTATGGATCATTGGATAATGATATATACATGAAACTCCCTGAAGGATTGAAAATGCCAGAAGCATTGAAAGAGAAACCCAGGGAGACTTGTTCGGTCAAGTTACAGCGATCACTTTACGGATTAAAGCAGTCCGGTCGCATGTGGTACAATCGCTTAAGTGAATATCTCTTGAGAAGAGGATATGTGAATAATGCGATATGTCCATGCGTTTTTATAAAGAAATCGTCATCTGGCTTTGTGATCATTGCTGTATATGTTGATGACCTGAACATTATTGGAACTCAAAAGGAGGTTAATGATGCACGAACTCATATGAAAGAAGAGTTCGAAATGAAAGATCTCGGAAAGACAAAGTTTTGTCTTGGGCTCCAGATTGAGCATCTCCGAGAAGGTATATTTGTGCATCAATCAAATTATACGAAAAGGTTATTGAAACGCTTTCGTATGGACAAAGCAACTCCTTTGAGTACTCCAATGGTTGGTAGGACTCTCGATGTTGAGAGAGATCCTTTTAGACCCTGTGGAGATAGCGAAAAGATGTTAGGTCCTGAAGTACCTTACATGAGTGCTATCGGTGGGTTATTGTATCTAGCGAACTGTACTAGACCTGATATTGCCTTTGCCACTAATCTTCTTGCAAGATATAGTTGTGCTCCTACTCGCAGGCATTGGAACGGAATAAAGCATATATTTCGTTACCTCCAAGGTACAGTTGATTTAGGGTTAATTTATTTTAGAAAACCCGAGTTTGGTATGGTTGGTTTTGCAGATGCAGGATACTTATCAGATCCTCATAAGGCTCGTTCGCAAACCGGCTATGTTTTCACAATTGGTGGGACAGCGATCTCTTGGCGTTCACAGAAGCAAACTCTGGTTGCAACATCTTCGAATTATGCAGAAACCATTGCACTTCACGAAGCCTGTCGAGAATGTGTGTGGCTTAGATCAATGAGTTACCACATACAAGAAGCAAGTGGAATAATTGGTAAGAAAGAACCGACGAAAATGTTCGAAGACAATTCAGCATGTGTTGCTCTACTTAAAGAAGGTTATATCAAGAGCGACAGAACAAAGCACATGCCTCCAAGATTTTTCTCGTACATACGACAGCTCGAGAAAAATAAAGAAGTGGACATAGAATATGTACGGTCATGCGACAATCCCGCAGATTTGTTTACAAAGGCCCTTCCTACTACGACGTTCCGAAAACACATCTATGGTATCGGAATGCGACATTTGCGTGATCTATGAAGAAAAAAACTATGTCCATTATGTTCAGGGGGAGATTACGCATGTGTACTCTTTTTCCTTTTTCATGGTTTTTAGCCTAACAGGTTTTTCCATGATTAAGGTTTTAACGAGGCACTACGTAACACAAGATGAATAATCAAGGGGGAGTGTTATAAAAGATGATTAATCATTTGTGAGACAAATGTCTCAAAGATAGCTATGCTAGTCATTTACACTTGTCTTTTTATTAATCCTCCTTGCACCATCATCTCCCCCACACGTCAATCTGCATGTATTCTTTTTCTCCTATAAATAAGGCTCTCTCTCTCTTATATTGTGTAGGTGATCTGAAATCAATAAAAAAAACATCACTCTTTATTTTACGTCCACTCACATCTCTCACAAGAAAGAAATATATAATATAATATATAGACAAAATAATATCTTCCTCACAATATTATACAACACAAATTAGGTAAATACCCAATAGCCAAATCGTATGGGGATAAAAGTGCAAGTAATAAACGTTAATTGACGATATTGTCCTTAAGTTGTATAAATGGTATTTTACGGCAAATTTTAGGGTAGAAGCTATAAGAGTTTTTATTGGTTGTAGTAGTAATGATTACTAAGTATTTTTTTCACCCCCCAAGTACGTGAACGGGGTAATTCGAGAAGTATTTGCCAATCAAAAGCTTCAGGAGCGGCTGAAAACCCTATGAAAGTTTCAAGCTTTGGTGGTTAGTCGGTAAAAAAACATGCAATTTCCGTTTCGAGGACAGCGGAGAAGAGCCAGAGACCGCGTGTTAAACACCGAAGCAGAGGTTAAAAGGGATGACGGTTCCCTCAGACATGAGTGAGGGGTAGTCGTGGTGGTTTGGACTTTGAGACAGCGATGTCTTGAGCAGTACGGCAGCGAAGGTTTGGAATCGGATCTTCTTCGGAAGCCAGCGTCTGTGGCTGCGGGGAGCTCCGGAGTAGGCTTGGTCTTGACAGTGTTGGGTGAAGGAACAAGCTTAGACAACTCTGTTCCGTGCGGTTATGATTCTCTTCTTTTAAGATTTTAGTACCCTTTTCTGTTGAAATAAAAACAGAGAAGAAGTGTATTTGGAATCAAAATAAAATGTGTAGTTAAGGGGAAGTATATGGACGACATTGAAATGGTATGCCCAAGAGATGCTGTTTTGTTTGCAAAACTTTTTCCAAACTATGGGACGAGTGATATGTTTGTGGCGAGGGGAATGGAAGAAAAATAAAGACCATGAATGGCATTTCTTCCTGGACCAGACTGATTTTAGATTCGCGGTGATAGTGGATGAGAACGAGAGTTTTCAGACACTTCTTAAAGACTTATCCAGCTAAAATATGTGATTCTTGGAAAATATATTAATTAGCTTCTCTTCGAAAATTGTTAAGAGAATTTTGGGAAGTTAACGTTCTAAGTTCAGAAGTGGACAGATAAAAATATTATTGGACACTAATTATATTAATAGCCAACAATACAAATATTGTAGCATGTTAAGCTTTTCATTAGTATGTAAAATATATTAGAGGTAGTTTTAGCATTTGTTTTGTATGCTCTGTTTGTAATGATTACAATACATCTATATGTTATATTTAAACAAAATCCCCTCTTCGTATAATATCGTCGTTAAATGAGTAAACAAGCTTTTTGTAGATTGCAACAAATGAAAATTACTTGTGTAATTAAATAAGAGAAGTGCTATGAGAAAGTATGGAGAATGTTTCTTAAAAAAAATATTATTATCTGGATAAAACCTTCAAACTTCAGCTAAACATAATATTAGGTATCAATAATAAAAGAGAAGTGCCGGTGAAAAATTGGATTCAGATCCTTTGAAATCAGTTGAGAGGAACAACACAAAAGCACGAGATCCAAATTCTGATGCTAACAGTCAACCATAAATGATGAAGCTAGCTTTGATTAGTATACCGAAAGGAGTGGGGATAAGCAATGGTTGTGAGAGGAGAAAAGAGACATCCTTTGAAGGGAGCATAACAAAGGGTGGGTGTTGAAATATGTTGACGAGGAGTGAGAAGCTGGTAGCATTTCTGTATGAAGGTTTTTTTTTGGTTTTTTAGTAATAAAGTGTATGTTTTCAAGGTTTCATTTTCATTGGTCAGTTACTTGTTGTGTTAGTTAGCCGGTTTGTTTTTGTGAAGGCTAAACAATTTAGTAACAGTTTAACAAACCTTTAACGATAACAGTATCTATTGTATATTTTCTAGGGATGGTTAAAACGGGAGTTTAGCAATGTGTCTGGTCATTTTGGTTTGCTAAATTTACTTGTAACCGTTGGTGTAATGAAATATCTGTTGCAGGACTGTATCTTTGTTGGTCAGTTACTTTGTGTGTTAGTTGGTTACTTTGTGTGTTAGTCTGATAGTTTGTTTTTGTTAACGATAATATTTAAGTAATCTTTGTTGGTCGGTTACTCTGTGTGTTAGTCGGTTATTTTTTGTGTTAGTCTGATAGTTTGTTTTTGGTAACGATAAATATTTAAGTAATCGAACTTGGATGATAGCAGTATGTTTAATCTTTTATCGAGACTGTTTAAAAGGGGAGTTTAACAAAGAGTCTAGTCGCTTTGGTTTGTTAACTCCACTTCTAACAGATAGTTAGTAAAAAAAAAAAAACTCCACTTATAACGGTTAAATATATATTAAGCTCTAGGGGGAAATCAAAACATAAACATACAGGAGCTCCGGTGAAACGAAAATTGCTAGATTACATTGAAAATAAAAGAAACACACCTAAACAACAAATCTAAAGGGAACTAGAAGATATGTGGGGAAGAAGACGAAGGAGGGCCACAAGCGACAGACACCGACGACTAGTGTATCATGGTATCCGAGACGTCACCAGCTCCTCTTCCACACCGGTCAAGCAGCAACCACACCAGAAAGGAATCGTCACCGGAAGAATCACATCTCCATGGATAGATCCTCTGCGAACGAGCACCTCTCAACAATCGAAACAAACTTTAGGGATCGTGATGACTGACTTGCGGAATCGGCTGTCGGCTCCACCGTCCTCAAGCAGAGCTTCCGCCTACAACTAACGAGCCACCATAACTCCCAAAGTTTTCCTAGAAATCCGCCGCACAACGTAAACGAATCAGAAGAACATAAGAGAAGAACCACTACCAAAACGAAACCGGAATAGAGGCGGCGTTGCTTTGAACCATTTGGACTGGACAACTGAGACAAAAAGGACAGAGTAAATAGAAGTTATGTCTGATATATATCATTGAAGAGATGAACAATAACTTATAAATATAAAAAGAAGAAATGTCTCGGTTACAACGATTCAGGGAGATTTTATGAGAATAATATAATATATTAAGTGGTCAGACACAAATATATTTCGTGTAGAATTGGATTATTAGAACAGGAATCTACAAGAATACATGGACATTATAAAAGCGAAGAGTAGAAGGCAATAGGGGTATATTGGTCATAAATTAATCGATAATTCCTAAGAAAACAAAATATGTGTATAGAGCTAATTATGTGATATTTCCTGTGTGTAGAGTGCAAATTCTCTTTTTTCTTTTTCTTTTGGACAAAAGAAAATGTTGTGATTAAACAATCTATTTTGTGTCACAAAAGAAACTAAACCCTACCTGACCTCTCGTTTATATACCTTATTCTTAACCAGAAAACCGGTTTGATCATTTGTTTGGCGTCATAGACGAAACTCCACCCAACCTTTCGTTTTGTATACATTATTAACCGAAAACACCAGTTTGATCTGTTCGACGAAAAAGACATTAGACAATACGAGATGCCTTAACTAAAGGAGAAGATAATGAAAAGGATAGATTCGCACAAAGGAATAAATTAAATCTTACCAGTTAACTGACAAAATACATTCGAGATGGAGTATATTTACCCTAAAGATCTTCAGCTTAGGGTTTATTAGAATCTTGAGCTCAGAGTTAGTTACAGAGAAAATGAATGTGTATTTTGCTCAAGTTAAGTTTACAATCGTACAGTTACAAGAATATATACAATCGGTTTAGTAAAGGGAAGCTAAATCATTGGTTAGGCAAAAGGAAACCTTAAACCAATATAAACCCATAATCTAATACCCTCCCCTCAAGATGGAAGACACAAGCTGTGAATTCCAATCTTGGAAACTAAGCTTTTGAAGAGAGCCGGTTGCACTGCCTTAGTCAGAATATCAGCAAGCTGTAACTCAGACTTGACATGAAGCGTCTTGAGAAAACCACTCTGCAACCTCTCACGAACCACATGACAATCAATCTCTATATGCTTAGTACGCTCATGGTAAACAGGATTAGAAGCAATATAGAGAGCTGACTGATTATCACAAAACAATGTAGCCGGAACCTGCAATGAGCAATGCATCTCTGTTAACAAAGATGTTAACCAGATTAACTCACAAGTATCATCCGCCATTGCTCTGTATTCAGCTTCAGAGCTACTCCGTGATACTGTCTGTTGTTTCTTGGAGCGCCATGACACTAGAGAATTACCAAGAAAAACACAGTAACCTGTTAAGGATTGCCGTGAATCAGGGCAAGCAGCCCAATCAGCATCAGAGTATGCAGTCAGCTTGAGTGGAGATGCGGCAGAATAGAACAAGCCTTGTCCGGGATCATTCTTGAGGTATCGAAGAACTCTATAGGCCGCTTGAAGATGAGAATCCGTTGGTGCAGACATAAACTGACTAAGCTTATGAACAGCATACGTAATATCAGGACGCGTGTGAGTAAGATTTAGGAGACGACCCACTAAGCGCCTATACACGGAAGCATCTGATAAAGTCGTACCAGTTTTGAGGAAAAGCTTCAGGTTTGGTTCCATCGGAACAGAGAGTGGCTTGCATCCTAATAGACCAGCCTCCTCCAGAAGTTCCAAGGTATACTTCCTTTGATTCAGAGAAATGCCACTCGTGTTTCGAGCAATCTCAAAACCTAAGAAATATTTGGCTGGACCAAGATCTCGCAGTTTGAAAGCAGACTGAAGCACCATCTTGAAATCATTTATCGCTGCTTCATCATTGCCAATGATCAAGATGTCGTCTACATAAACTAGGACCGCCAAGTAGACTTTATCAACATACTTGATGAAAAGCGAATGATCAGACGGCGTCTGCTTGAACCCATCTCCAAGAATCACATGAGAAAGCTTCTGATTCCACTGTCTAGATGCATGTTTCAAGCCATAGATAGACTTATGAAGCTTGCAAACAGAATTCATCGGAACCTTCTTACCAATCAACTCTTCATAACCCGGTGGAAGCTTCATATAAATCTCCTCATCAAGATCTCCGTTTAAGAAAGCGTTACTGATGTCCAGTTGAGTAATGTACCATTGTTTAGCAGCAGCAACATCAAGAAGTAAACGAAGCATACCAATCTTAGCCACAGGTGAGAACGTATCCAAGTAATCCAGACCCTCCAGCTGAGTATAACCTTTGGCAACCACTCGAGATTTATGTCGTTCCACAGAGCCATCAGGATTATACTTGATAGTATTAACCCATTTACAACCAACAGGTTGTTTACCTGGAGGCAATTGACACACAGACCAAGTACCACTTCCTTCGAAAGAAACCATTTCAGACGTCATGGAAGTCTTGAACTCCTCAGATAGTACAGCTTCTTTAAAGGTTTGGGGAATTTTTGTAGTGGTAATGGACAGGAGGAAATTTCCGTGGTCGGTATCAAACTTATCATAGGATATGTAGGAAGAGATAGGATAAGGAGTAGTATGGGTTGGATGAACAGGCAGAGAAGGCAACTTATCAAGAAGAAAACAATGATACTGATCCAAATAAGCAGGAGCTTTAGAGATACGTTTAGACCGAGTAGATGGTAAAGAAACATCAACATTATCAGTTCTAACAGGCACAGAAGGAACCACCGTATCATCAACATTAGTGGGAAACAGAGTATGATCAGTAACATTATTTCCTAAATCAAAGAAAGCAGGAAACGGAGAATCAGGAACAGGCAATGGAAGTACATCTTGATCAAAAACAGTTTGAAAATCTGTGGACTTTTTGTCTTTGTGAAATGGAAAATCACTTTCATGAAACACAACATTTCTAGAAACTGGGAACGTATTGGTATCAAGATGCAAGAGTTTGTAACCTTTAAAACCATGAGGATAACCAAGAAAAACACATGGAGAAGCTCTTGGACTAAACTTGTTCCTATCTTTAAGTAATGTGGATGCAAAACACAAGCAACCAAAGACACGAAGATGATCATAGGATGGAACAGTTTTAGTAAGAAGTTCATAAGGTGTTATATTATCAAGTAAAGGAGGTGGTGTACGATTGATCAGATAGACAGCAGTTTGCACACATTCACCCCAATAACAAACAGGAATAGATGATTGAAAAAGAAGAGATCTAGCAACATTGAGAATGTGTTGATGCTTCCTTTCAACTACAGAGTTCTGTTGTGGAGTGTATGGACACGAAAAATAATGCAAAATGCCATGAGTTTTAAGAAGAGAATGAAATGCAAGTTCAGGAGCATTATCAGAACGAATTGCCTTGATGCATGAATTATATTGAGTTTTAACAAATTGAAGAAACTGAGGAAACACTGTTGAAACAGAACTCTTGTCTTTTAAAAGATATAACCAAGTGACCCGAGTGCAATCATCTACAATTGTCAAAAAATATTTGTAACCATCATGAGTAGGAGTTTGAAAAGGACCCCAAATATCAATGTGAATCAAATCAAATGGTTCTTTAGAAATATGTGGATTTGATGGAAAAGATACACGTTTCTGTTTGGCCAAAGGGCAAATTTTACACAAGCTTGAATGAGCAGTTTTTACATGAGAAATATTCAAAAACTTTGAAAGAATATGAACTTTATGCTGTGATGGATGACCAAGCCGTTGATGCCAAATGTCAGATGAAACCATCGAGAGAATATGATCCGAAGTATGATGCTGAGAAAGAATCCTATATGAGGCAAGAGATGCAGCAGTGAATGAAGACGACACAGAAGCAGACAAATCAGGAGCATCCAGGACATATAGATTGTTGCGGAGGTTACCCTTCCCAATCATGTAATCCTGAGTAAGCTCCTGAAGATGATGAAAAGGATTATCAAGAAGAATCAAACATTCATGCGCAGAGAACAACACTGAGATGGTACTATTTCTAGTCAAAGCACTAATGCTAAGCAAGTTAAACTTGAAATGAGAAACATACAAGACATCAGTTAAAGTCAATCGATCAGTGAGCTTAATATTACCAGACAATGTAACAGAAATCCGAGTACCATCAGGTAATGTCACAGAAGTGTTATCAATAACAGCAGTACTAGCAAACATTTTCAAATCAGAACACACATGACAAGAAGCTCCAGTATCAGTCACCCAAGTCGGAGCTAAAATAGTAAGGCCATTCTTCATTCCCGCAGAAACAAAATGAGAGTTAGTCGAATTACCTGAAGGAGGGAAATCTGAGGGAGTTTGAGTTAAAAAATGAGGTTGGAGTTTAGAGGTCGAAGCTGTGCCATCTGAGAGAGTTATAGTACTTCCAGTAACCTGAGAAAACTTGTCTGTAAGAGGAGCCGTTTGAACGCTCAAGACATTTAGAAGTTGATGAACTTGATCCTGTGTAACTGTTCCCAAGTGAACACCCTGCGAATCATGCACAGATATACCACCAGTGTCCTGAAGAACCATGCTTGCAACATTATCCTTGCGAGGTGGCCAATTGTTAGTAACAGCTTTCTGAGAGCCTGAAGCCTGAGACTGATTCGTCTGGACTGGATTGGAGGCTGAGTTTTGATTCTGCTGAGTCTTTGGAGTAGAGCCAGGATGCTTATATCCTTGAGGATAACCATGGAGTTTGTAGCATCTATTGACTGTATGACCCGCCAAACCACAATGTGAGCAGATAGGACGAGTCCTATGCTTATTGTAACCCCCAGTATAAGCCGCCATAAGCTTCATCATTATCAGGCTGAGATATATTGAAAGCAACAGCACTTGTACTTTTCATTGACCGTTGTCTCTCTTCCTGACAAACAAGGTTAAACACCTTAGAGATGTTAGGTTTTGGCTCCATCATCAAGATCTGACCCCGTGTTGCAGTAAACGTGTCATTAAGACCCGTTAGAAACTTCAAAATGTGATCTTGTTCTTTTCTGTCAATGATTCTCTTCAAATTGACACACTCACGACGACCACAGCAACAAGTATGAGGAGTCTCATGATTCTTCAACTCTTCCCACAACTGCTTCAACTTCGAATAATAGTCACCCACACTCTGAGTACCCTGAATCTCAGCAAATATCTGTTGCTTAATCTCAGCCGTTCTTGGTCCATCACTCTGCTTGAACTGGTCATGAATATCAAGCCACATTTCCCTTGCCGTAGGCAAGTACATGATGCTTCTTGCAATTTTCTTCTCAACAGCATTCACAATCCAAGTACACACCATGTTGTTACAACGAGACCAAGACGCATAATCAGGGTGATTCTCAGCAACTTCTGGATATGTTCCATTAACAAACACCTCTTTATTCCTAGCTCCTAAAGCCATTATCATCGATCTACGCCAAGTATTGAAGTTACCTAAACCAGATAACTTCTCAGAGACAAGAGAAATACCAGCATGATCGGCATAATGAACATAGAGAGGATTGGAGTTAGGATCATGTGGAGAAGACAACGGTCCACGAGATTCATCCGCCATTGTTGCCATATCCAGAAACCTTCAAAAGAAACAAGATTCGGAGATCCGTCGAACAAGAATCAATCCAAATCGAACTCAATAGAGAGAGTAAATCGCAATCAGGTAGCCAATGAATGAAGAACAGAAGACGTAGATAGCGAAGAACTCCAAAAACAACGAGTCAACGAACACAAGAACAGAGATCGGAACACTCATCGATTCAAACGTGAAGATTCACCAAAAGAAACGAAATCAAAGAGAGAAACGCGAGAATCAACAAGATTTTCCGAGAAAAGAAGTAGGAAAACGCGATTCATTGCTCTGATACCATATTAGAATCTTGAGCTCAGAGTTAGTTACAGAGAAAATGAATGTGTATTTTGCTCAAGTTAAGTTTACAATCGTACAGTTACAAGTATATATACAACCGGTTTAGTAAAGGGAAGCTAAACCATTGGTTAGGCAAAAGGAAACCTTAAACCAATATAAACCCATAATCTAATAGGGTTCTTGAACAAATTAGCTCACATATCTCCAATGTAAAAACATGGTATGTAGCTAAACTTGTATGATCGAGTGTGATAAGTGTGATGAGTGTGATAAGTGTGATGTGTTCGTATGCAAGTATATATGAGCATAAAGAAAAGAGACAGAGAGATTTGTTAACGGGATTCGTTTCCTACATCCCCGAGACCACGTAAAGAACTCATTCACTAGAAAAGGCTGCAACAAACTATTGCTATATGGTATTCAGCAAACACCCATGCTTACCCCTCTAATCTAGAATTACAATGATGAGAGCAACTACTACTATGACAAGTATAGTTCTCTATAACAAAACTATCAACAAATCTCTATCGGTATGGTAGGACGACGTCACACACATCCATGTGCATCTTCAATAAACTTTAAACGCGTGCTGCTTTATGTCACCGTCTTGTTCTTTTTATACTCAAAGGACATGTTGTCCTAAATTCCATCTCACATGGCTTATTTTCTAAATTTTAGCATCATAATCTTTTTATTTCATCACCTAAATATATAGAAATATTCTATCAAGCTCCAGATTCTTGAGCTTAAATTCTCCCCCTTTTTCACTGAGTTTTACAACACAAGCTCAATAACCTTTAAACACACTACACATCTTAAACTCCACCTGAATCAAGTACCATCTCTCCTTGCTTGAATGGAAAATTCTGTGAAACACAATGCTCCTCTTGATATCTTCACGACATGACTATTCTCATCCTCTTCAACTTTTCAACTAGCCACAAATACCATATCCAGAATCTACCCGAAATAAGATGAATCTCTACGAGCACCTGCTCTGATACCAATTGTAAAAACATGGTATGTGGCTAAACTTGTATGATCGAATGTGATGTGTTCGTATGCAAGTATATATGAGCATAAAGAAAAGAGATGGAGAGATTTGTTAACGGGGTTCGTTTCCTACATCCCCGGAACCACGTCCAGAACTCATTCACTAGAAAAGGTTGCAACAAACCATTGTTATATGGTATCCAGCACACACCCGTGCCTACCACTCTAATCTAGAATTACAATGATGAGAGCAACTACTACTATGACAAGTATAGTTCTCTATAACAAAACTACCAACAAATCTTTATCTGTCTGGTAGGACGACGTCACACACATCCATGTGCATCTTCAATAAACTCTAAACGCGTGCCGCTTTATGTCACCGTCTTGTTCTTTTATACTCAAAGGACATGTTGCCCTAAATCCCATCTCACGTGGCTTATTTCCTAAATTTTAGCATCATAATCTTTTTATTTCATCACCTAAATATATAGAAATATTATACTTTATCGCATCTTGATGATTCCTTTTTATTCTCTGAAGTGTGTGTCACACACCATTATCTGTGTGTAACACAAGTACACGAACTAAAGCTGGACACACACCATTATCTGTGTGTAACACAAGTACGCGAACCAAAACTCCAATACTGTAGCAATCTATTAAGCTCCAAATTCTTGAGCTTGTATCCAAGAGCTTCAGTCTTTTCCAACCCATCTATCTCCTTTTGCCCCGGTTAGGTCAAGAGGATCATCAAATCTTGGGAGAAGTCCTTTGGCTCAAGGACTTGAGAGGCTTTAGAACTATATATATATAAGCAATTCTAATGTGAAGTGAGAAGTGACCAACTTGAATATTTGTTCTTATGTAAGATGCAGAAGTAAGTGTTTAAATCGTATTGTGTGAATGCCTTGTTCCACAAGTTGCCTTTTTGTTCTGTGATTATTTTGTAATTCATTGTATCATATAAACTTGATGTCCCATTACTGATTTTGATTATTAATTGTATATAGAAAATACTAATCAAAATAAATCAAACGAAACCGTTTATAGTCCAAATTAAAAAAAAACAGTGATGAGCCATTTTGGAGATGCTCACGACAGACATGTTTGACAGAGGTGGAGAAGCTTCTAGAAGACTGGGGATTGAGCTCAACGCATCAAAGACGCGTTTCAGAATACGTGTGTAGCTAGTATTGTTGAAACATTACACGTGGAGTTGAATCTAGATCGTGATCTCCATAATAAGCAGTTTAAACGTAGATGTACTTGCTGTTAGGTTTCACCGGACTTTTTAAATCAATCAAATATTACCGATAAAAACAAACAATGATGGCAAAGTACTACAAACCTTTTACCAAAAAAAAAAAAAAAATTACTAAAAACCCTTAACCGTTTTGAGACAGCATATAAAAACTGCCCCTGGTGTTTTATTTCTCTTATTACCTTCCGTAATGCCAGCCGTTGCCAAGCTTTTCTCCAGGTGATCTTGCTCATCTCCACTGTTTTGTGTCTTATTGCTACTTGAACTCTTTGAATTCCTTTTAACCTTTTAAAAATATTTGTAAGGTTTGAGCAATGGGTACACTTCTTGAAAATGTATATATTTTGCTCACTCTTGATGATTAGATTGTTCTTCTAAAAATATTTCTATGGTTCATTGATTTAGTGACACAGGTTTATAAGATCATGAGTGTTATGAAAATATGATTTCTGATTAACGTTGAAAAGAATACATGGTTCAGTATTTATACATAAGTGGTTTAGGCAAAAGGAAACCAAACCACTAAACCAATGGTTAGCTAAACCAATAACGGCAACTAAACCAAAGATAATACATATGCTAATAGTTTTGATGGCGTTAATTTGTTTTCTGCATGTAATCTTTACAAGCTCCATTTGATTATGATTCATTTCTTGGCCTTCTTAGTTTTAGGTCATGCACGTATTAACCAACCTAGTTACTTATATAACAGAGTTTCAAACCTATTTAGTCATGTTTAGACGTGAAAAGGACTCTGAGTTAGCATAAGACAAGTGTGGCTGTATTATGGAGAGAAACGGAATAAACCCCGTGTAATGCTATGTGATATCTAATCTACCACCATTCTTTAGTCGACAAGTTTGTGACTGATAGGGATCTGTTGCTGATGAATCATTGCAGAACAATATTCAGCACATGGATATCTCAACCCAGATCTTGTTTAACAGATCCATTACCTTGAGCGTTATGGTTTGATGGTGAAAAGAGATAAACATGTAGAAAAACTTACGAAATAAGTTCATAGATTAGTTTTGACTCGAGTGAAGTATAGTTTATTGTTTAAAATGTAAATCATGTATGTGTAAAGGGATTTGACCAGAAGAGCACACTTACGTGCAATCAAAATGAAGCCACAAACTAATATGAAACAAACATGACATGTGGTTAAGTATGATGATTGATGATCCGTAAGATCCAACGTAAAATATGAAGCAAGAATTTTTGTTTTAAAAACCAATCATCAAGACGAGGTTAAATCTACTAAGGTTTATGTTTAATACAATTCTACTATTTGTTTTATGTTTCATGTTTACACTAGACTTTATAATCATAGTTTTAAGCCGTCACCGATATTAGCTTGTAACTTCATTTTACTTCGGTTCATCTTGGTCAAATCCCTTTACACATACTGACATACGTACCTTATATTTTTAACAATAAGCTATCTACTCGAGTTAAAATCAATAATTGTAAACTTGCTTCATAAGTTTTTCTAAAAATATATATTTATCTCTGTGTGTGTGTGTGCTCCTGGTTTGGAATGATCACTGAAGCTCACAGTTGCCTCTTTGAGCTGTATTCTTGTCAAAGGATGTGAGAGTTGGTTGCTCAAGGTCCCACAGAGTGGATCCACTAAAAGACTCCCCGAACGGGTATATTTTGTATTACATAGTGTTTTATCTCAGGTTCATGGTGTTTTTAATCGGTCTATACGTCTTAAATGGAGCTAACTGTTTACATCTTTTTGGTCTCACAAGGAGAAGACAAATGCCATCGCACATATATATAAAACCTTGAGATTCTTGAAGTCGTTCGTCTCATCTGAGCCATGCTACTAGAGGTTCCTAACGTGGCAGCTAATTCCCATGATGCCAAAGGCAAGGTAACTAGCAAGAATTTTCATCGCATGCTCGAGGTCAGCGAAAAGCAAGCATTTACTGCTCTTGAGAACGTTCGTCATCATGTCATGGTAGCAACCCGAGCTATCACCAAAAGGTGACTTCGAAAAGGCTTTGCTTTTGAGGAAATTGAACTCTCTCGATTTCTTGAAACTGCTCAAGAATCATGGAACCATCCTTTAATACTGTGAATGCCAGGAAAGAGGAGGCGTTGAGGACTTACCTCGTCATATTGCCATAATGTTTGATCTCTCTGAGAACCAATTCCACAGCATCATCAAGTTACACGTTGCATTAATGTCCACGATGTCCAGCACATCATGTTTCAAACCTTGTCTTTCCAATTAAAATAAAAACTTTTACAGTTAACATAAAAAGCTTGATGGTCTTTCAGAGAACAACGAAAGAGCAATGAAGGCTAGGAGTGGTGGTGGCAGTCTGGATCTAAGTACAAGAAGAAGACATAACAATTGATTAAAAAATCGTTAAGAAATCATCTTAAGGTTCCTTAATCTCATAGTCGGTCCTGCAACGAGTCAATGACAGAATCTTGTAGACACTATCTTTACAAGAAAAAATTCTATAAAAATACTTCATTTTAATTTCTTTAAGCTTTTTAATATCCAATTTTTTTTTGGTATCCAATTTAATATTTTAACTAATTATGTTGCAAAAAAAAAATTAATATGTTTATTTTAATACCAAAATTTTACTTATTTTAATTAAAAGTATTAATAGTTTCAATAAATTTTTAAAAATATCTCTAAAATTTACAAAAAATCTTATTTTATATTTTGTTTGAGAAATAAAGGTAAGTAAACTGTATATAATTTTAAAATTTGCAATAAAAATAAGTGTTAAATATTGAATTTAATTTATTTTCTGAAATAGAAAATAGATTTTTTTTCAAAATTAAAATTTTAAAATTTACAGTTTTTTCCTTAATTTATTTACCTTCTTTCCGAACTATATAGAATACAAATTTTTTAATATTTTTACTTAGATTTTAAATATTTTCTGATTTTTTTTTGAAAATTATTAACAATTTTATTAAAATAAACAAAGTTTGGGTATTAAAAATTCATTTTAAAATTTTGTGTATTAAAATAGATAAAAAAACTAGTTGAGCATTAAACTAGATAGAAAAACATTTGGATATTAAAATATTTAATAAAATTAATTTGATATTTTTATGAATTTTTCACTTCTTACAATGTAGAAGCATGGTCCACGTATTCGAAATTGTATCCTCAAAGATGAATTTGTCAGTGTGCTGACCGATTTTTTTTTTCTTGTCAACTGTCCATTTAATTAGATTAAATTGTGATTAGATGAGCTGATTCTACAAAAAGTACACCCGTGTATCTATGTTTGATCTATAGGGAAAAAATATTACTTATGTTTCTTGTCTCGTTTCCTAAAAAGTCTGCCAAAATTTTCTTTTTTTTTGAGGAATATGAATCATGTTTATATTTTCTTAAATTCTCTTATAATTTCTAGAACATTTCAATTTCTGTCACAGTCCATCAAATTCGTAATCATATACACTAGGTCGGTCTTGAAACGGTCCGAACTCACCGATTCAAACGATGGAAAAGTATATATTAATTTACAAAAGAAAACGTATATTAAATACTATACTAGTTGTATAAAATTCAAGAAATTTGACTAAAAATTGTGCGTTGACTAGTGTCACGCAACCCACACGTAGACCAAAAGTGCTCAAAGCTGGTGGCTGTGAAAGTTTCTTGTAACTCTCTTCTCAAATTTTTCCTTTTTTAAAAAATTTATTTTCTTATTCTCTCTTGTCTCTGCCAGCCAACATCCACTGGAGCTCCTCACAGAACGGCACGAGAGAGACATCCTCTCCCACCCACGACGACCAGTTTGATAACCTCATCTACCCTCAAAAAAAATTTCAAATCTTTCGACTCAATTCTCTCCCCTCTTTTCTTGAAACGGGAAAGAGAGAGAGGAATAAGAAGGAAGGAGAAGATTCTAGAAAAAAAGATCAAATGGAAGGCTCAGGGACATGGCAAGGATTGATCCTCGTGAGTATTGTGACATGGATCTGTCTATCTTCATATCTGAGATTGACCCATAAGTTTAGATCTCTTGTTCAACCATGGGTCGCTCGTCAAGTCGTCGGTGGTGTTCCCCTCATCCTCGAAATTCAGGTTCTTGACTAAACCCAAAACCAAAAAGATCCTAACTTCATTGTCTTTCCATTTCTAGATCAATAAAGGTTATTTCTTTTTTTTTTTGCAGAAACATCAGAATGGAGTGATGGATGCTTTCTTCTCAGCGCTGTCATGTGTTGTCTCTGTGCCCTTTTACACTGCTTTCTTGCCTCTGCTCTTTTGGGTAAACATCAAAGTTGGAAATGGTTTTTTAATTGTGAATGCGATCGTAATTTTGATGGCATGTTACAGAGTGGTCATGGTAGATTGGCTAGGCAGATGACTCTGTTGATAGCATTTTGTGACTACTTGGGAAACTGCATAAAGGTATTAACTTTCCGTTACGCATTCTTAATTTAGAAGAAGGAACTTTGGGTTTATTCTTTTTTTTTTTTTTTTTGGGTTTATACTTATAGACAGTCTTCTGTGTTTGTAGGATGTTGTATCAGCTCCTCGTCCTAGCTGCCCACCAGTGAGAAGGATTACTGCTACAAAAGATGAGGAAGATAATGCAATGGAATATGGCTTGCCTTCTTCACATACTTTAAACACTGTTTGCTTATCTGGGTATGTTATCTGCACTCTTTACCCCGTTTGTTGTAGAATCTCGTAGTTGTTTTCTAGCTAGTGAAGTCTGCTAAAAGCTGGAAGGGGAATGCTATAAAGTCTCATTTTTGACAATGGTATCAACTATGCTTACTGATAGTTATTCGGATGAACATGAATCATTTAGTGCAATTTTCATTGTTGTGAACGATACTACACCGCTCTTTAGTAAAGCAGATGTTGATGTAGGTATAGAGGTTTTATGTTTAACACTTTGTCTCCTTATTGGTTGGTGTTTCAGATATCTGTTGCACTATGTGTTATCCTTTTTTGAGCATGAAGATACTTCCATCCGATACTATGGATTTGCTCTTGCTTGTCTGTTGGTAGCTTTAATTGCATTTGGTAAGATCAAACTCATACCAGGGAAATGCACATACCTTGCAAGTATTTGATTCCTCAACTAACACAATTAATTTTCTTCCTAGGAAGGATTTACTTGGGCATGCACAGTGTGGTCGATATCATGGCTGGTCTTGCCATAGGAGTCCTTATTCTAGGTCTTTGGCTTAACGTCAATGAAAAAATCGATGACTTCATTACCTCAAAACAGAATGGTAAGCATTGTTCATAGTTTCACATATACTCTTACTTGCAAACACCTTATAACACAGAGAAGCTATATGACTCTGTCGATTGTGCAGTTAGCTCCTTCTGGACTGCTCTGAGTTTTCTGTTGCTATTTGCTTATCCGACCCCCGAGAACCCAACTCCAAGCTACGAGTATCACACCGCCTTCACTGGGGTTGCACTAGGAATTGTAAGCAATCAAGAAATGTTGTATAATGCAAAAGATGGTTTATCCAGAAAGTGGCCTTGATCAATGGTTTTATTTGTCTTAGGTGACTGGAGTTCAGCAAACATACAGCCAATTCCACCACGAAGGGGTTCCACGAATCTTCTCACCTGATCTTCCAGTTTCAGCCTATCTTGGGAGAGTCATGGTGGGGATACCAACGATACTCTTAGTAAAATTCTGCAGTAAATCCCTTGCTAAATGGATCTTGCCAACAGTATCCAACACACTTGGGATTCCAATAAGATCCACCACGTACATTCCCAAGCTCAAGCTAGACAAGGGATATGCAAATGGGAAGAATACGGACGAAACTAAGAACTCAGTTGGGTACTCACAGAAACTGTGCGAGTTATTGAATCAGGACTCCTTTGATATTGATACCGGTATAAGATTCTTGCAATACGCAGGTCTTGCCTGGTCTGTCGTTGATCTTGTTCCTTCTCTATTCTCTTACTTCAACTTGTAGTGACAGTTACATTGTCTGGTATATTATATAATCTTAGCATGCCACTGTACATCACTTGACCATAAACAAAGTCTCCATAGTGGTAAAGAACTTCATATAAGGGAAAAACATCGAGACTAATAAAAAAATATCTCATGTGAAAAGAATTCTGATACAGAAGGGAGCTAAACAAATTCAGCCAAACACAAACATTCATGGGGGGTTTAAGAGTTCAGTGACCTCGTTGCCTATTTTACACTATTACAAGCGAGAGGGCTAAATCACAAATGCGTTTTACCAGATATAATAAGCAGAGATCTTCAAAAACCAACAACAGGACTTTGCAGCTGAGAGGAGGTGACTAGCGCTTATAGGAAGTAGTCGGGAGTCCTTCGGGTCACATCTGGTTCTCCTCTCCTTGGGGCTGGTTCAAACTGTTTCACATTTTACACTTGGTTAGTTTTTTTTCTTCTTTCACTGAGGAAGAAACTGAAGGTTTCTGGACATACCTGAATGAAGGTGTGGTTCCTGCAGTCATCGACCTCGAGAATGGAGGCCATGTTTCCACAGCGATAGCAATAGTTTGGTGCACTGAAGATTGTAACCACCTTTTGCTCCTGTCAATGGGAATGTATTTTTTTAACATAGTTAGCAAAGATTCTCAGGTTTGGCTAGTATATGCAGGGAAGAGAAGATTGATTGCATTACGTGTGCCCAGTTGAATCCATCCATCACCAGTTGATGCGCTCGAGCGATCAGTTTTAAGCTATTAGAGTGGTTGAATTGTTCGGAAATGTCCTAGGGAAACAAAAAATGAAAAAGAGAGTCAACTACACACATCTGGAACAAACAAAATGGAGGTTCAGGATAGCTTCTGAAACTGAGGCTACGTATTTCAGTACCTGACCAAATGTATATCCCGCACCACGAGGAGAGATTCCCCAGCCACATCTGTCATCAGGATCAGACCATAATAAGTCACACATCGGCCCTTCATGTGGAACTTCTTGAACCCGATCAAAGTTCCTAATGTTGTCAAGGGTCTCGATAGACGGTGACAATCCACCGTGAAGGCAGAATATTTCCGACTCCACCTGCAAACAGGAGATATGACATTAGACGCTCAGCATCCCTATATGTTGGAACTACAACTCTTAGAAACACCACCACACTTCCCAACCAAGTATGTAACACACGAACAAGCAAGCATGTGCCAAAAAGCCTTTCTTTTATATCGAATACAGAGAGCGCCAAAACGTCAGCAATGAGTCCTCTATCGAATATTGAGAGCATTGAAACAGACAGTGGGTCATCTATATTATATGAGTATATAAATGTGCAGCTTGATGTTTTAAGCACTAACCAAGGCTGTTAGGGGGAAATAGTCAAAGAGGTCCGTAAATATCTTCCAAACATTTGCATTTCCATACCTGCAAGAACAAGGTAACTTTGTTTAACAAACTGAAGGAGAAATTACCCAAAAGATTTTCCTAGAGGCGTAAAAGGACAATTAAATGTCTTTGATTAGCACTAACTGACAACTAACGTGTGGAAAAAAATATATAAAAATATAATACTATCAGTCAAATGAGCAAAGCAATATCAGAGACCAAATGGACGTGCAGAGTAAACAATTTATACAACATAAAGATGTTGGAGACTCACTTTCGCAGGCATTCATCATAAAATCCATAAACTTGAGTAATCTGTCAGAGCGAGAAAAAGTAAACCATGAGTCATAAAAAGTTTGAGGACAGAACAGTACAGCAAAGAAAATATAGGAAAACTTTACGGGCTTGTAATCTATATAGTACAGTGCATACACATGAACATATATATTGTAAGTAATTTGTAACTATTAAGGGTCTCGTCTAAGATTTTGACGACAGAAGAATTATCTCAACTCTGTATACCTCAGAAAGTGAAGATACAAATAGAAACAAAAGTTAGTTTACCTGACGACTTTCATGGTTCCCTCTAAGAATAGTGATGCGCTGAGGATACCGTACTTTCAAGCCAACTAGCAGCTATTAAAAGTTGGAAAGTAAAGAAAAGAAAATGGAATTAAAAGTAAAGAAAGGATCAGAATCGAAATTTGGCAGACATTCATAAACGTTGGAAAGAGAGACAATCCAGTATAGACCCATGATATTTGATTTAATAGTATAACAAGACAAATATGTCTTTCTAATTCGAAATCAGATAATTATTGTTGAACCAAAAAAAAAAAAAGAACTGCAGATGGTATAAACTTGGTACCGTAACAGTTTCGACAGAATAATATCCACGGTCGACATAGTCTCCCATAAATAGATAGTTGGTATCCGGGCACTGCAAAAGAGCGTATGATGGACATTCATTAGACAACAAACTGGAACCAGAGATGAAGCCTCAGGCACTACTTCGAATATAAGCCATGAAAAGAGCTACACATAACTCTGAGTATTCGATGAGCACGCACTGAGACTTTGTATTAGCCACCCAGAATAAAATTGCTAGAAAAGGTGGA
This sequence comes from Eruca vesicaria subsp. sativa, assembly GCA_932364175.1. Classification (NCBI taxonomy): domain Eukaryota; kingdom Viridiplantae; phylum Streptophyta; class Magnoliopsida; order Brassicales; family Brassicaceae; genus Eruca; species Eruca vesicaria. The sequence continues at coordinate 487,178 of CAKOAT010071821.1, read as the reverse complement.
TGCTGAGTAAAATACAAAACTTGCTTCTTTGCAGCCATTAAGGATCTTACCATTCCTCCAATACGGAAAAGCTCTGCAAGATCATGGAATTGTCCGTGAATATCACCACAGATTGTTACTGGACTTTTGACAGGCTGTGTGCAAGTAAATATACAAAATATTAAAATTAACTATAGTTAAACCAAACAAAATGTGTTTATACTAATTCAAGCTAATTACACAATATATTAAGAGATGCAAGCTCAAACAAACAAACCTGAACGTTGCTTTCATCCATCAAAATCTCCTTAGCTTTCTCGCATAATGCTCTGACCTATTAAAAAAAAAAAAACAACACTGCACATGATAAGTTCATCTTTCACCTCCTTTTAAACTCCTAAAGAGATAAGTATCATAAACATTAACAGTGAAATGTCAAAGAGACCACTTTGATATAACAAAGTCATTTCTTTTCAACCTCTACTTATCCCAAAAGCTATTCTCCACAAATCTTACATCAAACCGGGCAATCGCATACTCACATAAGAAGAAAAAACAATTTTTTTATTTGAAATAAAATCTGAGATCCAATCAAACACAATTTTAAACGACAAGAAACGATAAAAAACCATGTTATCGGAAGAGAGATGGAGGCACCTGTTGCTCGGAGAGAGGCTTGCACTGCATGAGCTGGGAGATCTGCTCATCTAGATCGAGCGTTGCGTCCGTCGGAATCGAATTCGCGCCCATCTTTCTTTATGGTGCTGCGTCTTTCTTCTTCGTCGTCGTTTTGGCCTCTAGTCGGATCGGGAAAACGGATCAAAGGTTAACAGATTAGGGGAAGACCTAACACTCTCTAAATTGGATGGATTCTGCGTATTCTTCGCCTTTGTTTAGAGTGGGGGTTTGTAAGCTTTCAAGACGTGTCTTTAATTTTACTTTAGTACCCTTTATCTTTTGGAGTACACCGTTAATGTCTTAAAATCTGTTAATTTGTTTCTTTAATTTTGAACAAGTGAACGATGATATTATATGTCTTTTTCTATGTACTGTAAACAGAGGTACCATAAAATTCCGAATTATTAATTATATATCTTTTAAACACAATAAAAATTTATATGGTTCCAATTTTCCCAAATTAAAGATTACAAATCTTCACAAGTTTAATAAATATTTTTTAAACATATTTAGTAAACTATAAATTTAATACTTGATAGATAAATAAATAAAATAAACTAATAAATTCTGTCAATATATAATTAAATAATTTAAAATATAATTTAACTTACTGAAATAATAAAAATTCAAAATATTATAGTATAAATAAGTAATTATTTATCAACAAATAACTTCATTAAAATTATAAATTAATTATATTTTCTTAAACTTGCAATATAATATAATTCAATTTGTTTATCTTACAATCGCAATACAATTTATTTTATTTTTAATATTTCATAAAAAATATTTTATAACATTTTGATGATATTTTTTCTATCAAGTTTCGTTGATGTTTGATAAAAAGATATTTGAAAGTTTATATGATGCATATTTTATATAAAATAAATTATTTTTCATTTTACAGAATAATATATTTAAAAGATAAAATGTAAATTTATGTAAACTTAAATTTATAAATTAATAAATATGATATTCTTAATATTATTAAGAAAAAAATTTTAAGATAGACTTTAAAAAGTTTTTGTCACAAATATATATCTTAAAAATAAAAAAGACCAAAATACATTTAAATATATACTTATATTCCTAGAATTAATTAATCTAGACATTAGAAACTAATTTATTAAATTAGAATCTTATTTTTATCTACTAATAAAGAATTGCCAATTAAATTTTAAATGGTCATACTAAAAATGACATATATCATATCATAACAATAATCTTATCATATATGCAAAAAATGTTAGTAGACAATTTAAATCAAATACTAAATCCAAACAATATATATTTTGCAATAAATCCAACTACTAACAGACATCCTTCAAAACACGTCAGTTGATTTGGAAAGAATATTATTTTAAGTATTATATATATTCACATTAATATGCACAACCGTGTGGGTTTTATTTTATTTTTTAATTTTTGTTTATATTTTACGATGCATTTATAAGGTTAATCGTATTACATTCATTTATTTGTTAGTGATTGTTAACAATTTATTGATGTCATATAAATAAGCTAAACATCAGAGAAGTACACCGAAACTGCTATACGTTTTATTTTTTTATAAATAAATATTTATTTGTATAAATGATGATATATATATTTAAATTTATTCATTTAAATAATTGTTTAATATGATATTTTTAAACACAATAATTTAATATTTTATAGTAATTATTTTTTATCTTGTAAACCAGCAATAATATAATTCCTATTTTTAGAATATGATCCTTATATTTGGAAAATAATTTTTATGAAACAAAATTTTATGATAATATATACTAAAATATGCATCTATGATAAAATAGGAAAAAAACAAAAAGTAATAAAATATAGGATTATTAATTACTGTTTTCATAATTTTTAGTTAGAAATTAATTTTGGAAATATTTTAGTAGTAGAGTAACTAATAACTTTAATAGTATAACATTGTAAATAAACTGAAAAATAAAATAATATTTTTTATAGGTATTTCTGTTTTAATAAAGTAGATATATATTTTTGACACCCAAAATCAAAATTTTATGTCATAGAAAAAGTGCTCATTTCAAAAAAAAAAGTAACTATTCTCTTATTGTTCTAAATAAAACAAAAAATAACTATACAGAAACCTACACTTAAACACTCATCATTTCGTATTTCACTTTTAAATTTGTCAAACTAAATTAATTATAGCACCCACGCTAATTATGTAAAAAATATAAATCACATATGTTTGCTAAAATATCATTTATCTTAAAAAATGAGTTACAATTTAGTAAAATCTATATACTGAGATACCTAAAACAAAATGTCTACTCGATTTATATTTTTACCAAAATAAAAATATCACATAGATCTGTAAATAAAATATATGTTTTATTGGACAAAATTTTATACGAACCTTTTTCGTGAGCTTAAAGTGTGGATAATAAACTAGTTTAGAATTAAAAGCTGAAATTTAGGGTTTAAGGTTTAAGATTTCGGATTTAAAGTTTAAAGTTTAGGGTTAAGAGTTAAAGATTAAGGTTTTAGAGATAGGATTTCATTTTTTTTCTTTTAAGAAAATTAAAATTTTCGCAATAAAAAATATTATTTTGCCATTTTTGTTTGGGCAAATCTCCAATATAGCACTTTTTGAAGTTTAAGTCACAAAAATAGCTTTCAAAAACTAAAATAACCAAAATAGCACTTTATATTTTGAAAATTTTAAAATTTTTATTTTTCAAAAATAGAAATCTTATCCCAAAACTCCGCTCCCCAACTCTTAACCCTAAAACCTAAATTCTAAACCTTAAACCCTAAAATCTTAACCCTAAACCCTAAATACTAAGTCTCACCCCTTAACTCTAAACCCTAACTTCTAAATTAATTTATCATTGGGATATAAGTGTATATTTATCTCTTTTGATAAAATATTAAGTACTATTTTGGTCATTTTTATTTTTAAGTATTATATTTGTGAGAAAAAAAAAATTATTGCTATTTTAGTTATTTTCTCTTTTTTTTAGTTCTATTTTTGTCACAAAAAATTTAAAATATTGTCCTATTATTAATTTAGAGACGTTCACCGTAATATCAAAAGCTGGGAAAATTGCCTATTTCATTCTGAACTTTACCAGTCGTGTCTATTTCTTCCCGAACTTTGTAGTTGTGCGGATTTCATACTGAACTAAATAAAAAATTAAAAAATACTACCTGAATTTTGCTCATCATGCCTTTTCACTCTCGAACTTTATAACAGTGCATATTCCACACTAAACTAAATAAAAGTATAAAAATACTACATGAACTCTCAAAATCGTGCATAAACCATCAAATTTGTTAGTCATTCATTAATTTATCAAAACGACGTCAGTTTCGATTAATTTTATAAAATAGAAATTTAAAAATACTACATAAACTTGCAAAATCGTGCTTATATATATATATTAACCATCAAAGATGTTACACATCCGGTAATTTATCAAAGCGACGCCATTTTTTATAAATTCTGTAAATTATTTTAAATATAAAACACAAACTCTTAAAATTGTGCTTATATAAAACTATATATATATATATATATATATTGATCATCAAAGATGTTAGTTATCTCTTAATTTATCAAAACAATGTCATTTAGAATAAATTCTATAAAACTAAAAAAAAATTATGGGATGTTCGAATTCTCACACTAATTGACAAGTATAAAATGAATATTTAAATAAATAATAATTAAGTTATTTACAAAATAATTATTTGTAAATTTAAATTTAAAACATAAATAATTATAGATGGATTTGATAAATAAAAAAAAAAACAAAAAATTATAACATTTATTTGATTAAAAACTTATATAAGTTAATGTTTACACAATTTATACAAGAAAGTTACCTTAGTCTAGTAATTATTATGCTCTTACTTGTCCATCACTGTGAAAGTTTTATGATTTATTTCTATATATAAGCATGTTTTTGCAAGTTTATGTAGTATTTTAATTTTATAAAATTAATCTAAAATGACATCATTTTGATAAACTAACGGACAAATTTGATGGTTTATATATATAAGCACGATTTTGAGAGTTTGTGTTATATTTTTATACTTTTGTTTAGTTTAGTGTGAAATATGCACTACTATAAAGTTGAGGAAGGAAAATGCACGATCTGTAAAGTTCATATAGTATTTTTAAGTTTTTGTTTAGTTCATTATGGAATACGCACTATAACAAAGTTCGAGAAGAAATATGCACATATTGATAAAGTTCTGGTTGAAATAGACCATTTTCCAATCAAAAGCTATCTCATATAATCGTAGGTGAGAGATATTAAACAAAAAGGTAATAAATATATTTTTCACGCGTTGTGTCCGATCCAAAAAAAGAAGCAAAACAAGTAAATTAGGGTTTTTCTCTACCTTAAGCTTCTCCATTGCGTGTGAACGACTACCGTTGAATTGATTTCTTCGTCTCGATTCGATTCTCTCTTCCGATTATTAAGGTTCTCTCTCTCTCTCTCTCTAGATCCTCTCCGCGAACGTATATATCTCTCTATTTCGAGCTTTTAGATAGCCAGCTTTCTTCTCTTCTCCTCTAATTTAGTTCTGATAGATCTGATTTGAGATTTTCTGCGGGTTTCATCTTTCCAGCTTATGGGTTTTGATAAAGCCCTTTCCTTTATTCACAATCTGCGTTTCTCTGCTAACTAGACCTTTGTGGAATTTGCCAGGTTCATTTTTGTCAAGGATAACTAGTAGACCGGACCAGCTACGATCGTTTTGATTATATAAAGTCGCAAGCTTTTTTATTAGATTTAGGAGAAAATTTCAGATATGAGTGCATCATGGGCAGATGTGGCTGATTCAGAGAAGGCTGCTTCCAGGGCAAAGCCTGCTTATGTTCCCCCTCATCTAAGGAACAGACAATCAGAGCCTGTTGCTCCTTCTCCACAGAATGATCGTCCAGGGTATGGTGGTCAACCGGCTAGATGGGCTCCTGGAGGTGGTGGAGGCGGTGGCTACAGGAATGATGTAGGGCGTCCCAGCCAAGGCTATGGTGGACGAGGAAGTGGTGGTGGTGGTGGTGGATGGAACAGCAGAGGTGGAGGATGGGACCGTGAAGTTAATCCTTTTGGAGATGATGCTGATTTGGAACCCGTCCAGGAGACTACTGGCATTAACTTTGATGCGTATGAAGATATTCCGATTGAGACCAGTGGGGGAGACGTGCCTCCTCCTGTTAACACATTTGCAGACATTGATCTTGGGGAGGCGTTGAATCTGAACATTAGGAGGTGTAAGTACGTGAGGCCTACACCCGTACAGCGTCACGCTATTCCGATACTGCTTGCAGAGAGGGATTTGATGGCCTGTGCTCAGACAGGGTCTGGGAAGACTGCTGCTTTTTGTTTTCCGATAATTAGTGGAATCATGAGAGATCAGCATCTTCAAAGACCTCGTGGTTCAAGGACCGTTTACCCTCTCGCAGTCATCCTTTCACCAACAAGGGAGCTGGCATCTCAGGTAACATAGATAATCTACTCATTCTCTCACACAGTATATTTTTTTCAGAGGAAAAAACTATGTGTATTTTTACTACACACATTGCTGACGGTGTGATTTTTGGGCAGATACATGATGAAGCCAAAAAATTTGCCTACCAAACTGGTGTGAAGGTTGTTGTTGCGTATGGAGGAACACCTATTAACCAGCAGGTAATTATCGTCCAAAGATAGTTTTTTTCCTACTGCCTTTCTATGGATATTGCTTCATGCTTATAACGCTGTTGTTTGTTTTAAGTTAGTAGCAGCGTACTGCTACTGATTTGGGTTCTGCTAGCTCTTCTCTTCCTGATGCTAGTTTCATTTGGTGATAACATGTTTTGATTTGAAGTCAGCAATGCATAATTAATCTTGTATCTTACAAACTTTCCTTCCATTCTAATTGGCATTGTCATTTCGTTTGCATCATCATTGCGTAATATGCAGAAGCATTGGAGTTTATCCTGGTTCCAGGTGTTAGTCAATCAATCTTCCAGCATCGATTTGTTGATTTCATCTTTTACTGTTTGTGTAGCTCAGGGAACTTGAGAGAGGAGTTGATATCCTTGTGGCAACTCCTGGCCGGTTAAACGATTTGCTAGAGAGAGCTAGAGTCTCAATGCAGATGATTAAATTTTTAGCTCTTGATGAGGCGGACAGGATGCTTGACATGGGTTTTGAACCACAAATTAGAAAGATTGTTGAACAGATGGACATGCCTCCACCTGGGGTGAGACAGACTATGTTGTTTAGTGCTACGTTTCCTAGGGAGATCCAGGTTGGTTTCACTTGTCCATGTAACAACCCTTTTTGCTCTTAAATTCTGTAATTATATTCTAGGGAAGTAGCATGGTATGGAAAGCTTTATTTGTCAGAGGATAACGTGTTCTTTCGTTATATCTGTAACTTTGTGATGGTGAACCTTTGATGGTTTAGTTTAAGACTGTCAAAAGGGGTCAAATGCCGTATGGGTATAATATGAGAACAGCTGCATAGATTTCAGCACAAGAAGATTTGGTTCTTTATATTTATATTAATTTCTGCATATTTGTTTCTTGTACAGAGACTCGCTGCTGATTTTCTGTCGAACTATATATTTTTGGCTGTGGGAAGAGTTGGTTCAAGCACTGACTTAATTTCCCAAAGGGTTGAGTATGTCCATGAGGCCGACAAGAAAAGTCATCTCATGGATCTGCTACACGCACAGAGAGAGACCCAAGACAAGGTAATGCGTGAGTTACCATCTGTTGTTTACTAAGCCAAGATTTATTATCATAATTCTTTACGCCCTGCTAACTAATGATGGCTTTACTTTTCTTTTCATACACAGCAATCATTGACATTGGTTTTTGTGGAGACAAAGAGGTCAGCCGACTCTTTGGAAAATTGGTTGTGCATGAATGAGTTTCCAGCAACCTCCATTCATGGTGATAGAACACAACAGGTTCGTTGATTGATTGAGTTTGAACTTTTTTTTATCTTAATGTGAACACCAAACCTTGCTAATTTGAATTTATCTATATACTCCACACCAATTACAACTAAAACCAATCTAGTTAAAGACAAACTGTATCGTTTAATAACAAGCTGGATCATATTTTTTGAAATGACCTCTTTCTCTTTCATCATCAAGGATTTTGTTCTCTGTTGACTAAATATAACTTCTTTGTGCTATTATGCATTGAAGGAAAGAGAAGTGGCACTGAGGTCATTCAAAACTGGGAGGACACCCATTCTGGTTGCAACAGACGTGGCAGCACGTGGTCTTGACATTCCTCACGTGGCTCATGTGGTGAACTTTGATCTACCAAATGACATTGATGACTATGTCCACCGCATTGGACGAACAGGACGTGCAGGCAAATCTGGCATAGCAACCGCCTTCTTTAATGAGAAAAATGCACAACTGGCTAGGCAGCTCGCTGAGCTGATGCAAGAAGCCAATCAAGAGGTGCCTGAGTGGCTCACAAGATACGCTTCACGTGCTTCATTTGGCGGTGGTAAGAAACGGGGTGGTGGTCGGTTTGGTGGCCGTGACTTCAGAAGGGAAGGCTCTTTCGGTAGTGGTGGCGGCCGTGGTGGAGGCCGTGGTGGTGGCAATGACTACTATGGCGGAGGAGGGTATAGTGGTGGCGGAGGAGGCTATGGTGGTGGTGGATACGGTGGTGCTCCAAGTGGTGGCTATGGTGGAGGAGTGACCAGTGCTTGGGATTAGCCAAATAAGGCTTCCTAAATTTTCGTCCTTTTGACCTGACTCTTCATTTTATCTCTATATTCCCAAGAGAGCACATGTATTTTGCCCCTCACCTTTGAGATCTTTCATTCAAGAGATAGATATATAACTAGTCTTGCTATTAGGTGAGTCTCTGTGTTTTTTGTTCTCAGGCTATTTTTAGGAATTGGCCTTGAAAATAGACTAGTGTTTTCCGATTTTGATCTTGTTCTTGGTTTCTTCTGACAAATTCATTTGTTGGTTTGAAATCAAATTTGTTCTACACTTCCCTTTGTTGTTGACAATCTTTCTTGGTGAAATACAATCTCTAGTGTACCTCTTTCAGAACTTTCATATGCTTACAATTGTTGCTCTGTGTGAATCAACTGCTATTGCTATTCATCTTCTAAATCTTCTTCAAGTTCACTCTTCTGACATGCTTCAAGTACACAGCTGGTTTGGTCTTAACTCCAGGACCCTAAACAACATCCAGCCCCGTACTAAAGGCAAGTGTCGGCGTACAATCACATAATATCTTAGGCAAATTCTAAAGGAACACAATATGTTTTATTAACAAGAAATGGGTGCATACACAACTGATAGATAACAACATGTACAGTGAGTGGGATTGGTTGTATTTATCAACTTAAATAACAAGTGATTACACTAGTAGGTGCCATGCTGAGAAGGCTCCAGCCATCACTAGACCAAATTGCTTCTTATCTCTTCCTTTGACGCTCGAACTTGTGGGGACTGCTGCAATATTTTTTTGTTTGTTTGTTATTTTCTTGTTCTAGTTCCTAGAAAGACGGAATAATGTTTGCACGAGTAGAATTAAAACTGTCAAAGGAGTAGCATTAGTACCTCTAGGTTCAACATTCTGCAAGGCTTCAGTGAATTGCTTAAAAATCTTAGCGGCTACTGAATCTGGTGGCAAATGTAGAAGCTCTTCTTGCAGAAAAATGAAATATAAAATTGTGACCATGTAAATCAACGTCTTCTTTGTTTCCAGAAGATATTGTAAAAAAGAGATTTTGTTATGAAATTTCTAACCTGGGCACTGTGAAATATTTGCAGGGACATGACAAGTGGAAGGAAGGCTCATTGCACGGTTGGCATCAACTTTGAACCCTAAACCAGGATCATCCCTGTCTTTGACAAGAGTACAGAGACATCTCTTGGTTTGCCCTTTGTCTAGTTTTTCCTTGAGTGTGGTGCAACATGTTGAGTCTGGAGATTTAGCTTTGCTAGTGACAAAAGGAAGACAAGAGTAGAGATCAGATATGGAGTCCTGACATCCTTTTATGTCCTGATTCAAGTCTGATCTCACACCAAGAAACATGATTGCCACTGTTAAAAATAGAGCGAGCATTTTTCGATTTTGATTGTAACCCATGATTCTAATCACCAGTTTTATGCAACAATGAAACTCTATATGCCTCTTTATAAACTTATCTTCGGACTTGTTTTTTCTTCCCTCTCAACTTGGATAACTATAGTTCTAATTCTGCAAGAAACTTGTTTAAAATGTTTTAATAGTGACTACTAGTTGACATGTCTCATGTCTAAGTTGAAATTTAAGTTTTGCAATTATTGGAGGGCTACATAAATATATAAAAGTTGTTCACAGTCCCTTTTCACAATCTATACAAGATATCGACAAGGAAAGAGTGTAGAGTTTGTTCTCAAGTGAAGTGACTGTAAACTCAGCCACTAATTCTTGAACATTCTACCGTTTTTTTTTTTTTTTTTTGAACACAATACATTCTACCGTTTAAATTGTTGCAATAACAAGCCAATGGAAGAAAAAAAATCTACCTGCAAAGAGGAATCACTATGAGAAGAAGAAACAAGAACCATAAAGTGATTCTTACAGTGAGGTGAAAGGAACTAGAACTGTGATATAGAACTACATCCACACGATCTACTTCATGTATATTAATCAATTCCACTGAGTCTAGTATTAAAACACTGGTTACAGCTTATGGTATCTCCATAAAATATGTGATCCATCTGTGAGTTTGCAGCATCAGCTTCTGGTCTAACGTAAGCTGCGGAACTCAGCCAAAAGTGCAATGTGATCAGAAGACCATTCTGGGGATGGAAGAGCCGTGTGTTTCCTCAAGCTCTCTTCATCCAGCAGTTCCAATAACGATTCCACACTTAGTGTATTCCCTGAAACCATAAAAAAAATGCAAAATGTTTACAGAATGAAAAAGAAAACTGAGTTGCAAATTTGCAGGATTTGGTGAGGAACCTGTGTAAAATATGTAATCAAGTGTGCCTTTAAAGTCCCTAGTACAGTTGGTAAACAATGGTTCCAATGACGCAGGATCCATTCTTCTCCTTTGCTGCTCAGCAAAAAAGCTGTCTCCCATTCTTGAAAAGGACGCGTAAGCACTAACCTGCATGGCTCACAAGGTAAGATGATTATGCACATGTTGCAATTCTTGAAGATTTTAAGTATGTTTTTCATGATGATTTGGGAAAGATAATAATACCAATGGCAGCTGATGAGTTAGCTTGGCGTGAGGACGCAAAATTCCAAGAGGATCAACCATCACATCTGGGTGCATTGGATCAACCTTCCCCAAAGCAAGAAGTAAATGAGGAGCACTGAAAATATATTAAAAAAAAATAACACTTAAATAATCTGACTAGAGACTAGAATCATAATTTGATCTAGATTTTTGACATATTGGATATAACACCTTGCTGGTACTGTATTGAAATCTCCACACACAATCATTGATATATCTACACTGGCAGCTATTTTATCCATTCCCTTCAATAATACATGAACCTGTTTTGAGCAAGATTCAAATCCGGATTAGTAGTGATGTTAAAATTCTAAATCCAAAAGTTCTTTTGCAATCATACGTAACCTGCCAGAGCTTTACATCCTTCAGTTCATGAGAAACGTCTACATGTGTGTTAGCCTGAATTCAGCAAACCAATAACAGACAGAGAAAAAAAATGATCACCAAGAGACCTTTAAGGAAGAACAGGAGGAAACTAAAAAAATTACCAAAGAAGGGAACAATCTTGTAAAGATGCAAAACTTACCACACAAAGTAGCTGGCGTTTCCCAAATTTTGCTTCCAGGACAACTATTAATGCTACATTGTCCTTAAAAAAGGGAGAATCTAAATCAGTTTTACACGAAAATCAATGTGTGGAAACAAGAAGAGAGCATCTTTGAATACCTTAACCAATCGATTCAAAGCAACTTTCTTCTGGGCGACAGGAATAGTAAGCGTCTCAGTCAAAGATTGAGCAGCCTTATTGAACTCAACCTAGAAGAGTAGCACTTGATGATTAAAGCAAAAAAGGGCTCAAAACAGATACAAGTAATAAAGTGGGAAACTAAGACCTACGTCGTATTTTTTAACAAGAGAAAACCTGTCTCTTTTGTAAAAAGTAGCACATCCATCAATTGTGTTTGTATTACCAACGAAGACCTGAGATTATCAATACGTTCCATTCAGCACATTCTATCCAACAGAAATGATCATGAGGATGAGACAAAACAAACCTCATTGGCTTTCCTTTTAAAGAGAGCTTGGTACCCATGCTTATCCAGCTCAGGAGCGAAAAACTCATCAAAATGATCATTCTGTACCTGCAATCAGCAATACGAAAGAAGGAGATTTATATTTCTCTATGAACTACTCACAGGAGTGCACTTGCTCATAACTAAACCAAAAGCAATACCTCCTGTAGACAAACTATATCTGCATTGTAATTAACAATCTCCCTTAATAAATTCTGTCTACGATATGTCCACGAAAGAGCCCACGCAGGGCAGTAACTGTATACGTCACTACTCGCATACTTATCAGCCAATATATTATAGGACATCACAGTGAATGATCCCATAGGATCCACAGCTCCACTAACAGGGATCATACTACGAGGAGAAGATGATGGAGCTATAATAACACGGGAAGTTAATACAGTACAAGACTGCCCCACGTTCTGTTTTGTCTCTGCATTAACTACTACACACTCAAACTTCAAAACATGCCCCACATCATCAGCTATTGGTGTGTATGTCTTAGAGCGTCCAACCTCAACAAGTGTTTCTTCTTCATCGTTTCCTTCCGCGGAAGCACGCTCGTGTAACACACGGTGGTACCTGCAAATAGAAATCTAGAGAGTCAAATGAAACATCCCTCACACAGTCACACCTTTAAAATTTGAAAAAAAAAAAGAACAAAGATTAATAAGAAACATATACATAAGAACACAAAGCAAAAGAGTGAGACAAAGCCATTGGCATTGCTTACCATCTGTACTTTAAGAAATGACCTCCAAGAGGGGATGACTCCGGCACATCATCGGTGATAACGGTGTTATATGGACGCCGGAGAAGCACGTGAGGAGTAACTTCGCATCCAACAATAGGTATCTCCGACGGGAGATGTACTCGTATAACGCTAAGCATTGCTTTTCAGTAACTTTATGATAGTGGATGAATTCCCCTTTGTCCGGGATACATTGGCTTTAAATAGCCTGAGAGCAGTTACAAGGAATTAGGGATCCTATATAACCGAAGCTATATTAACGTAAATATCAAAACAGAGTAGCAACATAACATCCCTATTTTTTTTCACTTTAAGATTATGAGCTTGATTGTTTGTAGATTCTATTTCTAGTTTTAGATTTTCTAGAAACCACTTTTAACCTAATTAATCACGATTCTGGTAATTAGATTTCCTATTTTTTAGGGAATCTGGTTTTTGCATCCTCTTACTATTTTCTTCCTATAATACCAACGACCAAAACAAAAAATATTGATTTTTTTTTTCATTTTTATAAAGAGAAAAGTGCCATTAAAATCCAGAACTTTCAAATTAAAACTAATAAAACCTCTAACATATGTTTGAGCCAAAAAAATGTTAACTTTTAAATATAGGTCATTTTAACTCATATATTTTGATTGACTAGGCCATTCAATAAGTCCAAACAATCAATTGTTAAACTCGATTATAAAAATAGATGATTGTTAATTTTCTAAACGTGTTATTTTTTTTAAAAAAATAGTCAAATGACTTAGTTTTACTTTTTTAAACAATTAAAGCATTCTTTCGCGAAATCTGACTCTCAAATCGACATCATGTTCTTCACTCAAAAATGAGAAAGATGAAGCAATTTGGGGTTCTGGCTCGTGAAGAAGATGTTTTAAGTGTTTTTAAAAGTAAAACAACATTGTTTGATTAATATTTAATCATTTTTTGAAACAAATTCATTTAAAGAGTTAACACACGAATTTCTTAAGTGGTCGAGTTAACAAAATATGAGAATTAAAATGGCCAATATTTGAAAGTTGGAGTTTTTTTTGGCTCAAACATGAACTAAATTTTTTTTTTGCTCTAATTTGAAAGTTCAAGGTTTGGTTGTTCTCTCTTTTTATAAATTGCTAATTTTAGTAAATAGTCTACTATATAATACCTACACTACAAACTCCTCAACAACACATGCAGAGTAAACATGAACCTCAAAAATATTCTACATTTTTAAGCATTTGGAATTTTCTTACACTATCTTTTTCTGAAGTAGTTTGAAGTTTTAGGTAAAAAATACTTCAATAAAATAATTTTTGTAAACATTTCGATTTGTGTTTTTTTTTTGTTATTGTTCTCATTTCCATCACATTATAGGTTAGAAGATGTTGATAGTCATGACATATTAATTAGGTTAAAGAGAAACATAATCAATTTTGGTTTACCCAAATCTTTTTTTAATAAATATGATGGAGTATATATATACTCTTTAGTGAAGTGCACGATATATTATATGTACAAGTTTGTAATATAAAGTATATTGTTATATCTGAAATTTATGTCTATACATAGAATTAAGTTTTTATTCTAAAATACTATTATGGCATAATTTATGTCTATTAGTAATTATTTATAATATTAAGTTTCATAAGTTTTAACTATTAATAGTGTTTCTTCTCATAGGTATGGCGCACCAAGGACAATCATCAAATGGCAAAGAGGTATTTATTTAATATTTACTAAATAAATATTTATTGACTGATTATATAGTTTAATTGACTAATTAATGTATGATACTAATGTTGAAGGGAAAATTTCAATGGAATGATAACATGGTTTATATATTTCTTGAAATATATGAAAATGAAATGGAAAAAATAAATTGGTGTACTGGTACTTTGAAAAAAAAAAGAGTAAAACGAGAATTAGAAATGCATTTCGAGAAGCAACATGTCAAAATCCAGAATGACTCCCGTTGAAAAACAAATTTTATTCTATAAAAAAGTTGTACGACATTTATCGTCGATTAGGCCGTATGACTGGAATTACATTTCACGAGATCACAAGAGCTATTAAAATGCATGATGAATGGTGGAATGATCGCATTCATGTACAGTTAAACCTCTATAAATTAATAATGTTGGGACTTTGAAATTTTATTAATTTATAGAGATATTAATTTACCAAAGTTTCCTTATTTAGATTTTTTATTTTAAGATATATTTATTCTAAAATAAGAAAAATATTTTATTTTATTGTATAGATATTTATTATCATTTTTTTTGAAATTTGACATTTATATTAAATTTCTTAGATTACTTGGCGTATATAATATATATTTCATAAAATTTAAATATGGTTTTAGATATAATCTTACTAAATCTCATCAACAATTTATTTAGTGTCAAGAAAATATAAAGAGAATTCCCTTGTAAATATAAAATAAACAATATAATAATAGGTTATTATTTATATAAAATATGTATAAATATAAATTATTAATTTATGATTTTAATGGGACCATATATTTACATAGAACTTTCTAAAAAATTATTATCTTATTATTTTATCGATTTGTGTCAAATTTTGAACCAGCCCAAGTTGGGACTGGCAAAATTTATTAATTTAGAGAGATTATTAATTTATCGAGTATTAATTTATAGAGGTTCTACTGTAATTTTTGAACATCATACCATCAGTTTTCTTTATTAGAAAACTATAATAACTTTTATTGTTTTTTAATTAAGCAAACACATGATGCTGAAAAGTTCAGGGCACACCCCCTCACTGATCTCGACATATTGGATCGACTTTTTGAAGGAAAACACATTTCAACTGATGATGGATATTATCCAGGTTCTGGAGTGGATCAGAATACTGAGTCTGAGACGGTTACAGAGAATGAATACGACACTGTGAATCTAGAAGATGATTCTGATGTGCCTTCAAGAAACCAAAACGAAACACCGTCTTCCTACAACCAGAGTACCAAACGGTGTACGGAAACACTTTGCGTAGTTCATCTTCAGCACGTAAACGAGGAACAACAAAGCCATCATATGAGTTCGTGACAAATAATGCCTACATGAAACAAACAGAACTTTATGAACAATCCCAAGATAACAAGCTTGAACGTGCAATTGCCTCATTACAAACACTCCCATGTCTTCAATATGACTCTTCATTATATTGGGGAGTAGTGACTGTGCTTCAAAGTAAAGAGACACATGCACGTGTTTATCTTACCCTACCCGACGATGATGCAAGAATTAAATATCTCAAAAGAATGACAGGAATTGACCGAGAAGCTGAATAAAAACTTTAAAACTCTTGAATAATTTTATTTTCTCGTATTTTAATTCATGTTTGATTTTGAATATAATTTTTTTGTTTCTTTTGTTTTTATTTATCAAATATAATTTATTTATATTAATAAATTACATTTTGTTTTTGTATTTGTTAGAAAAAATCATTTTACCGAATGCTTGAAGATGATGAAACAGAAGATGGAAGCATTAATTTTGGAGAATCCTTGATCGATCCTTATTCTGTGAGTACGGCGAATGAACCTGAATCCAGAACGTGGTCGAAGATATGTATATGAATTGCTTCATGGTCACAACGTCCAATGTTATAACATAATCCAAATGTATCCACTGGTATACCTTTAGTTATGCGAAAAGCTTAAGGAGGAATCACTACAAGAAAACTCGTCCAATACTATGACGGGTTTTCCTCGTTATTTCCTAGTAAATGGCATTTTTCCTCGAAACACGTTCATCTAAAGCCTTTTTCCTCGTAAGGTCCTAGTGAATTTACGAGGAAAAGTTTCTTCGTAAAGGCGTGGTTAGATTTTCCTCGTAAGGTCCTCGTAGCATTTCCTCGTAAGCTCGTAGTAAGATTTTCCTCGTAAGCTCGTAATAATACATTACGAGGAAATTACTAGAACTATTTACGAGGACCTTACTTGGAAACCATTACGAGGATTTTGCTTCGAAATATTTTTTTCCCTATTAAAAAAAAATTATTATAAATATAATTAATTTGTTTTTTTTTTAAATAAAAAAATCAAATTATAAATAAAAAATAAAAAACAAAATATTTTATAAATAACTAAATAATATAAAAAAGTTTTAAAATTCATAATATACAATTAAAAATAAAAAAAACTACGGATGCTGGTCGTGAAATTGGCGAACGAACTCGTCCTGGCTAGCCAAATCCTGCTCCTCTCCATAGTTGGTTGCCAGCTGTGACTGTGATGGTGGATGATGTTGGGTTGGAATCCCTCCGCGTTCCCGTCTCTGACGCAACATCTCCTCCAATTGCGGGTTTCCAACCGCCATAATGTCAAGGACATCGGTGAGAGAAGTCACATGCTCGGTGAGCGAAGACAACTGCGAGCGTAGCTGAGCATTGACATCGTGCTGCTCCTGATGATAAGTCGATGTCGCTGCAGGGATATCGTTAACCGAGCCAATCCCGATAATACACCCCTTTTTCATAGGGGCGACCTGTAAATAAAAATATTAATAACATTAAGAAATTTTTTGTAAAAATATTAAAAATTAATAGTAAAACAAATTATTTACCTCCTCGTAAATCTTATCCACTTCAACAGTGGATAATATGACTGGAGTCCTAGTCTGCTGAGTCAGCTGGGTCTGGCGTTCGTCAACTCGGGCAACAACCTCGTTGTAGATCCGCTCGGAAGCAGGATCTACAAACTGCCCAGCCTTGTCCGGTGGGTCCTCTCGTAAAGGTCTTTCAGAGATGGAAGAACTCATGTCCCCTTAACCTAAAATTAATTTATAAAATTAAATATTAATTTGGAATATTCAAATAAAATAAAAATTAAATAGTTATTAAAAATCATCTTACCATGTCTAGACGAACTCCCCTGTGAGGTTTTTGACCCTTGGTGTGAAGCACCTTCGTGTTGCCACGCTCGTCTCTGGTCATGCGGTTCCCAGAGTTTGTGTTGGAGGTTCTGACCGAGTCCGGCAACCCCCAATAGCTGATGAGGCCATCCCACACCGTGGTTTTGAGGCAATCGGGTTTCCCGGCCTCGTAACCATCCACCTGATTTAAAAAAAAAAAAAATTAAAGTCAATATATAATATTTTTAAAACTATATATATTATAATTTATAAATCTATACCTGATAGTCACCCTTCCAGTTGTAGACCATGTCGAGTAATCGTGCTCTTGTCTTGGCCTCAAACTCCTTATTCACCCGCTGGTGAATCCCAATAGACCAACGATACTTTTGCTGTAACCAGAAAAAATAAAAGACGGATTAGTTCAATAATATTACACTACAAGAAAACATGCCATTTACTAGGACGGGTTCTCCTCGTTATTTCCTAGTAAAAGGGCCTTTACTAGGAAATTACGAGGAAACCCGTTTCGTTAAAAATAAATTAACGAATTAAACTTACAGCGAACGATTTGAACCACAACTTTTTTGTGTGGCTCGCCGTCATCTTCCAGTTTGGAGCTGGATCGGAAAAGTATCCCTTGATACAGTCCGTGACGCTAGATCCGACACAATTGTCAAGACCAAACCTGGAATGACACAAAATAAATCATTAATTAGATTAATTTCTAAATATTTTGTTAATTAAGAAATAAATTAAAAAAACTTTTTAAAAATTAAAATATACCATAATACGTTTTGGCCGTCCCGTCGGATAGGATCTAACTCTGCCAGCCCTTCTCTGCCTGGAAGGGCCAAAATATCCTCCACCGTGTACACCGCAAAGGGTGCGTTCGGCGGCACCAGCAAATTGGGATGAACCCCGACCGGTGGAGGAGGAGGAGGAGGAGGTGGTGGTGGTGGAGGAGGTGGTTGCCGGGACGCCGTAGAAGCTCCTTGAGTCTCGGGAATCGAAGATGAACCGGGAGCTGACGAAGATGAACCCGGAGCATCCTGACGCCCAAACATATCTCCGTAGTGACTCCCCTCGAGAGACGACGTCCTCTTACCAGCAGCCTTGGCAAGCTTGCTCTGTCTAGGCATTTATATTTTAAAAAAAAATCAAAACATTAATTCCCCGTATAATTTAAAAAAAAACACTAAATAAAAGTAAACCAACCTAATCTAAATTACCTAAACTAACCACCTAATCTAAATTACCTAAACTAACCACTTAATCTAAATTCCCTAAACAAACCACCTAATCTAAATTCCCTAATCTAATCACCTAACTACGAATTATAGAGAACCTTTAGAGGATTTAGAGAGAAGGTTACTAGCAAATGAGAAACCGGATTGCTCGAGTATATATAAGGAATTTTGTTTCTTTGTAAAGCCCTAGTAATGTTACTAGGACCTTACGAGGAAATATCTATGCCCGTGTTTTTATTTCCTCGTAAGGTCCTCGTAATGGTTGTACTAGGGCTTTACGAGGAAAACACTTTACGAGAAAATAGCTATGCCCGCGTTTTTTTCCTCATAAAGCCCTAGTAACACCTTACTAGAACATTACGAGGAAACGGCTATGCCCATGTTTTCTATTACTAGGGCTTTCTGAGGAAAGGATTTATAAATCCTAAACTCGAAACCCCAAACCCCATACCACAACTTCCTTGACTTATAACCTCTTCTACAACCAAACTCCTAACCTCTTCTACACATAAACCCCAAACCTCAAATGCAAATTGATTTTGTGATTAAATAAACTTAAAACATATATAATCCAAATTCATTTTTGTGATTAAAAAAACTTATAAACATACATAATTCATTCGGATACATTGTCGTAATCTGTTGAAACATCATCATTTTCTAAAAACTCGTCGTCTACACCTTCGTCCGTTGAGTGATCAGGAACATCTTCGTATTCATGATTATGCGGATCAATGAGTAGGAACTCATCAATTTCTGCTTCAGCTTCCTCGATCTCATTGGTGTTTTCTTCTTGTAATGGTGCTTCTTCTCCAGCGATTATTCGTCCTCGAGGTGTAACTTTTATAACAGCTAACCAGTTTATTCCTGAGGTAGTAATCCGAGGGTATGGAATGAAGCAAACTTGATCTGCTTGGGAAGCTAATATGAAAGGCTCGAACTTGTTGTACCTACGAAAATAAAGATCAATATGTAAAAATTAATTAATACTGGAAACCTGGATATTAAAAAAAAAAGAATTTGGTGTACCTTCGTCCACCGTTGACATCAACTACACCGTTCTTGTTAATCCGAACACCTCTGTTTACGACGGGGTCGTACCACTCACACTTGAAGATAACGCATTTCAAACCCATACCCGGGAATTGAACTTCATAAATCTATTGCAAGATCCCGTAGAAATTTGTTTCGCCTTTCACACATATTCCATAATTACTTGTCGCCCGGTGTCTACCATAGTAATAGGTATGAAAAGTATAGCCTCGGGTGAAATACATCGACGATGTAGTGACCTTTGCAAGTGGACCTTGAAGTAATTCGCGAAACCATGTGGGATACTCAGGATCGTCATAATCAACATGCAACAAAAAATAAAATAATTAGACATTAGACTTACTTTGTGGTAATGTATGCATACAATTTAAGTAATAAATAAATACATGTTTCCTCAACCACTTGATAAAGTGTTGATCTTTCCTTTTGTCTAACTCAGTGGTCGAAATAGCAAGTATTGCTTCCTCGACTTGAGTCTCAAATTGACTGTAAAATCATATATGTTATGTTATATATTTAATATTGAATATATATATATATATATATATATATATATATATATAAGTGTGTATGTTTATATATTTACCTTTCAAAATAAGCAATCAATGGATGCTCGCAATTAAGAAGAATATAAAGGTGTGCACTATGGACGTCTTCATCACTCGACCACCAAACCTCTTTCAATTTTCCACCCAATCGCCCAATTTGACAAAATATGTATGGAACATCGTCTTCCATATATGTCGGTACCACACCACCATCATCATATCTTCTTGGAGCTCGTTTCCTTGTACGTACTTTCGGTGAAAAGTAGTACGAAGTGAAATGTGATGTTTCTTCCGTCAAACTTCCCGCAACAATAGAACCTTCAACTCTTGCTAGGTTTTTGGCTTTTCCTTTCAAAGTTTTCATGGCCCTTTCATACTGATACATCCATCCATAATGCACGGGTCCACGAAGTAATGCCTCATACGGGAGGTGGACAACTAGGTGTTCCATGACGTCGNACGAAGTGAAATGTGATGTTTCTTCCGTCAAACTTCCCGCAACAATAGAACCTTCAACTCTTGCTAGGTTTTTGGCTTTTCCTTTCAAAGTTTTCATGGCCCTTTCATACTGATACATCCATCCATAATGCACGGGTCCACGAAGTAATGCCTCATACGGGAGGTGGACAACTAGGTGTTCCATGACGTCGAAAAAAGTAGGCGGCAATATTTTCTCCAAGTTGCAGATTAAGACGGGGATGTTTTCATGAAGTTGTTGGACAACTTCCACTTTAAGAGTGCGGGTGCTCAAATCCTTAAAAAAATGCTCTAATTCCTTATATATATACGAAAACAAAAATTATCCACATTAGTATATATATATATATATAGAAATAAATTAATCATGTCATCGTATTATATTAATTAATTACCTGAAAGTGCTTCATGTACTTTTGCCGGTAGTAGCTCCGCAAACGCAAAGGGAAGTAGTCACTGCATAAAGACATGACAATCATGGCTCTTCATCCCGGAGAACTTTTGCCCTTTCTCAACACATCTTGAGAGATTTGAAATATACCCATCAGGAAACTTCACTTCTGAAGCCACCCAGTTGAACAACGCAGACTTTTTTTTTCTGATGACAGTCTGAATATTGGAACTGGAACTTGCCCATTACTTTTTATATGTATATCACTCCTTGAGCATATATCGGGTAAGTCCACCCTTGAATTTACGTTGTCTTTCGTCTTCCCTGGGACATTCAATATAGTGTTCATGATGTTCTCAAAAAAGTTCTTCTCTATATGCATCACATCGAGGTTGTGGCGCAAAAGAAGATCTTTCCAATATGGCAATTCCCAAAATATACTCTTTTGTGCCAATTGTGCTGAACACCATAAGAATCAGGCATATTACTGGGAACATGCCAATTCCCACCACGAGGAGCTGTTTCTAGAGTTGAGTAGTAATCGATTTGCGCTTCGATTTGTTCTCCAGTTAAATATGGAGGAGGAGTGTCCCTGACAACCCTTTTGTGCCTGAACAATTTCTTGTTTCTTCGGTATGGGTGGTGAATGGGAAGAAATCGACAGTGACAATCGAACCAACTAGTCTTCCTACCATGCTTCAACTGAAACGCATATGTCATTCAATTACAATATGGACAAGCTAATCTCCCATGTGTAGTCCACCCAGACAACATACCATATGCAGGAAAGTCACTTATGGTCCACAAAAGCATCGCTCGCATCGTAAAGTTTGTTTTCGTTGAACAATCATATGTCCTCACCCCTGTTGACCACAAATCTTTCAACTATTTTATCAGTGGTTGTAGAAAAACGTCGAGAGATCCTTTTGGATTTTTTGGACCAGGTATTAATATGCTCATGAATAGAAACTCTCGTTGCATGAACATCTCCGGTGGAAAGTTATACGGTGTAAGAAAGACCGGCCACAATGAATATTGTCTCCCAGACATTCCAAATGGACTAAATCCATCAGTGCATAATCCAAGATACACATTCCGGCTATTGCTAGCGAAATGTGGATGTACATTGTTAAAATGTTTCCAGGCTCTTGCATCTGATGGATGAGTCATCTCTCCATCCGTCTGAGTATGCTCGG
>CAKOAT010071821.1:385508-464349 GCA_932364175.1 Eruca vesicaria subsp. sativa | reverse complement strand
CATTTTCACGAGGGCCTAATTTGGTATTGCAACATTTCCGACAAGGACAGAACATCTTACCACTTTCCTGCGTGAGTGGTGTAGAATCTGCTTGATGCATAAACGTCTCCAACCCTTCGAGAAATTCTTTCGTCACCCTCCCGTTATTATCTCTGTGTGAATACATCCACTTCCGCAACTCGAAAATATTTCCCGGACCAGACATTTTTTTTTGTGTTTGATCAAGCTTATAACTGATTTTTTTTAGTGTGTTTCAAATGAATCACATATGGTGGTATTTATAATTTACTAGGAAATTGCTAGGAAAAGTAGGTACAAAACACGTTTTTGATTTAAATTTGATATTTTCTATCCAGTTCTTCTTAATTTTCGTAGTAACTAATCCATTCCTCCTAATTTCGTAGTAAGTTATTACTAGGACTTTACGAGGAAATGAATTACTATGAGTTTACGAGGAAAAGGACTTTTTCCTCGAAAGGGCAACGTAAGTCTACTACGAGTTTACGAGGAAAAATTTTTCTCGTAAGTATACGAGAACTTTACGAGGAAAATTGGTTTCCTCATAAATTCGAAGTTAACTCGTAGTATTTTTATGAGAAACTATTTTCCTAGTAAAGTTTCCTAGTAAAAACTTAGTTTTCTTGTAGTGAATATCATTTGAAAGAGACTGATAATGTAAGCATCGAGGAAAGTGTTGCAATATTCTTGAACATATGTGCTCAAAATGCAACTCAGAGGTGTGTTTGGAAGATATTTGGTCATTCACATGAAACCATATGTAGGAAATTCATGAAGTGTTGAGTGCTCTCGAGAAAATGGCTGTTCATTTGCTTAGACCTGGTCTAGATGAGCTCATCCTAGGTTAAAATCCAATATAAATTTTTGGCCTTATTTTGAAGGATTCATCAGTGAAATTGATGGAACACATGTTCCTATCACTATTGCGAGAAAGATTCAGAAAAATATTGGAATAGGAAAAGTGACACAAGTATGAATGTTTTGGCTATATGCAATATGGACATGTTATTTACATATGTCTATATAGGTATTCCGGGATCATCTCATGATGCAAAATTTCTAGCACTAACAAGGGAGGGGCCTCATTAATTTCCGATTGCACCTTTTGGAAAGTATTATGTGGGAGATTCTGGTTATCCTCTTCAACCTGGATTTCTTACTCCATATAGAGGAGAAATATATCATCCTAGCCAGTACCATGGAGTTAGTCCGCCCAATAGCTATAAAGAAATGATTAACAAGCGTCATTCTTCACTACGATTTGTTATTGAAAGGACTTTTGGTGTGTGGAAAGAAAAATGATGGGTTTTAAGAGAGAAACCAAAATACAACATACATGTTCATAGAAGAGTTGTTGCAGCTACAATGGAACTACATAATTTTATTAGGTTATCAAATTTAGGAGATGTTGATTTTGATTCAGACTATACAACTGGTAATGGACAACCAAAAAACTGTGATTCAGATGAAAACGAAGAACATAATAACACTCATGTGCACTATATGGAAGACATTCGAGATCAAATCTATGCATCTTTATGGGATTCAAGATAGTTCTTATTTTATATCTGAATTTATTGTTTTAAAATAAAATTTAATAAGTTCATGTATGCTTTGATAATAGTTTTTTATTTTTTTATTTTTCAGTAATTAATATTTTTTTATTTTTTTTTTATATTTAAGATCAAAAACCAGAAACTAAAAACCAAAATCTGAAACCACTAATCAAGCTTTTCAAAAAAATCAAAATCTACTACAAAATCAAAAACTAAAAACCAAAAACCAAAAGTTAAAAACCAAAAACCAAAATTTAGAATCTAACAAAACAATCAGCACCTAAGACCTGCTCAGGATGAGATTATATATAAAAATTATGAGATTATGTACTATTACTTTTAGCGTTCTTTTATGTATTATAAACAAAAAAAATGAAAATATATATTAAATAATTAAAAAATTAGTAACTATTCCATATATAATAAAATTGGTGTAGATACATAAATCAAAACAATCACTCGTGTTTATTTACAATCATTTTATAGTAAATAAGTCTAAATAATTACTTTTAACATAAATATATAGTATATGTTAGGCTTTCTGCAAAAAACCCTGCGAAGATGATTTATTTTACGTATTAAACCGCGAACTTCAAAATCAACATATTAAACTACGAAGTCATGGTCAACCCGCAATATAGCCCTCGTTCGTATATATGTATAGGAGTGTATATTTTTAACTGATATCAATATTACTTCGTTTTGAATATATGTTTATTTTGTTAAAAATGAAGAAGAAGCGAATCAAATCCTGGTCTCAAGCTAAACTACCACACGGTTTATGCTGTCAAATATATTTGGTTAAGTATCAAACACAAACTTAATTATTTATTGAATGTATTTCTTTTTTCTTCCTTTTATTCTTCTTTTGTTTACCTTTCAATGAAAGTTTCAGTCTAAATATTTTTTATCCTAGTTAATATCTCAACTTAATAAAATATCAAAATGATATTTAAAATATTTACTTTAAATTAATAGAAAATTCACCTAAAATATATTTTCGAATATGTTTGGAACTTTTAACTTATTTTATTAAACTGAAATTTTTTTATGATGTTTTTGTTAGAGATGTTCTAAAATACAAAATCAACTGTTTTTTCTATCTCTTTATCAACCATTGAATAAAAATATATATAAACTGAAACTTCAAACAAAAGAAGAACAAAAGAAAGAACGAAAAATACATTCAATTAATAAAAAAATTTGTGCACGACATTTAACAAATGAAATTCGATAGTATAAATGGTTTGGTCACCGTTGATTTAGCCTGAGACCCGGGTTTGATTCTCTTGTTTTGCATTTTTTACAAAAAAAATTATTCAAAACGACATAGTTTAGATATCTGTTAAAAATATACACACTCTTATACACCTACTAGATATGGGACCATGCTTAGCACGGGTTTTATTTGATGTTTTAATATTTATAAAATATATAAAATTAATAATTCATGTTATAGTTCGAGGATTTGTTTTGCAATTGTTGTGTAGAATTTATTTTAGAAATTAAATTTGTTTTGCCATAAAGTTCCGGTTAGTATTTGTATTTTAATCAACACTGATTTTATTTAATCTTTTAATTTTACAAATATCATAAAATAATAATTTTACAAAGAACATAAAATAATAAATTATTTTATATTTTAGGATTATTTTTGTATATGTTGTGTGAGATATTTCAGAATATAAAATTTGTTAACCCATATAAATTGTTGTTAATATTTATATTTTAATAATTATGGCACATAAGTGCATTGTTTTTAACTTTATACTTAAGGCCAGAGAAAATATTCATACCAAAAAATTTAAACCAAGTCTAATTCACATTAAGAATTAGAGTGAAATAAAACAAAATTGGAAGTTAAATAAGTTGAATCAAGTTAATGACAATATCATACACATATCATACACTTGTTATGTACCAATTCAATGTTTGTTTTATTTGATGTTAAATATGTTATTCTTTTGTCTAAATATATTCTGATGTTTATTGGTCATTTTAGCGAAAATTTTACTGTCACTTTAAGATTTTTTAACTTTTTATGCGTTTGTGACCATCAATAATTTTTGGTTACGTGATTTTCAATTTTTAATTATTAAACCATAGAAATAATTTTGATCATCACTTTTATCATGTAATTAGTGATAATAAAACCATCAATACATGTATATTATAGCCACAAAAAATGTGCATGTTGAAGAATCTAAATAACGATTGTGTGAATAACCGATTATAATAAAGCATAATTTTTAACCATAATTTTTATGAAGACAAAAACTATAACTTTATGATGATAAATCCTAAAATAAATTATTATATATTGTAATAAGGTTAAAGAAGATGATCTTAGAGGTAATTAAGAAGTTATTATAATTTCATTTTAACTATATGACATTTAATATCATATATATCATTTGGAATTTTTATATAACTTTATAATTTTATTTCATCTGTTAAATATTAAAACCTAAACACTAAATCATAAATTCAGATGTTATACGTTTTTATGTAGTATTAAAAATGGTATTTAAGTTACACTATTTCAAACAATTTCTTTAGATTTTTCAAGTTTTTGAATTTTTAAATTTTCCTATGTGTACTTAATTTATAGTTATTTTCAAATTACTTGTTTCTCATTTCCAACTAATAATAAGAACGTTTTATTAAAATTCTATGTTATCGAATAATTTTCTAAATTCACTGTAACATTTTAATAAAATGTATTATAAATACTATATATTAAAACACAGATGTAATAAGAAGACGATAAAACTTGATTTAAATTTGACTAAATAAATATAAAGATAATTTACGATGATAATAATAATAATCTATTTTTATGACTAACACAAAAATACCAAACATGTGTTTGATTTTTGTATGACCAAACACATACAAAAACCAATATAAAAAAGATTAATCACGACAAAATCCTATTTTTTTAAAAAAAAATTGTTTTGTTAAACAAATTATTTTATTATCCTGTTTATCATCAAAATATTTATGTTTTAAATTACAGGTAAATATTTTTTAAAAATTTCCATTTTCTTATGATTTTAAAAAAGAAACATTATATTCTATAAATTATTTTATTTATAACTTAAAAAAGAAAAATAATATTAATACTATTTTAAATTATTGTTTAAGATTTTAGAAAATAAAGATTACTATCATACAATCATTTAAAATTATCTTCTATTTAGAATTTTTAGAAATTAGATTAGTATCAAATAATTATTTCAATACTATTAAATGATTTTAAAACTATTATTTTACAATTCATATCACTACTATTTTTACAGGTATTTTTCTTTAAATAAATAATTTAACAATCAGGCATAAGCACAATGGTACATAAAATAATAAATTGACATTAACTTACCTACAACATCATAAATAATTTTATAGTGTCGATAAAAAAACACACACATAAGCATAATAAACACATTAACTTCCATACAATAGCAAAATACTACATACAAACACCTAAGTATAACTATTGCAATAACAAAGGTACGACAACATGAAAAATATGACAACAATAAAAGTCATCACCAGTTTAAGCATAAAAAAATATCAAAAAATATTTGAAATAATTATTCCACAAATATTATTTGTTTAGGATTTGAAAAAAATAAAACTACTATTAAATATTCTTTTATAATTTTCTTATGTTCAAGATTTCAGAAGATGATAATTACTAGCAAATATGTTTTCCAATTACCATTTCTTTAGGATTTTGCAATTTGTTTTTACTAAAACAAATTAAAAGAAAATTCTTTAGAAAAATTGCTATTAAATAACTTCTAAAAATTGTAAAATCGCTTTCATTATCTTACTATATATATTTTGTTAATCATGATTAATTTTAACATATAAAAAATTTTAACCATCAAATAACCCTTTACAGTAATTTTTTCTTTAGGATTTTAGAAAAGCCAATTAATAATTAATAATTTATTTTATGAATATTGTTTTTTTAGAATTTATAAAAATAAAAACTACAATTAAACACTTTTTTACTTTTAAAAAATATTTAAAATTACTATGTTAAAAATTCCTTTTTACTATTTTAAATCTTTTTGTTTAGGATTTGTGAAAAAGAAAAATTACAAATAAACTCTTTTAACTTCTTTGGTTTTTACTTTTAAACAATTTTTTAAATGAATATCTTCAAAATTAAGTTTTATTATCTTAGTATATATATTAAAAATCATCACCAGTTTAAGAAGAAAAGAACATTTTTACTGCGTTAAGTAATAATGGACCACGTTCATAACACGTTTTACATTCCGGAGAAACCCTTCATCTCTTATTCTTTCATTGATTTTTCTTCCAGTCGAACTTTATTACATCTTGAAAATGACTTCATCTTCAGCTCTTGTTGTTAAGGGTTTTGATTGGTAGAACATTGGCATAAGCATTATGCTCTTTATTATCCAATCAACATTTATGAGGAAAATATTTAGAAAAGCATTTAAGATGCTAATGCTCTCCAAAAGATATTTGATCAATGCTCTCATATGAAGTTTTTGGAAGAGCATTTGTAGTTAGAAAATATAAAACTAAAAACAATTATACATAAGTTTTTCCAAAAACAAATTGCAATTACATATTTTAATTTAGAATTAGTAATTCCTATTTAAAATATATTATAATTTATATAATTACACATATCATTCATTATTTATAATAAGAAACCTAAATTTAATATAATTATATCATATAGATATAAACATATCTATATTATTTCAAAATAAATAGATTAATCATTTACCGCTCTACCAATAATCAAATATAAAATTATATATAATTAATTTATTTTATGAAATAATATTAAAATTATGTTTATAGCCAATTTAAAAAAAAATTTGCATTTTTTAAAATACTAATATTTCACATTTAACATATAAAATAATTTATGTAATTGAATAAGATTCATTCTTTATATTAAAATATATTATTAATATATATATTATAAATATATAAATATAAAGATATTTTATTTAATATAAATATACTATATACTAATTTTATGATAATTATAAAATTGTATAATGTTATTGCTCTACCAGTCATTTCTTTAAAAAAATTAGTGAGAGCATACACCTTCTACAACATATAACTACAGCTTTATCATCAGTTGTACCAATCGAGACCTAAAGTCGTTGCATGCCTCTCAACTTTGGATTCTCTCTACCTTGGTCGAACTGCTCAGTTTGTGGTTGCTCGCCGCCTCCGTTTCTGGGATTCTCGGAACATAAAAAAGTTACGAATTTGGGAATTATAGAAGATTGAGAAGAACGTTGGCATTTAACAAAACTACATAATAGACCCATTTTTACTACGTTAATTAATAATGGACCTCGTTTGTAACATCTCCTGTATTTTTCTTAATATATACTATATCTAAATGGAGGATTCTTTCATCTCTGATTCTCTTGTTAATTTTTTCAGTCAAAATTTATTACATTTTCTCGAAAATGACTTCATCTTTATGGTTGCTCGCCACCTCCGTTTCTAGGATTCCTGAAACATACAAAAACAGCGAATTTATGAGAATTAGAGAAGATTGAGAAGAACCTTTGGCATTAACAAGACTGCATAGTGGTTGCCGATATATATGATTTATTAGAACTTTATTAACTAACACGAAAGATTTCACACGTCATATAGTTTCAGTTTATATCTCAAACATCAAAAGTTATAAGAAAATTATAGAATACATCAACTATGTCCCCGACTCCGCGCACGGAGGTTGTACCCCTAGTTTAATGTTATGTTCCAAATTAAAATATTAACTTCTCAATATTTTTCGAAGTAAGTTTTGCAACTATAATATTTATATATTTTTATATAGTATATATATAATACACTAATATAAATATATATATATATATATTTTTTTTTAATATCATATTTATTAAATAAGATTTTTTATTTATATGGTTTTATAATGATTTGTATTTTTTTATAATAAAAATAATTAAACTGTTGAGCAATAAATTTTTGGTGTGAGACTTTTAACAATTTTAGTAATTTTATAATCATTTTTAAGGATGAGAGTTTTTCAAAACCAACATAGAAATCTAAGTCAAACCTAAAGCAAATACATTTTTGTCATTACTATTCACCTTTGAATTTTTCATACAATCCTTAAGATTTGAAAATTTACAAAGTTACCATTATATTTTAATTTCTTTATTATTTCAAAATTAGCAAAAAAACCAAATACACCCTAAGCTTTTCTCTTTATTTACGACAATACAATCATCATCAATTTTCTATCCACCATGAACCACCATTTTTTAGTTCTTAAAGCTCAAGAATTCAATTTTTATCCACTTTTTTTTTCACTTTCTAACCAACAAATCTTCATTGCCTCTCATATCGTCTTCATTTTCATCTAAAAAAACTCCCATAACGTTCATTTTCATAAGCACAACTTTCATATTTTCGAGTTTATTCAGTTGTGAATCGTCAAAGATGCTTCTTTTTACTCATCTTTGGAGCTTGAACAGTGGAAAAAAGTTTTACACCAGAGAAGTAACTATATACATGGCTTTCGTCATTTTTAAGATTTGTGTCGCGATAGTAGACTAGTTTGTATGTTTACGCATATATGTAGACTTACGTTGCAGTCTACTTGTCAACGCACATGTTAGTTTTCTAATTGATCAAAACAATTTTTTTTGTAATACATCCTTCCCAAGAAGTCTACTTATTTATTGTGAAAACAAAAACAAAAATTAGGCATAATTACCAAGAACTCTATGGAAAAGAAGTTGGTTTTGCATTTGACTAAACTTTTGACTTTTCATAGTAGATTTGATCGGAAGTCTACGTTCAATAGACTATTTTGGAAGTCTATAAAATGTTAGTCTTGGATTTGATCAAAACTTTGACTTCGTTGAATAGATTAATTTTGTATTTGACTAAATTGTTAAAAGATTGATTAAAAACACATAAAATGTAGACTTCATATTAATATGCGAATCTTAGAAAAAAACAATATACAGTTAGCTATATGGTGACATGTATAAAATATATAATACTAATCATAAAAATAAATATTAATTTATAAAAAAAAAATTAACATCCATGCGGGCGCACATATCAATCTCTAATTTTAGTTTCAAAAATCATACAGTTTTTATACATATATACAACATTAACAGAAAAAATATTTTATGGGCATGTCTTAAAATGTTGACAAAAAAAATGGAAATGTCTTTTTCCAATATTCCTCTGACAAATAATAATACAAAGAAATAATGGAATTTATTAAAAAAAATGTTTGAGGCTGTATAGGATATGCTTTTAAATGAAAATGATAGCACATACACTTTTCACTGAAAAATTAAGAATTAGTTTTTATTTCCAGCATATACGCAAATATAGTGCATTAGTTTTCAAAATAAATTGGTAATACTTCTCTGGCAGTTAATATCTAAATTTATCAATATTATTTCTGTCCAGACCACAATAAATATTCGTCTCTATCCAATCCCTGCTCGTCGTTTTCATCACGCGCTAAGATTAATTCCCACCCGACACACAGTTTATTTCGTTACAGCTATACTGGCACGCTTTTCTGTATTGAAAACGCCAAACAACCTGAAAAAGAAAGGTTGGAAAAAGAAAAAAAAGGTTCATCGAAATACAAATATCTCTTCCCATCATTTTCTCTTTTGCTCATTTCCCAGAAACTTTGCTTCGTGTGCGATCGCGAGAAGAGGGAAGAATTAGGGTTTATATCCTCCGTACACCATTGATCCTTGAGGTTTAGATTCTCTTCCTATTCCAGTTTCTTAAGGTCTGGCTTTCCCTCTCTCTCTCTCTCTTTCTATGTGCATGGCTTCGTTGCTCCGTCTATGTCCTGTTCGATTTCGTTTTGTTTCTAGGGTTTAGTGATTTTTTGTGCATTTTGCTCGTTTTAGGAAACGATTGTTCTCTTGTTTTTGATTATTCGACTTTTTAGCTGAATCGATCTGCATTTTCCTCAGTATATGGATTCGTGATGACTGTTTCTTGTTTGGTACATGCAAAGCTGAAACTTGTTTCTAACTGACATTGATTATGATCTTCTCCAGGGGCTTTGATTTGAAGAAGAAGAAGACGAAGTTTGGAGGATTGTTTTTTTTAGTTCTTGTAGGTTGTGATTTCGCGAGTATGAGTTCATCATGGGCTGATGTTTCTGAAGCCGAGAGAGCACCATCTGGTTGGGGACCGAGTTACGGGAACTCTCGTCCGTCGCGAACTAACTACGTGCCTCCTCATCTTAGGAGCCGTGGACCTTCTCCTGGTAGTGATCGTGGTGGTTATGGTGGTGGTGGTGGTTATGGTGGTGGTTATGGTGGTAGAGGAGGCCAAGGTTATGGCGGTCGAGGAGGAGGAGGTTATGCTGGTAGAGGAGGAGGAGGAGG
Source organism: Eruca vesicaria subsp. sativa (assembly GCA_932364175.1). Lineage (NCBI taxonomy): Eukaryota > Viridiplantae > Streptophyta > Magnoliopsida > Brassicales > Brassicaceae > Eruca > Eruca vesicaria. Next base: position 454,349 of record CAKOAT010071821.1, on the reverse strand, counting down.
TGGTGGTGGTGGTTGGAATAACAGAGGTGGAGGTTGGGACCGTAGAGATACTGAAACTAACCCGTTTGGTAACGATGGGAATGAAGAGCCGGCTGTTAACGAGCAGGAGAACACAGTGATTAACTTTGAGGCGTATGAAGATATTCCCATTGAGACAAGTGGGGATAATGTGCCTCCCCCTGTTAATACATTTGCTGAGATTGATCTTGGAGAGGCTCTGAATCTGAATATCCAGAGGTGCAAGTACGTGAAGCCGACCCCTGTGCAGCGTAATGCGATTCCCATCTTGGCTGCGGGGAGGGATTTGATGGCTTGTGCTCAGACGGGGTCTGGGAAGACAGCTGCGTTTTGTTTTCCTATTATTAGTGGGATTATGAAGGAGCAGCAGAATGTAGAGAGGCCACGTGGAGTTAGGGGAGTGTATCCTCTTGCTGTTATTCTCTCACCAACTAGGGAGTTGGCATGTCAGGTCTCATATCACTGCTCTAGTATCAAAATTTATGTTTCGTAGATCAGATGAAGGTTTCATAAAAGATATGTCTGTTCTATGGTTCTTTTCGCAGATACATGATGAAGCCAGGAAGTTTTCTTATCAAACTGGTGTGAAAGTTGTGGTTGCTTATGGAGGAACACCAGTCAACCAACAGGTTACTGTTTGATTACTTCTGTGTTTTTTACGTCTTATGCACTCATGTCTGTCAAAATAAGCGAGTTTTTCTGTGCTTTTCCAGGCTTTTATTATGCTAGATTTTTCCAGTGCGTGTTGTTAAATTATGTGTCGAGCGTTGTTTTAGCTCTTGGTTTGGTTGATCGCATATCCTGTATCATATTTGTCCTGTAGTATACCAGAATCTTTCTGTGATCGTGGGTGAATGATACCTGACTATTGTATCCTTCAAATGAAGAGCTACAGGAGCCAGCTACATTTTAGTAAGTCTGATGATTTTTTTTTGTTTAACAGATACGGGAGCTTGAAAGAGGAGTTGATATTCTTGTTGCAACGCCTGGGAGATTAAATGATTTGCTTGAGAGAGGTAGAGTCTCCCTACAGATGGTAAAATACTTAGCACTTGATGAGGCGGACAGGATGCTGGACATGGGGTTTGAACCACAAATCAGGAAGATCGTCCAGCAGATGGACATGCCTCCTCCCGGTATGCGTCAAACAATGCTGTTCAGTGCTACATTTCCTAGGGAGATACAGGTTAGTGGAATTCTTTCGCATGTCATTTTATGTGTTTCTCCTTACCAGTATGATTCAGCTAGTTCTTTCTTGTACCTTTACTGTTATGCACTGCTTTATTCGCGATTTTCAGGTCTCCAGTATACTTGTTCGGAGAATAACTGTTCACATTGTTGACTTATAACGTTTGTTGTTTTAGTTAAGACTTGCAATAAGTTTGGCTCATAAAATTACAAGATAGAAGGTTTTTCTTAACTTTGTTGGCTTGCTTCTTCCCCATTATGTATGCGTTTAACTTTGTTATATTTTTGAGTGCAGAGACTTGCATCTGATTTTCTTGCAAATTACATATTTCTGGCTGTTGGAAGAGTGGGCTCAAGTACGGATTTAATAGTCCAAAGAGTAGAGTTTGTCCACGATTCTGACAAGAGGAGCCATCTGATGGACCTGCTTCATGCTCAGAGGGAGAATGGTAACCAAGGAAAGGTAACGCAAACCTGGTTTCTTGCTAAAAGTTTTTCCTCTCACTGTCTCTTTGTTCTCTATGATTCATTGCGGTTCAAGAGTACCTTGACGATCCTGTTTATTTTATTTTACAGCAAGCTTTGACTCTGGTATTTGTGGAAACAAAGAAGGGAGCTGACTCTTTGGAGAATTGGTTGTGCATGAACGGATTCCCAGCAACGACCATCCACGGTGATAGGTCACAACAGGTTAGTGAGTTGTAGATATCATCAGAGAAAGATATTGTTGAGTATAGTACAGTGCAACCAAACCTAAAACCATGTCGTGTTGTTATGCATACAAGGAAAGAGAAGTGGCACTAAGATCATTCAAGACTGGGCGGACACCTATTTTGGTTGCAACCGATGTGGCAGCGCGTGGTCTTGACATTCCACACGTGGCTCATGTGGTTAACTTTGATCTACCAAACGACATCGATGACTATGTCCACCGTATCGGACGAACAGGACGTGCAGGCAATTCAGGATTAGCAACTGCTTTCTTCAATGACAACAACACATCAATGGCCAAGCCACTCGCTGAACTAATGCAAGAAGCAAACCAGGAGGTCCCTGACTGGCTGAGTCGGTACGCATCTCGTGCTTCATTTGGAGGTGGTAAGAACCGGCGGTCTGGTGGACGGTTTGGTGGCCGTGACTTCAGGAGAGAATCTTTTGGCCGAGGCGGTGGTAGTGGTGGTGGTGGTGACTACTATGGTGGCGGCGGCGGTGGGTATGGAGCCGTTCCCGGTGGTGGATATGGAGCCATGCCTGGTGGATATGGAAACGTACCAGGTGGTGGATACGGACACGTTCCTGGTGGTTACGTACCGTACGGTAGAGGCGGTGGTGCTTACTACGGTGGAGGATATGGAACCGTTCCTAACCAAGGGTACGTGGCCAGTGCTTGGGACTAAGTTGTTGACTCCAATTCTTCAAAAACCCGATTACGTCCCCTCTTATCTCTATTGTTTTACTAATAGAGAGCATCGTATGTGTATGTTTGCTCTTTAAATGGTTATTTATGTAGACACGAGTGAGTCTTCACTTGTGCATGTTAAAGATGCAAAAAAAAAAAAAAAACACCTAGACGACTATATTATTTTTCCACGAATTCTCTAGTCCTTTACAAAGCTAAGTCTCAATCTTTTTTTAGTCGGGGCATATGTATAAATTTTAAACCATAACTTTATTAAAAATGGAAGGATATATGAAAGCAACACAGGTCATTATTGTATACAGAATGACCCAACTTGCACAAAGTGCCTTTACTTTGGATCAGAACCAACCACTTGGGTCCTCTCTATGACATATTTTTGATAGAGGTTTTGTCTAAAGAGTTCCTGTCTTAATCGAAAACCAAAAGAAGAAGAAAAAAAAAAACCTATCATGGGTGAAGGTGGTTAGCGTCTGGTTCTAGGCATGCATCGAAACTCAGCCAAGAGTGCAATGTGACTAGAAGACCATTCAGGTGAAGGAAGGGCTGTATCTTTTCTCAATCCATCTTCATCCAACAATTCCAATAAAGACTCCACCATTAATGTATCCGCTGAAAACCAAAAAAAAAAAGAGTAAAACATTCCAGGATTAGTTAGATTAGTTAACTTGTTATCTTTCTCATAGTAGGACAACAGGGTGAGTTAAGAACTGGGTGGATACCTGTATAAAATATATAGTCATGAGTGCCAATGAAGTCCCTTGTACAATTGGTAAACAAAGGCTCATTTGTATTAAGATCCATTCTCCTTCTGTGTTGTTCCAATCCAAGAACTATTCCAAACGATGAATACGCACTCACCTGAAACGAACTCTCATATCAAAAATCCACAAGACAGGCAGCATAAAGGGTAAAACAGAAGGGAAGGGGGGGAACTAAAAATGTTACCAGAGGCAACTGATGAGTCAGCTTGGCGAGAGGACGCAGGATTCCAAGGGGATCAACCATTAGATCTGGGTGTAGTGGATCAACCTTTCCCATTGTAAGAAGCGTATGAGGTGCACTGCAATCATAAAAGCAGTTCCTTTAGCTTCCTAAAACAGTAATCAATAAGAGCATACTGCGCTTGATATGTCAGGTCAGAAGAATTAACAGAACCTTCTAGGAAGCGTGTTGAAGTCTCCACATACAAGCATAGGAATGTCTGCACTAGCAGCTATTTTCTCCAGCCCCTTTAATAAGGTGTGGACCTACACTCAAAAAGAATACAAACAAATACTGAGGTGTGCACACTAATTCTCTTGAGTTCTTTAGTAGGATAGAGAGATACACATACCTGCCAGAGCTTCACGTCCTTCAGTTCTTGTTGTACATTAACATGTGTGTTTGCCTATACTCCAACAAGTTACAGCCACCAAAAAAATTGAGGGCAACAGCAGAAGAATAAACGATCTTATGAGAAGATTCATGGGAAGAAAAAGGAAACTTACCACACAGATAAGCTGGCGCTTCCCTAAAGAATCAACAGGTTGATTACCAAATTTCGCTTCAAGAACAACTATCAGCGCAATGTTATCCTAAGAAAATAACAATCACGAGAATCAGTGATGTAAACAATAACTCTCTAATAAATCAGCTGCGACGTATAGCATGTCAAAAGTACCTTAACAAGTCGGTTTAAAGCTGTTCTCTTCTGCGTAGGAGGGATTAAAGTCTCAGTCAAAGACTGAGCAGCCTTATTGAATTCAACCTGGATTAACAGTCTCTTGAATTAGCATGATGAACTAACTAGATAGAGCGAGTAAACATGATAGAAGAGATACAAACATCATATTTCTTGACATGTAAAAATCTATCCCGTCTGAAAAATGTTGCACATCCATCAATTGCACTTGTACTTCCACTGAGAACCTAGCAACCAGCACGTTACGGTTAAGAGCCTTTCCAACATAAGGAAGGAGTGTGTGTAATGTAATCAATGACCCAACCTCATTAGTCTTCCTCTTGTAGAGAGCTTGATACCCATGTTTATCCAACTCAGGCGCAAAAACTTCATGGAAATGATCACTTTGTACCTGCCAGATATCGTTAATGATGCTTAAACTAGTGTTATTAATCAAAGTCCATACAAACGAAAAAAAAACATACCTCTTGTAGGCAAACTACATCAGCACGATAGCCAACAATCTCCCTCAACAGATTATGTCGTCTATATGACCAAGAAAGAGCCCAAGGAGGACAATAACTATAAAGGTCGCTATTTGCTGAAGTATCAGCTAAAATATTATAAGAAAGAACAGTAAACGATCCAGCAGACTGAATCCGACCATCATGATCTAAGTGACCCATCACATCAGCTCCATTAACAGGGATAAGCTTACGAGGACTCGGAGAAGGAGCAGGGATAACACGTGAAGTCAAAATAGTACTAGGATGTCCCACAATCTGTTTACTCTCAGCATTAGCCACAACACATTCGAACTTCAACACATAGCCAATATCATCAGCCGTTGGCGTGTATGTTTTGCAACTTCCAACCTCGATCAACGTCTCTCCTCCATTCTTCTGCGTAATACTAGAAGGATAAAACGGCGTTGGGCCATTATTGGCGAGGCTTAGATTAGACATGGAACCGGACAAGGTACCGGAGAGAACACCAGAGCCAGTGCTGTTAAACCGGACTAACTCATCTTCCTCGTTCCCGTTCTCTGCAGCTGCTCGCTCGTGCAAAGTCTTGTGATGTTGCCACGCATCTACAAAGCATTTGGGAGAGCAATGGTAGCTTTTGGGAACAAGGGATCTACGCTTTGAACAGAATACACATTGTAAAGTGGCTTGCTCCGTTGGATGCACACTACAAATCGTTACTTTCTTATCACTCTGTACACGATACCTACAAATAAAACAAAAATCGAAAGAGTAAACCTTTAAGACAAGAACAAAAGTAAAACCATAGTCGCTGGCTCTTTTATTACAATCCCCAAGCCAATTAGCAATTCTCTTAACGACCCAAATCAGAAATCTCTGAACTTTACATCAAACTTTCAAACTTTTGAGTAAAATCTCTAACCTTAAGGTTAAAGTTTCAAACTTTTGAGTAAACCCTAATTCGCCAAAATGATCCAACAAAACAAGAAATTCAGACAAAACCCACAAACTAAACCGGAGAAAGTTTCAAACTTTTACCATCTGTATCTCAAGAAGTAGCCATCGAGAGGAGCTGATTCAGGGACATCTTCAGTGGCGGCGGACTTATCGGGGCGGCGAACAAGCACGTAAGGAGTTAATTCACAGCCCACTATAGGAATCTCGGAAGGGAGATGAACTCGGATCACGCTCAGCATTGCTTTTGAGTAACACCTGGTGATTTCGGAAGCACTCTAACACTATGGAAGCAGAGAATCGAATGGTTTGGTAGAAAGAGAGATGAAATAGAGTGGAGGAGGGTAGGGTGATCCACCATTTACTTTCCACCTAAAAACACGCCAGAGCTTCCGGAAACCCTAGATTCCGTCTCCTCTTGGAATTTTAGAAGGCCCAAGTTGGATCACGAATGAGAGAAAGAAGAAAAATCTGGAATCGAGAAGATCTTATTAATCGTATAATAGAGAGATTGAGGAGGTGGGTCTTTGCGAGAGAGGTTCAAGGATCGATTCTTACGCTGATAACTGGAAAAAAAAATCAATGAAGATTACAAAACATTTGTAAAAAATAACTATTACATTTACCCTTCAGACCAATGTTTCGAAATCGAACCACTGTTTTGTCCGGATGAGATTATAATTGGACCGGTAAAAGTGGGTTAAAACCTGATTAAATTCGCAAAAACAATGTTGTAGTTCAATACTAAAATCTAGTTCTCCGAACCTAAATTAAAAACAACTTTATATTATTTTTAGGATTTTTTTAAAAAAGGACTAAAATATTATGTTATATAAATTAGTTATATATTTTCATATTTAAAAAGATTAAAATATTATTAGTTATATATTTTTCTATTGAATCTACTATATTAAAATAGAGTCATTCTTTTTATCTACTGATACAAGTTGTCATTTAAATTTGGACCCTTTCTAGAATGTTACAAATAATATAAGTCATATAATTGATTGAACTGTATTACTTAAATTAAACCAATACAATTAATGTAAAGAGACAACCTTAATTTAAACTACCTTCAAAATACGGCAGGTATCTACGTGTATACCAAAAACACATATTTTCTCCTAGAATGTTTTTAAAAAAAAATATATATCATCAAAATATGGAATATGGAATCTACTAATTATACTTAAATTAAACCAATGATTATTTATGCAATATATTCTAGGGCTTACTTTTATTTTTTGAACAAATTATATAGTTTGGTTTTTGGGCTTAGTATTAAGAAAAAACTCCAAATTGAATAAACTTTTCACCTTAAAAGAACAAAAAATCAATTATTATTTTCAGACCCAAAAGGTATTTAATATTTTTAACAAAACAAAATTATCTATTATTAATAATCTATTTAAATCATGTACTTTAAAACATGTTAATATATTTTTTTATTTTAAATAACAATCAATTTGTTTTGATAAATTTCAGTTGTAACTTTTAAATAATTTATTGTTTTATTTTTCTTAAATAATTTACTGATTAAAAAAATGTATAGCAAAACCAAAAACCAAATCTAAAAACTAAAATCCAAAACCAAAAGCTGAAAACACATGTTATATTTTTTTGCTTTGTTTATTTACAAAATAAGCTATTTCAAATTTTTTTATAAATTTGTTATCATCTTTTCAGTTTTAAATTAGATGTTCGATTATTTGAGATTTGTTTGTTGGTAATATTAGTTCAAACTAACTCAGCGGGTTTAAAAATTAAAAACCCAAATCAAAAACTGAAAATGAAAAGTAGAAACTTAAAAACTAAAAACCAAAAACCAAAATCTAAAATAAAAACTGAAGCTTAAAACTAATGAAAAACAATCATCACCACAATTTTTTGGTGAACTGATTTTATATCAAAATATTCTTTAAATTAAGACAAAATCCAATTATATAAATTTTTAATCATAAAAAATTTCCGCGCTTTCAAGCGCGGGTCAAAATCTAGTTTGAAACTAAAACTCGGTTGAATTGGTTGGACCGTGTAAAATACCGAGTCAAGATATCCGATTTTTAAAAGAGTTGGTTATCAGCTGAGACACATTGTGTGTCTTTTGTTTACATGTAGACACACAATGGGCTTAGTGGATACATTATCTAGTTTGAAGAATAGAATTGGACATTTATGCCCCAGTACTAGGTTTGGCGTGAGATGGTGTTTGGTTGGGAAACCGGTTTGCAAGCTGTCACACATCATAAAGCTGCTCCATCTTTGCACCGTTAGATTTAAAAAACTTTGTTTGATCCAAGGGTCCATTTTGAAATATGTGTGAGCGTTTGGTGTGAATTAAATGCACGTCGTTGTTGGTGTCGACGTTAAAGAAACAAGAAATACAGATCCATTCTTTGTTGCCTTTTAGGGAGCAAACTAGGGTAATTTATTATTGTTTTTCATCATAATGAAGGCCAAGTAGAGAAATTATCATCTGTGTTTTGTATTAGGTAACAAGTTTATGTTTGTTGGCGTTATGGAGGAGCAGTGCTTGGTAATGTGCGGCGAATGGGTGTGTGGACACAGAAGCAAGTGGGATTTTGTCGTCGACAAACAGCAGATGACTCGGCTCGTCCATGTTTCTGAAGGTATCACGATGAAAGAACTTCAAGCAAGTGTGTTGAGGGAGTTTGGTAAAGAGGAGAAGGTGTGGGAAGCTGTTCTCAGTTACTGGCCGCCGAGTAGCATGGAGTTAGCAACGGGGATTTGGACACCTCCTGTCCAGCTTACAAGTGATGGAGCTATCAAGTATTTTGTGCAGCACTTTAGAGTTAAGGGGCTATGAATATGTTTGTGATGTTTGAGCAGAAGCTTCGTACTTGTGATGACAGTCAGGATGTGGACGACTTTGGAATGGGTTTTGTCACACCGGTTGCCTTTGGACCTATGGGTTCATCAAAATTATTGTCTGGTGTTTCGAACTTTCGATATGCTCCATCTGCAGGTTCGAAGTCTAAAGTTGCTGACTGTGTCGATTTGGAGTTTATTAGCGAGGTGGAAAGACTTGAGTCAGAGATTAAAAGCTGTAACAATAGTGGGAAAGGTGATAAGTTTGTCGCCGGAGAAGGTTTTAGCGGTAGGAAAGTTGACTCCTTTGTGTCTGGTGGTAGCAATTGTGGCGCCGGTGAAGCTTGTGGCGGTGGGAAAGCGGATTGTTTTGTGGCCAGTGGTAGCAAGTGTGGTGGTGGAGATAGTTGTAGCGGTGGAGAGAAAAGCAAGAGCAGTAGCAAGTGTGTGGAAGGGGAAGCTTTTAGTGGTAGTAGTGAGGGGGATGACGGAACTGTAAGAGAAGAAGTCAACGAGCTCGACGTCCGACCTCGAGGGCATGACAAAGATTTCTGGAACCCATTACTAAGCACCGACTATAAAGGATCCAATGCTGTTAATGTAATTTACAATGAAGACGAGATTGTTGATGGTTTGACAAGGAATAAGGGACCTCGGCGTTACAGTTGCACCAGTATTGGTGGTTTCGATCATGTTTTTGAGTTGGGGCGTAGTAGTAGAGGCGTGAAGCTCACGAAAGGTGAAGACTTTCGTAAACAAAATCTGTGGCTCAATGGTGTGGACGCCAATATCAGTGTGGACAGGCCGCGCAGGGTGTCCACCAGGAAGTTAGTTGATGTTGATGATGAGGAGTTTGATATACCTCCACTGTTTGATGATACTAGCTACGCTGCACCAGAGATCCCAGACATGGATTTGGATGGAAGGGATGGGAGGATCTATGTTGGTAAAGTCTTTGGTAACAAGGAAGATTGTCAAATCTCTTTGGCAATATATGCCATTAAGAACCAATTCCAATTCAAGCAGACAATAACCAAAATAGATTCATTTGTTGTTGAGTGTCCTGATGAACACTGTGATTTGAGGGTTACAGCTCATGAGATTCGTGGATGTGGGTATTATGAGATAAGGAAAGCTCAACTAGATCATCGTTGCCCCATTGAGTCAAGGCAGAGGTATAAGAGCAAAGCTACGTCAAAGGTGATTGCGGCTGTTTACAAAAGTAAGTTTGGTCAACCCGGGAAAGGACCAGTGCCGTCTGAGTTGCAGAGGCTATTTCTAGAGGACCTCCGAGTGACAGCATCTTACATGAAATGCTATAGGGCAGCAGAGAAAGCAGTAATTGACGTACGTGGGTCGGATGAAGACTCGTACTTGAAGCTTCTTGAGTATTTACACATGTTAAAACTTGCTAATCCAGGAACTATTGCTGATTTGGAAACTGAGATAGATGATGATGGAGATGAACGGTTTCTTTATGTGTTCCTTGCGTTTGGGGCGTCCATAGATGGGTTCAAGAAGCTATGTCGTGTGCTTGTAATTGATGGTACACACCTAGGAGGCAAGTACAAGGGGGTGCTATTGACAGCTAGTGGAAAGGATGCAAATTTCCAGATATTTCCTCTAGCTTATGCTGTTGTGGACAGTGAAGACACTGAAGCGTGGACATGGTTTCTTCAGAAGGTTGAGCGTATAATAGCTGATTCTCCAAGTCTGTCTATTATATCCGATCGTGCTACTTCAATCTTCAATGCTGTGAAATGTGTATATCCATCTGCTCAACATGGTGCTTGCATTGTCCACTTGGCAAGGAATGTCAACTCACGCTACTCTAGCAAGCACTTGGCAAAGTTGGTGACTGATGCTGCAGCTGCATACAGACAAGGGGAGCACAGAGATCTGTACGCAAAGGTGAGAGCGACGAACAGTGCATGTGGAGTTTATTTGGGGAAGATAGGTACAGCTCATTGGTCTAGGGCCAACTTTCCTGGTGAGAGATATAATATCATGACGAGCATTATAGCTGAGCAGCTTAACAATGCTTTGGTGGAAGGGAGAACGTCTCCGATAATGGAATTGGTAATATTCATTCAGAGGATGATGACAAGGTGGTTTGCTGCTAGGAGAAAGAAGGCAGAGAAGCATAAAGAGGTTGTTAGTGTGGAGGTTGATAAAGAAATGACCAAGACTATGGCAACTATGGCGGGGAGCAAAGTGAACTCTGTGTCTAATTGAACTTGTGAAGTTGTGGGAAAGTTTGGAAAGAAGGAGCGTGTGATGCTTGCTGAAAAGAAATGCGATTGCAAGTATTTTGATAAGCTACATATCCCATGTGGTCATGCTATGATTGATGCTGACAGTTTGGGGGTGACATATACATCATTGGTGGGTCAGTGGTACAAGACCTCGACTTGGAGAGAGACATATGCTGGTATAATTAGTCCGGAGGGAGATCCAAGAGATGTGGATATTCCTGAACACATCAAGAAAATTGTATTGAGGCCACCATCCACGTCGAGGCCAACGGGTCGTCGTAAGAAGAGCATGATCCCTTCTACCGGTGAATTTCCTGTACGTAGAATTGATTTAATTTTGTTGTTTTTGTGGTGATCATAATGTCTCTGCAATGTGATTGATTATCATTGGTGAATTGAACAGGTGGGAAAGAAGACGAAGCTGAATCCTAATAGGTGTGGAAGATGTCGTGGTGTAGGACACAACAGGACCCGTTGCACTGAACCCATATAGAGAGGATACTGTGTGGAGAGGAGGAGTGGAGAGGAGGAGAGTGATATTTTGCAGGAAAAGTTATTGGTAAAACACCCCAACGAAGGAGAGTTATATTTTGTGGAAACAAACGAGATTGATCATGATTAAGTTGTTTATTTTGATCAGTACTTGATTTTGGATTGTTTTGGATACTAGATCATCTGCTTGTCAAGAATTAAGTGATTTATTTCGGTTAGATACGTTTGTTAAACTTATGTTTCCCGATACCGTGCAATTTATTTTTATCAGTCATGGTTGTGGCATTTGGCAAGGGGGATGATAACATTCCTTGAGGCGTTGGGGGTGTAGTTAATGTCTCTTTATGTAGCCTCTGTTTTTGCCAAGTGCATAAGTAATCGTGGATGCCCAAAAAATTAGAAAATTGGACTTGTGGATATGGAACAGATGCACATCGAACACATGTCCATGGAACATAAGTAAAGCTGAGGAAAGTATGGCCAAGGCTGATAAAACAAACAAACTAGGATTCATGCATTGTCATAAGAAGTTGTGTTGTAGCTAATATAAGAGGAGTTTGAAAATAATATATGATTACTCAACTGCTTTGAACTAGGATTCATACATTGACATAAAAAACATGGTACTCTTAAGAACTAAAATGAGATGACTTGATCTATCACCTAATCCATAAAATCTTCAAAGGCACTTCCAATAGAGGCAGGCGATAGCTCCTACAATTGCAACAGCAGCTGCGAAGTTAATTACCGGTCCACTGTAGTTGAGCGGTGTTGTGTTCATGTTTGAAATCATAGTAGCATCGACATCTTCTTTGACCTGTCGAGTTGCTTCATCCATTGTTTGGGCCACCATCGTCATGTGTTCGTTGAGCTTAGACATCATTTGAACATAGAGTTCCCTTAGCCAAGTCTTGTGTGACTCAATCTGTTCAGTTATGGTCTTGGAGAGGGTCTGAAAATCATGGGCTAGATCGAGGACTTTGGCATCCACAATACTAACTTCATCTAGTATTGCTTCGTCTTCCCACTTAAAGAGGTGAGACTCTGATTTCCTCTGTTTTAATGACAGAACTAGATTTTGACCCGCGCTTGAAAGCGCAGAAATTTTTTATGATTAAAAATTTATATAATTGGGTTTTGTCTTAATTTAAAGAATATTTTGATATAAAATCAGTTCACCAAAATTTGTGGTGATGATTGTTTTTCATTAGTTTTTAGTTTCAGTTTTTATTTTTAGATTTTGGTTTTTGGTTTTTAGTTTTTAAGTTTCTACTTTTCATTTTCAGTTTTTGGTTTGGGTTTTTAATTTGTAAAGCCGCTGAGTTAGTTTGAACTAATATTACCAACAAACAAATCTCAAATAATCGAACATCTAATTTAAAACTGAAAAGATGATAACAAATTTTTTTTAAAAAATTTGAAATAGTTTATTTTGTAAATAAACAAAGCAAAATAATATAACATGTGTTTTCAGCTTTTGGTTTTGGATTTTAGTTTTTAGATTTGGTTTTTTGTTTTGCTTTACATTTTTTTAATCAGTAAATTATTTAAGAAAAATAAAACAATAAATTATTTAAAAGTTACCATTGAAATTTATCAAAACAAAGTGATTGTTATTTAAAAAAAAAATATATATTAACATGTTTTAAAGTACATGATTTAAATAAATGATTAATAATAGATAATTTTGTTGTGTTAAAAATATTAAATACCTTTTGGGTCTGAAAATAATAATTGATTTTTTGATCTTTTAAGGTAAAAAGTTTATTCAATGTTTTTGGAGTTTTTTCTTAATACTAAGCTAAAAAACCAAACTAAATAATTTGTTCAAAAAATAAATGTAAGCCCAAGACTATATTACATAAATAACCACTGGTTTAATTTAAGTATAATTAGTAGATTTCCATATTCCATATTTTGATGATATACATTCTTTTAGAACATTCCATATTTGTAGGAGAAAATATGTGTTTTTGGTATACACATAGATATTTGCCGTATTTTGAAGGTAGTTTACATTAAGGTCGTCACTTTACATTAATTGTATTGGTTTAATTTAAGTAATACGGTTCAATCAATTATATGACTTATATTATCTGTAACATTCTAGAAAGGGTCCAAATTTAAATGACAATTTGTATCAGTAGATAAAAAGAATGACTCTATTTTAATAGAGTAAATATAAGAACACATTAGGAATTTGAACTGAAGCATTTATCAGTAAGAGTATAAGTAAATAGTAGATAAGTTGAAAGGAGGACATGTAGCGCAATTTCGCATCGGTAAAATCTGCGGAATGGGTTCTCTTTTGTTTCTGAAGCCCAGATGACGACTCCTTTGCCACACCAACATCTTTTTGGGACGCTGTGAACGGACATGCGGGCAACGGATCTGTAGGATGAAGAGGAGGAAGTGGACATTGGAAAAATGAAGATCTAGAGAGGAGAAATGTTTTTCAGATGTAACCCTAATTGACTCTCGAAGAAGAAAAATATATAGAAAGACCGGTTAAGTAATGGTGGTTAAGTATTTGTGGTTTAGATCAATTAAACCGGGCGGTAAGTACCATCAAATTCAATTGTTTTGCTGAACAAATTGGGCAGGTATGTTGGTTAATCTACCATTACACAAAATCAACTACAAGCCTAACAGATTCGGATCCATAATACATCCTTTTTGACTAGTATCACAAACTTGTTTACGTAAGTCTGGGAAAAGTGATACAACAAGAGAAAGCCGACCACGAAGCCAAGTAGTGGCTACACAGAACAGAAAAAAGCAGCATGACAGTTCAAAACATTTTACGACAAAAGTACTAGAGTAGTTGTTCAAGAGAATGTTGGAGCTTGATAAGCAGGTAGAACAAAGGTTTTGTAGACATCCATGGCGTATTGCTTTCGTAGATCATCAACTGCACTGTCTGTAACTCCAGACATGTGGGGTGCTGGATCACCGTGAGCGTGAAATTCAATGAACTTTGATGGCGAGAGGTCCACAATCACCGGAGCGAAGGTTTTTGTAGATGTCATCAATCCTCTGATAATAAAATGGCTTGAGACCACGGAACTGAGTTTGCTGTGGCTTGGCTACCGTCTTCACAAGGTAGGGGAGTGCAGTGAGAACCAGCTCCATAAACGTGGCAACCTTCTTGTCTGTGTACAACGATGAATTTGAGTCCAAAATCTCCACACAACCAACGTCGAGGTTAATAGCTAGCCCCACCCAGTGTTTATCTCCCCAGCACATTGGAGTGTATATCGTGGTCACATCCTCCATCCACTTACACCCAGGCTTGAGGACCAATTCAGTCAGACGCTTGTCCCATTGGAATAGGTCCTTCCTTCTCAACGGTTTGAACCTCTTCCATATCTCCTGAATCCCAGAAGCTAGATAGGGTGTTGTGAAGCCAAGACCTTCACGCTGAAGCAGTTTTTTGTGCCTTCCATCTAGCATGTACATGAGGATTTCCATATGCTGCATTACGATTACACCAAAAAATTGTTAACTAAGTGTCCATCGCATGAGAAGTCTAGACTATTTAAAATCAATTTCCAGTAAAATCGTATTGATGGGAACTTACAAATGTGGAGATCCACTTTTGGGACTCCACTATGTCAAGAATGAATTGGTTGGAGAAGTTGAATTTAGAGGGAGTGATGTGAAACCTGTTAAAGGGTACAAACTGAATGAGACTATGTCAAAAAATCATTTAAAGCAATTTGTTGATAATGTAAGATGTCCCTTACACATTCTTATTTTTCTTAAGAGTAGAGGAGAAGAGGTCCCACATTGTCTTTGGGAGCGGAGCCAAGAGTGCAAGAGCTGGTACTGAAGGGGATTTGAACAGCTCTTCTGCAAGGTGACACTCCTCATCTGATGGCTGATGTCTTGGAGTTGGCCTAGCCGGAGAGGAGTCACTTACGTCAACACAGTCCTCCTGTCCACAAAAAAAAAAAAAAATGTCTAAGCAGTAAGAATGATGCACATCACTCAATAAGAAAGCTCTTTCAGTACCTGACTCTGATCAAAATTCAAAATGGGGAGTGAGGTTCGCTTAGATGTCGCTGTTGCAGCGAATGCATTGACAGACTCGACATGTTCAGCAAAGCCGCTGCTCTTTGTTGGAGTTGTATCAGGTGTGATTGTATTTGTCTGCTGCTTCTCATCACGGCGCGTAGAAGTGTGGTATCCTGGTTTATTCAGTGAAGAGGACTCGGGCTCGGGACTGATGGGCTCGAAGATTCTCAGACCTTGGTTTAGTAGGTGGTGAAAGGGGGGGCTGTTAGGATGTGCAGCAGCATCGTATATGTACGATCGATAAATGCGAGGGGGTGACTCGGGAGTGTACAACCAAGGAGGTGTGCCAGAGGATTCTGGGAGTGGTGAGGTTCGTAGTGGTTTTGTGAGTGTCCCTCCTAGTGAAACAGTGGGATCTGGGCGCTCTGAGCTATGGACGGGGGTGGTTTGGTTGGGTGAGTTTTGTGGGGAGTTATTAACATTAGAATTGTGTACATGCGAGTTGTGGACAGGGGATGTTTGGACGGTTGGTGTGTGTACAGAAGAGATGTGGACAGGGGATGTGCGGATGGGGCGAGTGGGAACTGTGTGCGGGAGAAGTGTGTTGAGGGCGTGTAGGGCTGTGTGGAGAGTTTAAAGGAACTGAGTTTGTGGTATCTTCTCCATAGTGCTGAGCTGCATATTGGCTGATGACTGGGGAACTGCAGTGATGCTGGTCTTCATCCATAAATGCAGGTGCCTGCAGTTGATCACGGAGACGAGTATTCATGACCATAATTTTGTGAATTTGATCTGGATAAAAAAAAAAGTTTTTACCGTTTCAACATCAGTGGTTTGTGATGGAGGAGCTATTTTAGCAGATCGCTTGCTGTGGGTACGAGACTTCCTACGTTTTATCATCTGTCGCAGCACCTTGTTCTCTTTTCGTATTTTGGAAAGCTGGGTAGAAACTTTGGTCAACATCTCAAGAACCTGCTCGTTTGAGATGCTGGTTGAAGCTGTCTTGGTGAAGTAGTTGCTGATCCTCTTTTGCTTACGGGAGGATGATTTGTTTAGGGTCTTCCTAAACTTGAGAGGTACATGCCTCTTCGGTGATGGTTGCTTTTCAGGAGGTACATAAATTAGGATGGGCCCCGACCTGTCTCCTCCAGGCCAAAGATGCTTCTTGAAAGGGAAGTGGTTCGCTATGAGGTTCTCCATGTATGTAACCCTTTCATCAGCAACAACATCAGACCAAACTCCCCATCCCGGTTCTGATTGGCTTTGAATTTGTATCAATGATGTAACTTCAAGCTGTTCAATGCGAAACAAAAAACATCCGACAGTGAGTATCAGAAATTGAGTTCCTTACATTCTAAAAGAAGTCGAATATTTTGTATTTGCATTAGACACCATAATTAAGCAATAGACTAGTATAAGACATTGGGTTCCTTACATTATCCTGAGCTTCGACGCGGAGTATGTCAACGTAGTTAATGTTCGAGTGGAGAGGAAGATGAGGTTCATCAAGTGACTGATTGAGAGCGTGTCTAGAGGAGCTGGGATTATGGTCTGTAGTTGTAGAACTGCTTGAAATGCAAGAAGTTGTAATGCTAGAGGGAAACCCTTGAGCCTGAAAGTCCTCTGCCTCAACAGACAGGCAAGCTCTCCAGCTGGGTCTTCGGATCCCTGTGGAGGTTTCATGCAACTGATGGTCTTCAAGAAAGATTCCCTGCCCCAAGGGTGTTGGCAGAAAGCATCGAGGTTCTGGACCATTTTGACGTACTTCAGAGTAGAGCGTGTCTTCTGTTTATGAGCGATTAGGACACCGTCAACAATCAATATTAGAGCTAGTTGGAGCTTCTTCCACCCTGGCATCCGTGTGTCGGTCTCTAGCTTTTTGCGCATATCAGCAATGGTGACAAATTTCTTCTTCCCAAACAGCTTGATCCAGTCAGGATCTCTGGTGTTGTTGCTCTGGTCTTCTAGGTCAGTGACATAGTCTGCAGGGAACTCTCCACATGGTAACCCTGTGATTGTGCCAAAGTCTTGAAGGCCAAAACAGATGGGGTCGCTGCGGAAGACTGTCCAGAGTTGTAACTATCCTCCCAAAGTAGTTGTCTGGTGAGGAAGGCGTGAATTAATTTACACGAGACAGGGCATTGACGTGCTGGAAGCTCAAACAACTTCCCAAACACATGAGTCTTTAATGTAGTTCAGCTCCTGCGTGTTCTTTAAGACATGTTGTATGAAAGGTAGTATGTCTGGCTTGGAGTAGATGTTGAGCCTTGCGGTGGGGAAGTGGTCGGTAGCAAAAAGCCTCAGTGGAAGGCGTTTGTCGGGTTTGTTGTTTCCTACAACAAGATGACAAAACAGATTGTGACTGTGAGAACAAAGCTTGACTGTGAGAACGAAGCTTGACTATAAAATCGAGAATCATCCAGACCAATTCGAAAAACAATAAAAATCAACTGAAAATATTCCTAATAGCTACAAGATCAAAACTTTAAAATAATCCAAGAAAAACAAAACTTGAGAAGGTTGAGATTTGGCGAAATCAACAATATGAAATCGAGAACACCGGACAACAACCGTACACGGACAGGAGAAACTCGAGAATCAACCAAAAAAAATGAAAAACATAAGAAAAAGTCAAAACTTGTGTATATGCGCCGCCGGCTAAACTAGGGTTTCATAAACAAGATCGGAGTACCTTGCATGTCTGTAGATGTACACGACGCCGGAGAAAAATGGGTTTGCGAGACGACGCCGGTGAAACAGAAGCGGTAGTGTGTTCGCGGTAGAGTGTGGAACTAGTGTTCCATGTTTCCTTACAGTAAGATGAGAGAGAAATGGAATATGAGAATAAAGGGGAAATGAGGGAGATAGATATGCCGGTGAAACAGAAGCGGTAATGTTATCGAGAGTGTGGAACTAGGGTGTCATGTCTCCGCCACAGAGGATGAGAGAGAAATGGAATTTGAGGAAAGAGGGGAAATGAGACAGAGATAGATCGATAGGGTATCGTATTAGGTGGTCTGGTTTGATTTGGTTTAGTGTAAAAATCGGTTCGGTTTGGTTTAGTTCAATATAAGGACATTTATGTCTTTAAGACATAAGAAAGGTACTCTCAAGTGAGATGTGGCTTAACTTGAAATAGGAAAGTTAGAATGTGTGCTGGAGTGTAAAAAATACTTTTTAAAACATACAAAAATCATTTTATTAAATTTTTAATAATTTGTTCATGTTTCAAAATAATGGGCCTTAAATATGGGCTTTCAGCCCATCATAGGTACAATGGACACCACACGTATATATTATTTAATCAATATCTGTCTCTTGGTGGTGATGAGTAGGTAAAAAGCTGAGTGTGCTTTAAAAACCTGCTCCTCTCACAGTTCGTGTGTGTGTGTGTGACCCTAATTTGCTCTCCGCAGACATTTCGCTATACACTCAGAACAATGGCGGCTGCGACTTCATCCATCGCTCCATCCCTCTCATGCCCATCTCCATCCTCTTCCTCCAAAACCCTTAGGTCATCTAAAGTCTCAACCTTTGCTTTCCCCAACATCGGTTCCCTCTCGTCTGCTTCCAAGTCTCTGAGGTCGCTCACTGCTACCGTCGCTGGAAATGGTAAGGGATCTTCCCTCTCCGCGAGGATGGTTGCGTCGTCTGCGGTTAGAGCCCCTATGTCTCTTGATTTCGAGACCTCTGTGTTCAAAAAGGAGAAAGTCTCTCTTGCTGGTCACGAAGAGGTTCTTATTCTGTAAAAATGTCATCTTTTGGGCGCATGTATAACGTTTTTGATTGTTGCTAATGTTTGTGCTTTTTGGTTATCTTTGTTTAGTACATTGTGAGAGGTGGAAGGGACTTGTTCAAACATCTTCCTGATGCTTTCAAGGGGATTAAGCAGATTGGTGTCATTGGCTGGGGATCTCAGGTATAACTGTATATTGTTTTTGTTTTCCTTAAGCGACATGTTTTATGGTTTGGTACTTTTTTTTTTTTTTGAACGATTTTTATGGTTTGGTACTTAAGAAGCAAATAAAGCTAACAACTTTGGGAAGGGGTTTGTTTTGTTCACTCATATCTTATTGACTTCGTTTTTTCCAATGAGCTTGAAAGCGAAACTCACCTATGAATGTTGTTTACTTTGGATTGTGTATCTTGATTACATTATGTTAATTAGAAGTGTTTTGCCTTTTATGTGTTTTTTTGGTATAATTTGTGTTTGAACGAAGAAGGTGAATTTTTTTTTCATGTTCTTTCTTTTCTCTATCTATTTTCAGGGACCTGCTCAAGCCCAGAATTTAAGGGATTCGCTTGTGGAAGCAAAGTCTGACATTGTTGTTAAGGTAAAATCCCAACTGAAGTATTGATTTTTTCATACTTTTATAAATGAGATTTATCTCTTTCCTTTTTCCTGTTATTGACCATACCTTGACTTGGTTTCTTTATGTAGATTGGGCTTAGAAAGGGCTCTAAATCTTTTGAGGAGGCACGTGCTGTTGGCTTCACCGAAGAGAGTGGTACTTTGGGTGATATATGGGAAACTATCTCTGGCAGTGATCTTGTGTTGCTTTTGATCTCTGATGCTGCTCAGGTATGTGTACATTTGATAATCTTCATTATTTTGAAATTTGCTCCTTGGGTATATAGACATTTGATTTTAATGTATCTTGTTTGTTTTTGCAGGCTGACAACTATGAGAAAATATTCTCCCACATGAAGCCAAACAGCATTCTCGGTTTGTCACACGGGTTTCTACTGGGGCATTTACAGTCCATGGGACTTGATTTCCCAAAGAACATCAGCGTGGTAGCTGTGTGCCCTAAGGGAATGGGTCCATCTGTGAGAAGGCTTTATGTCCAAGGCAAAGAAATCAACGGTGCTGGAATCAACGCCAGTTTTGCAGTCCACCAGGTTTCCTATCTCTTTCTCTGTAGCTAGTATAACCTCATTTGTTTTCATTTCTTTTCCTTATTGATGTGATTTTCTGTTTGCAGGATGTTGATGGTAGAGCCGCTGATATTGCTCTGGGATGGTCAGTAGCACTTGGTTCTCCTTTTACTTTTGCTACTACTCTTGAGCAAGAGTACAAGAGTGACATCTTTGGAGAAAGAGGTGAGTTGGGGATTCAGTTTATAAACTGTCTATCTGTAGCTAAATCATTTCTTAAGACCTTTTTCTTTTTGTTAATAGGTATCTTGCTTGGTGCTGTTCACGGAATTGTGGAGTCTCTCTTCAGAAGGTACACCGAGAATGGAATGAGTGAAGATTTGGCTTACAAGAACACAGTAGAGTGCATCAC
The DNA here is from genome assembly GCA_932364175.1 of Eruca vesicaria subsp. sativa. Lineage (NCBI taxonomy): Eukaryota > Viridiplantae > Streptophyta > Magnoliopsida > Brassicales > Brassicaceae > Eruca > Eruca vesicaria. Next base: position 433,741 of record CAKOAT010071821.1, on the reverse strand, counting down.
AGGAACAATCTCAAGGACTATCTCTACTCAGGTTAGTGGAAAGATAACTGTAGAGAGACCAGTGTCATTCGTTATTTGAAACATGTTTCTGATGAGTTTGTGGAATTCAGGGAATGTTGGCTGTGTACAACTCTTTGTCTGAAGAAGGCAAAAAGGACTTCGAGACTGCATACAGTGCATCCTTCTATCCATGTATGGAGATTCTATACGAATGCTACGAGGATGTAGCAGCTGGCAGCGAAATCAGGAGTGTTGTCTTAGCTGGTCGTCGCTTCTACGTAAAGGCTCCTCTTTCATACTCTTTTTTTTTTACATTTACACAGAACACGGTGTGTTGTGTAGAAAGTTAGATGGATCTTTCTTGCTTGTAACAGGATAAAGAGGGCTTACCTGCATTCCCAATGGGGAAGATTGATCAAACAAGAATGTGGAAGGTCGGTGAACGCGTCAGGAAGTCCAGACCAGCTGGTGACTTGGGTCCCTTGTATCCCTTCACCGCTGGAGTTTACGTCGCCCTTATGATGGCTCAGGTACATGTCTTTTTGTTTAATTCGGTTTACAGTTATGCAGTGATTCTAATTATTGGCTCTTGCAATCTTACGTAGATCGAGATCTTGAGGAAGAAGGGTCACTCCTACTCAGAGATCATCAACGAGAGTGTGATTGAGTCTGTTGATTCTCTTAACCCGTTTATGCATGCTAGAGGAGTGTCTTTCATGGTGGACAACTGTTCAACCACAGCAAGGTTGGGATCGAGGAAATGGGCACCACGGTTTGACTACAACCTGACCCAACAAGCTCTTGTAGCTGTGGACAATGGTGCACCAATCAACAAAGACTTAATCAGCAACTTCTTTGCCGATCCAGTCCATGGTGCTATCGAGGTCTGTGCGCAGCTGAGGCCTACGGTGGATATCTCAGTGCCTGAAGATGCAGATTTTGTTCGACCAGAGCTGCGTCAGTCCAACTGAGTGAAGGGTTTGAAATGTTATCTGTTTCTTTCTGTGTAATCGTGTTTTGAAGAAAGACGAGGGTTATGGAAGTGTTAGGCGTGAGTGGATGTTTTGTTTGCACGACTTGAATAATGATGTCTCTTTGTCTCTTTCGTATTCCATTAATGGAATTCTCTTATGTTATCTACTTTTTTAAAAATCTTGTCAAAGAGTTTCTGGAGAACAAAATTACATTTTGGGTAGAACATTCTAGCAAGATCTGTGATGTTTAATGGGGAGAGGAGCAACAAGAAAATACCAACCTCTAGGATTATATAAAGAGGAAGAAAAAGTGAAGGAATAGGTGTTTCCTAGTCAACAAGTTACTAGAAGACTGTTACGCATTTCATCTTACAACACTTGATTCTTCTTACTGTTTCCATAATCTTCAGCCTTAACAAAAACGTAAATTGATCCAAGATCCCTTTTTTCAATTAAATTTCCGACTGTATTATCCTACATTCCTATTGAAATATGCTCTGGCTGTATTAATCTGAGGATAATGCTTCACACAAAGTCATCAAGTGCCTTGTAAATATTAGTGCTGGAAGTAGCCTGCTGTTCTCTGGACTGACTTGTTCCTTCGTCATCAGTAGCTACAATCACAAACTCTCAAGATGCTGCAAAACACGAGCACAACAACTTAAAACCATGACTGTAGGATTTACACAAGGCTCTTTAGACAGCAGTACAATGTTGAGAGTTTTGTAGCAGCTGAAAGCAAGCCTACCCTTAGAAGTAACTAGGGAAATCCATCATCCCATACTCAAGCGCTGCACATACAGAGAATATTCAAACAATTATTACTACAAAGGGGATAAATCAAAAAATTATGTAACGCAAAGAGAGATACATCAAATCTACAGAGGTCAAGGTTGAGATTAATAAGTTGAGAATGACGAGCCAAGCAAAAAAAAAAAAACAAAAGAAACGAGACTTGATGTATCACAAAATCCATTTCATATCATTCCATTTTGTTTGTTTCCTCGGTGCCATTCGTTAGCAGTATCTAAAGCATTCTCTTTTCAGACATAGATACCCTTATCTCCTAACATTCAAAGTAATATATATGTAAGGATGAAGGCAACTCTGTTCATGCTTATAGAGTTTAAACAAAAAACTTCTTGTCGTCACACTTAAATAGAATAGCAATTCAGGAAACCATCTCTGCGTGGTCACTAATCAAAGCAACCAAAATGCTAAAACTACACCAGCAAACAGAAAAAAGATTCAAACTTTCTAGCTCATCAACAAGCTGCCTTGCTAATTACTCATCTCATTGTCAATCCTTATAAGAATGCTTCCACTCTCAATCTAACACACAACAGAAACAACGGAGAAGGGTTTCACGTCTCACCGGTGGTAGCAGCGGAAGAAGCCGGACCATTAGAACCAGAGCTACGCCTAAGCTTGTGAAGACGAACCTGCATCTCAGTAAACAGCTGCATCCTATGACACTCCAACTCCTTAGCAAACCTCATCCTCTGCTTCTCCAACTCAACCATCTCCTTCCTCTTCCTCTCCTCCACCTTCTCATATATCTTCCCAAACCTCTCAATCGCCTCCGCTACTTCCTTGTATCCCTTCTTCCTCTCCTCAATCTCAATCTCAACCTCCCTCTCTCGCCGCTTCCTGCTATTACCTCCGCTCGATCTAGACCTCGACCCGTCAGAATCATCCTCATACCCCGGAGACGCAGCTGCCGCCGCCGCCGCCGCGAACGCGTTCAGATTCCCGCGGAATCCGAGCAAATTCTCCCCGCCGAGAGACATCATCGCCGGACGTCTGGAGATCGCCGATCGTGGAGCGACGGGAACCGTTACAATCGGCAGCGACGGAATCCTCTGGCTGTTATCACTAGACGCCGCCGCCGCCGCCGTCGGGAACGTTTCCCGGAGAAGCTCGTCGAGATCGGAGAAGAAGGGCCACGCGCTGACGTAGGAATCCGAAACCCTAGCCTTCTCGACCTTGTACTTCTTCTTCAGCGTGTCAATCCGGTTCTTACACTGGACGTCGGTGCGGTAAGGCTGCGATTTCGCCGCGGAGACGTTGCGGCCGGTGTTGAAGTGACGGTCGTTGACGGCGTTAGCAACCTCCTGCCAGTGTTTCTGACGGAGGCCGCCTCGGCTTTGGTCGACGAAGCGGCGGCCCCAGGCGTGGATCAGCGTGAAGGTCGCCTCCTCGCTCCAGTAGTCTTCTCGGGAGAGCGTCGACGGGGAAGGACGGGAAGATCCCGGGGAGAAGGAGTCGTTGACGGCGTCCTTCATACCGTTTGCGACGGGGAGTTAGTGAGGATTGGGGAAACGGAAGGTGGACGGTGACGGTAACGGAGGATTTTTTAAAAACAAACGAGTGTGTGTTTTTGCTTTGTGTGCATGAATGGACTAAGCCGTGAGTAAGCTAAACGAGTCAGCCCATAGCTAACTTATTTATACTGTATTGCTAATTTAAATTGTATATTCTTAATTATTACTATTTGTCTAAAAATGTGAATGTTGATTATTCAATAAAATATAGTGTGAAAATTGATACTGTCAGTTTTTTTTCCTAGGCATAGTGTAAGATTAATTTGGTTATATTTGTGATTTGTGCACAAAAAATTATATTTGTGATTAGGCATTTGGGTACGGATCGGTTCTTTCATATATCGGGGTTTTTAGGTTTTAAATTCAAGACTCATTCAGACATTATAAATTTACGGGTCGAGTTCGAGTCGGTCTTCCCAAGTCCTAGTAGGTTCGGGTCTGATGCAAAGGATCCTGAAAATAACCAATATATCTGAAACGGATTCAGTTATTTGTACCCAAAGTAACCATATTACCCGATATGATTCGGATATTTTGTATCCAAACTACCTATTTTACTTCTATATAACCAAAAATACTCGTTAGACACAATTTTATTTATGTATTTTATATCAAAAATATCATATTTTATCCAAAAATATTCAAAACTACCAAAACAACTAACATATTTAATTTATAATTTTAAATTTAAATTATTAGAATAATTATAAGTATAATTATAAATAATATTTTTCAAATATATATTTACATTTTAGATATTTCGGATACTCATTCAATTCTCGGTTCGGGTCAGGTTCGATACCAATTTTTCAGATATAGCAATTTAGGACCATTCAGTTATTTACCCCGGGTCCGATCGGGCTCGGGATCCTGACTTTCGAGTCGGTTCTTCGGGTCCGGATATTTTACCCAACCCTTTTTTTGTCAGCAATATTTTCCCCAGCTCTATTTGTTATTTTAGCAGTAGTTAATATTTTCATATTTTTACTTAATATAGTTATAGTATATGGTTTTTAGTGTTTATATCTAATTCTAATTAGTACTTTTGTTTTTGTTATAACTTGAAACTTAAATTTAAAATTTTTGTGAATGTTGACTACTAAAGTAGACATTCATTTTACTAATTTGGTAATATTTCTGATTTGGGCTATGGTTAATAATTTCCTATTTATTTATGAAATTATAATATATGGTTTTAATGGTAAGAAATGAATTGGTATCGACCTTAAATAATATGTATATATGGTTTATTATCCCAGAGTGAAAAATATTCTGAAACGGAAGGTGAAAGTCAAAGGTTATTAACTAATTTATCAGATATGATTAGTTGAATGTTTGGTAGTCATTTTCTTTTAATAGTCTCACACCATGCAATGCTAGTGATGCCAAGTAAAAGCTAGTCAAACTAAATCATTTTTGCTAAGACATTTATGCACTGCCATATTAAAAAATATCATGATGTATGGGATATAATTGAATTTGGTAACACAGAATGCGATTAGAAACTTAGAACTGTCTTAACTTTTCACTAATTTGCAAGTTAGAATTATCTTAACATCAAAATATATAAAAATAAATTGACTAGAATTATCTTAATATCAAAATATATAAAAATAAACTTATAATTGTTTCAAAAGTTTTAACATTTTCACTAATTTGCAATCACAAAACTGAAAAGAGACACAAAACTTTTTGTGGATGAAAGCGCCAAAGTTCTTTTGTACAAACTCAAAGAAGATAGACATCTTCTTGCTGCAAAGATTCTATTCACAGAAGGAAAAGAAAGATTCGAAGAGAAGTTAGCAAAGTGCCTACTCGCAATCCAGCAAACGAGAAAGTATATCACTGCAGCTCGGTCTTTGTTCCGGCTCTGTCCAACAATCTGCAAACATCAGAACAAACATTCCATAACCCCAAACAAAGACTCAAGAACATAAAAAAAAAAACAGTTTGAGAAATGGCAAAGACCTGCAATAAGTTTCCCTAATGGCCCTTCAGGAATCTCAAGCCGAGCTCCCTCGTAACCAACAGCGTAAACAACCTGAGAAACATGCATAAACTCGTTATATATGTAGATAATAACGTCACCATGGAGTTTTTTTCTTGGTAAGTTATGTTACCCGTTCAGGCGGTACTCCTTCCCAAGGTCTGGTTAAAGTGCAGAGTTCCCACATGATTACACCTAAGCTGAAGATATCACACTTCTCCGAGAAGGGCTCATTGCGGATAAGTTCAGGAGCCATCCACTCTGGTGTGCCTGCAGAGACTGCATCTCTCATTGTCGTGCCTGTCATTATTCTCGATAGCCCAAAATCACAGATCTTGACTGCCAATTTGCTGCTCAAAAGACAGTTTGCGCTCTTAATATCACGGTGTACTATCCCCATCCGATGTATGCACATCATCCCCCTTGCAAAATTTTATAGAAATGAATAAATGAGACACAAAGACATTAGTTAGTTACAGTCTTTCCAGAAAGAATGGAGTTACCTGCAAATGTCACGCAGCATCTTTAGTTTCCTTCGCCAGCTTAACTTCTTCTTTTGTCCACTCAAATGCAGCAAATTATACAAAGACCCCATTTCCATGTACTCAGTGATCAGTGATAATCTTGGAGGCTTTGTGCATGCTCCAAGGAATAGTATAACTACAAGACGTTGAAGTTGAAGAAAGATCACTGTTAATGAAAACTGATACTAAAAAGCTTACAAGATGAAACTTTAACGAAATAGTTGAGTACCGTTGGGATGTCTAAGTCGGCTGGTAGTTAAGACAAGGCAGGAATGCAAGTCAGAAAAGTCTGAAGTTATTATTAAATGTGAAGAAAACAGACAAAAGTTTAAACACATACCTAAGAATCGATATCTCATTGCAGAAATCTTCCATGTTCTCAGCTGTTAGGTCTTGCTCAAGGAACACTTTGATTGCAACGTCTGTTCCATTCCAGACCCCTTGGAACACTTCTCCGAAAAATCCTGGAAGAAGAATCAAAAAGAAATATAAGATACATATAATACATAGTCTGTTCTTGAAGGAAATACATGGCCAACTTAATTCAAAAACAATGAGCTGAAAAATTCTTACCAATTCCAACACGAATCCCAACAGTCAACTCAGAGAAGTCTATGTTCCATTCTTCATATGGTAACAACGGCTTATTCTGGAACATGGGAGACCCCAATACTTGATCCCAAATGTGGCCTATATTACGATGTGATGATCCATTCCGTTCATAGGATTGGCCTCGGTAGTTCTTGGGTGAAGAAGGTAGTGAGATTGCCTTCTGTGGATCTAGTGATTCCCTAGAAAGGATCGACCTTCCTCCAGATACTTGGTCATGGGCATCAAGATGGAAACCAGAGACCTGAAAAGCAGAAATGTCTTAGTTAACCCAAAAAAAATCACAGATCATTATCCAAACTGAGTAGACGTTCCAAGAATCATAGTTTAGAGCATGTTGCAAGATGAAACAAACATACACTTGGAATAGATATTGAAGAGAAAAGAGGTATAAAATGATAATGCATCCGAAGTTTCTTTGATTTCAGTATCTTAACTTATATAATTACAAGCTATCATTGCTAAATTTCTTCAGTGATTGATGTATCAGTAAGCTACATTGTATTCAAATATTTACGTACACTTTTCTGGACATGAGGACCCTCGGTTCTGTCATTTGGAGAGCTAGGAGATGAACCATCATCACATTGCTCTTTTGAGAGGCGATTCTGCTTCAACGCTTCATTCATCGCTCGTACTGCCCTGAAAAAGATTAGAACCATTTTATCACTAAAATCACAAAACACTGAAGCTCCAGTTTCATAACAGTTAATGGTCTATAAATCTGAATGTAAATGCACTGAGGTAACGATCACAGCAATTGCTGAAACTTGCAGTTCCTTATATTGAATGATTTATAGCTAGTGCGGTAAGAGTATGTGATACCAACTAAGAAAAGGAATGCCTTCACTTTGCATTCTTCTAATATTTCCATAAGATAGTGTACGATTAGTTTTGCAAGAATTGGATCATGTATGAAATCACAACTGAGAATACGGAAAAAGTGAAACTGGATAACTGCAGCCTATATAGCTTTTGGATTTGTTAGACCAGTAACAATTGTTAATGAGGGAACTATATATGTAACCAGGATGCAGATATTTCAAAACAAAAACTATTTACTGGCTCTGCCATGCATATGATGGTCAATGAGCCATAACTAAACCACCCACCTGACGATATCATCACCAATCTCAGGAGTTATACTAATGCTTCTCCTCCTTATTCTCTTAGTCTCCAGTTTTGCTCCTCCAACAGATTTGGAGCTGCAAATGACAGGGCCAAATGAATACTGAATACTGTATATAAGCATTTCTTAACAAACTTAAGGCGCAAGAATTAAGTTCTCTGACACTATGTTATTAACACAGACTTGGTAAGCACTAAACCAGACTAACAAAGACCATCATCTCTTGCAGCAATAATTGTATATCTCTAAAACTGAAAGCCCAAATCAGATCTACAAGAACCTTTCCATCTAAGTTACCAAGGCGAAAAAACATAACCAACCTTGATGTGGCAACTTCACCAGTGAAATCTTGTGCCAAGTTCCTGTCGCCACTTAACATGGACCTTGTACGTGTTCGGAAGGAAAGATGCTCGGCGGGACTGCATACGTGATACAAATAAAGAATTTAAGAATGGAACTTTGAATGACGGAAAATCTAACACTATCAAACTAAGTTGGTTTCAGAATGCATAAACATATACAATTCAACAGAGATGAGAGTAACCTGGAACCAGCAATCCTCTGATCAGCAATGACCTTTCTCCGGTTCTGCCGCCAAAAATCATTAGCAAGGTTTGACTCGCTCTTTGAGAAACTGGAGAATAGAAGATACAAATATTGACGCATGGTCACTAATCCATTCCTCGGCTTAAATAGAACAGAAGGAATCTACAAATATGGAGTTGGTTCATAACACAAAAACCCAATAAAAACAAAGGCTCATCACCTTAATTTTCTCTCTAGCATGGAGGCAGATCGTAACAGCATATTCCTTGATGGCGGACCAGACATATTTGTAGACCTTTCGAGTTTCCTATGAAACAGAAGACTTTCATCTTTTTCTGCACTGTACAACAACAATAATTAGAAACTCTGCACACCAATGCCTGAGTATTGAACAAAAGCTAGAGTACATCACGCTACACTTATAAAGTTAGATGTAACAGTTTAAAATTTCAATGTCTACTTACTTTTCAAGCTCTGGATAACCAAACATGGGACTATTTGGCTCCAAAGGTGAATCGCAAGAGTCGTTCTCTGCAGAATCACTTTCCCCTGCCGCTGAGATATGACTCATATATATTGCCTTGGTTGATAGAGGAATAAGCTGACCAGGAGACCTCATTAGATCAACCAGCATTTCCAAAGAATGAAGAAAAACCGTAACAGAAATATGTTTGTAAGAGTCTACACTCTCAGCAGCTCCATCAGTTGACAAACCCTGATCAAAACAAGTAAACCAAAATACATAGCAAGTTTAAAACTGGTCGGAAGATTTGGCATTAAAGACATGATCTATATATTTTTCTGGAGAATAACCCTCTATCAAAAGTAATCAATCACATGCAAAAAGTGGAGTGGTATTCAAGACCACTGGCCACATTTGAATACTTACCACTACAAGCCTGCTTTGAAGGCCAACCGTATCAGCTAAAACTTTGAACAAGATAGCTCGAGGACGACAAGAACCATTCTTAATCTGTCCTAGCAGTTGAATCCCACAGTTTTCAAGAGAGTGTGTAGTTTTTGCCGGGCTAGGCAGAGTAGATTGCTTATAAACATTTTCCACCTGCCAGACAATTTCAACAAAGGTTTCTTGATAAAGGAATAGACAAGATTTATGAAATGCTTTCTCGTAATGCATCAGGGAGAAAAGGGAAAGTAAACATTGATTCACGTTTCCTAGTATAGCACTTTTTCAGAGTATAATAAAACATGCAATGCATCAAGAAATATTCTACGAAAAATTGACCATATAAACAAATTATTTCAAGTCTCAACCCCTCTTTACCAGTTCAGCAATTTTCTTGATAATAGCAGCTGGTTTTGAGTTCAATCCACTGACAAGTTTGGTAATCAACTGCTTTTGCCTGAAAAGCTTTTTATCTTTTTGAAAATCAACAAGAATCACATCAGCCTTTAGCCCTTCGTCGCCCAGAGCATGAAGATCTTCCAATGTAGGAATGCTATTAAATAACTGCTTCAATCTACTATCCTGTAGACATTTTAAAAATTAATATTGTGGAAATGAAAGAAAAAATTTAGTCAAATGAATCTGACTGAAACGTTATTAAACAGAGCTAGTAGTATCAGCCTAAAAGAAGCTTACTGGGATCACAGAGTAGAAGCCATTTGGGATTGGATCAGAAAGCGAACCAGTGGTCCAAAGAGTATTTGACGCACTATTAGATGGCAGTTCATAGCGGCCAAGATTTCTTGGCGAGTCTTTAGCACTGGAGGTCTCTTCTTGCGATCCCAGATGAAGAGAACCAAATCTCTCAACAAACTCTGAAGGCCACCAGGTTTCTTGCTCTGATGGCCCAGCGTCATCTCGTGTATCTCCCATTACCTATTTTCCTTGAGGTCTAAGATTACATCAGCTCCTACTTATCCCACAAATGAACATATCCACACCAATATATTAAGAAGCAAACTTGTATCCCTTAAGTTGCTGGTCATTCAATCTGCGTACACAGAAACAAAAATGGTATATAAGAAAATAAGAAAAAGCAAAAGCTTTTAAATCCACTCATAGATCAACACAAACAAACTAGCTACACTTGTAGTTCCATCACAAACCTATGTAGTGCAGTGCTGCTCGTTCTGCTTGTGAAAAAGAAAGATCTAAAGGATCAAAACCTAAACTTCTTAAGAGTTACAGAACTACAAAATCAAAGAGAGAATGAAATCATGAGCAGTCCAAAACAGTTCATTACTGCGATCTTCATCTTAAAGCTACAAGCTTTAGTATCAGAGCCAGTTTCAGGTAAGTTTTACTTTCACGATCTACCCAGAAAGTCAATTGCAATGTGTAAGTGAAAAAAGTAAGAAAGTTGAATAAAGGGTTTTTGTGAAATCACCGCAAATCAGATCCAAAGCATTCAACTTTCCTAATGATGAGTATATACGAAATCAAACTAGACAACACAACAAGGACGATCTCACTGCTTAAGATAGATGCAGTAGCTTTGATCAAAAATACAACAGAAGAGCTATGCTTTAAAGTACACACACAACAATCAAAGAGAGCATACGTACCTGTGTGTACTTACGTACGGAACTAAAAGAAAATTGGAATTTATATAGTAGTTCTGATTTTTAATTTTTCTATAATGGGAAAACTCAAGAGTGATGGGATTTTAGGAAAGTGACGAAGACGAGGGAAAAAAGAAATGATTGAGGGGGGAGACGACTGATGATGCCGAAATCACGTGCGACTTTATGAGTCACACATGTCAAAAAGTAATACACCTCTCTTCGTCCGACAGCTGGTATCACATATTCCCCCCACCGTCGCTTCTCTATTTCTTTGATTAATTAATTCTAATCTTTTGCAATTTTTGTAAAGCTTTTCTTTTATTAAATTTTTTAGTTATTGACATTAACTTAATACATACTTCCGCAGTTTCAGAATTTTTTTTTTTTAAACTATAAAACTAGATTTTAGATATTTTATATACTTTTTAATAATGGTAATTAAAAATAATTGAATATTATTAACTGACAATTATTTAAAATGTATAGTAAAATAAATAATACATTTAACTGTAAATATTTATTATATTAAATAATATAAAAATAAATTAGTACAAATAAATTGGGGAATTGGGCTTTATAGCCACAAAAAAATCATGATTAACTATCTAACCCAAAAAAAAATTTCTCCACTATTTATGAAATATATATTATATTACCTTTTTTAGTTACTAGTTAATAAAAGACAAAATACATTTTTTCTTCTCCTTCTTTAATTATCAACTACTACTACTTTTCTTCCATCCCTAATGTCTTACCTTCCGTCAGCGTTATGATATACTATCACCAACTTCACACTATGCTTTGTATTTATTGTGTCTTTAATTACCATTTTTTTTTCTAGCATCATTATTTCTTTTTTTAGTTATTAATCAGATCTGTAATTTCTGATGTTTTGGTTTTGCCATTAGTTCCTTCAAAATAACCACAATTTTCTTGATACCAGTCTCTACTTCTTCCACAGTAACCACCACTCGTATATACTATAATTTGCCGGTTATACTATTCTACTTGAATAATATGTACTATGTTATTTCATTGTTACTATTTTATTTGGATTTGCATATTTTAATATTTGGGTTAAGGTTTATATTTCTTTTAGAGTTTAGTGATTAGTGTTTTTTTTTAGTTTGTGGTAGGTTTGGGTTGATGTTGGGGTAAGCATTACCTCATTCCCTGCAATCATAAATATTTAAAAAAATTAAACAATATATACTATGCTATTTCTTTTGTTACTATTTTATTTTGATAATATCTAATATTATGTACTATGTGCATATTTCGATATTTGAATTAGGGTTTATATTTCCTTATAGCGTTTATATTTCTTTTTAGGGTTTAGTGATTATTGTTTTGAGTTTAGTTTTTGATACCATTCTTCACTTCTTCCACCTTAACCACCACCACTTGTATATACTGTAAGCTGCCGGTTATACTATTCAATTTGAACAATATGTACTATGTTATTTTGTTGTTATTATTCTATTTGGATCTGTATATTTTGAGATTTGGGTTATGATTTATATATTTTTTAGGGTTTAGTGATAGTGTTTTGGGTTTAGTTATGTGGTAGGTTTGGATTGATGTTGGGGTAAGCCATAAGCATTACCTCATTCCATGCAATCATAAATATTTAAAAATTTAAACAATATGTACTATACTATTTCGTTTGTTACTATTCTATTTTGATAATATTAAATAATTAGTGGTTTGGGTTAAGTTTTTACAAGATTTGAGTTGCAATTGAGTTCAATTTAACTAAATTTTGATATGTATAGTAATATAATATCTTTAAATCATTTTATAATTTCATTAACATAAACTATACCATGTAGCATGGTATATTCTATTTATATCCTATTATCATAATTAATGTGGATGTCATAACTACCACTATTCTAATAATATTTTTATTTAAATGATAGATGCTTTTTGGACGTTATTACCGGCTACTAGTTTAAAGAAAAGAGAGATATGGAAGGAAAAAACAAAATGCTATGAGATCCAATAATGTCAAATCTTAAGCTACATTCTTAATTTTTTCTTCAAAATTGACATTCTCACCAATACGCCCATATAAATTTATGACAACATATAATCATATATGAATTTGATGAATATATCACACAAATTTATATAATTTCTACTATTTGATATTTGGTAAGAGTCAATTAGGTAGAAACCCATAAAAAGTTGTATATTTCTTTATCACAATAAAAGAGTACAAGACGAATCTTAGTACGAATCCACACATGACGAGTTGTAGGTGTCCATCCAGAGTGGCACCAACATGTTGACATATGAGAAAACATGTTTTCTAGTTCGAGTTTGTCTTGCAAGGAAGTCCGTTTGAGTGTTATTGGATCTAGGTTGATAAACCACTTTACCGTCTAGATAGGACGTCCAAAGGGATTTAAACTCGGTAAGTTTAGCTGCAAAGGCTGGCGAGTCTTCAGGTGTAGAAATCATTTAAACTAATTCTTGAGAATTGGTAATAAAATAATCACAGAACCGCTGATGGTGAGATAAACATTTCAATGCCCATACTAAGCTCTTAAGTTCAGTATGTAGTGGCGAGATTTGCATGTGGCAACCATGGAGACCCAGTAAATCTATTGATCCATCTTGAAGCTGTAAAATCCATCTTACTCCACTTGTGGTTTCATCATTCTTCCATGATCCATCCACACGACATGTAAAGATAGGTAAATCTGGAGGATTCATTGGTATAAGCTCTGTGGAGCTATCTTCTGGGTCGTCTTCTTCGTTTAGCTAGAAACCAGGCATTACATTCTCGTAATGCTAGATCTGTTGTGTCCACTAGTGAGAAGTTGCGACCATTGTAAATTTTTTTATTCCTTACTTTCCATATATACCAAATTAACCAATGAAAGACTCTGATTAGCTCTTCCATGTTTCCACCAATATTAACCTTTCCATGGAGATAGTTTATATTGGTATAGAGGTTTTGTGAAGGGAACCTCCCGGAGCCGATGGAATCGTTGAAAGGGCCCAACATTGCATAGCTGAAGGGCATGTAAAAATCATATGATTAGTTGTTTCCTCTGCATGGCCGCATTTTGGGCAGTTCGGATCGTTTCTGATGTGTCTATTAAAGAGTCTTTCGTTAACTGGTAGTGCCTCCGATAAAATTTGTCGTAGAAAATGGCTACTTTTTCCCATTTTGATTTTCCACAGGAAGTTGATTCCGAAATTCGATTGTGCTATCTGGTTTGGATCTTGCAAGCATATAGCCTGACTTAACCAAATATTTCTCAGATATAGTTTGGTTCAGCAATACCCATCTGGTTTGGAAATTCTGTTGAGGAGCATACTGGGAACCAATGAGATATCGATAGGGTATAGCAGGTTCCTGAATTTGGTGGTATCTCATTCGTTTTTCACTGATTCGATAAGGCCAGACACTCTAAGAATTGGATCAGAGTTGTGGGAGATCATAGGAGGTCTTTCTGTCTCATCAGGAAGCCACAGATCTTCTCATAAAGAAGTTATATATAGGAAAAATACCTATAACAATATAAATTAAACAAATACTGTAGGTACATGATATTTAAAATTACCATTGCACCTTTAGATAATTTTTGTTCGGCATGAAAAATATAGATTGTTTGATGAAACTACAAAAGTACATCTAAACTATAATTAAGACTATCATAATGACCTAACCACAAAAGTACATCTCAGTTATTACACATTACACAACTACAATGAACTAACTACCAAGTGCATTAACTACCAAACAAACTAGCCTTGCAAACAAACTAGACGATCACATAATACTTCATTACAACAACAGTTTTCAAGTCTACAGTTTTGGTTGCAATCAAACTAGAAATTCATTTCACTTAAAAAAATACGATCACAGAATACTTCATTACAACAACAGTTCAAGTCTACACGTTTTGGTTGCAGTCAAACCAGAGATTCATTTCACTTAAAAAAATACGATCATGGAATACTTCATTACAACAACAGTTCAAGTCTACATGTTTTGGTTGCAATCAACCTAGAGATTAATTTCACTAGCCTTGCAAAGAAATGAGCCTATGAATTCAGTATACAAACAAGAACACTTCATTACGGAAACAAGACCTCAAGTCTACACGTTTTGGTTGCAATCAAATTAGATTATGTCATCACATAAACAATAGCTCATGCCTACACGAGTTAATATACCAACTACATTACTTGGGAGCTGAAGAGAAAGTTAATTACCTTGAGCAGTGGACGAAATGGTTGTTTCTCTTCGAGCTGTTTACTAATAGAAACCGGCTATTGTAGACGAACCTCACCTCACCTATTAACCTCATAATCAAAAGAACACACATATCAGTAAATCAAAACAGAACACGAAAATATTAGTATCATTAAATAACCACATTCTCTTAATTTTGAAAATCCACTTTATAGATATATAGCAAAGCAAGCAAAGCAATCGACGAGTAATAATTACTATCAGATTAATAACATAAACGAAAAACAAATACATGCAAATCCCAACGAAGTAGATCTAAAACGAGAACTAAATACATGCAAATCATACGGAGAGGAACACCTACCCTTTCACCTTCGAATCGTGGAATACGATGTTGATGAGAGAGGAGAACCGTCCAGAGGCCGGAGGAGATGCCTCTGGGGGAGATCCGTCGAGAAGAGAACCGTCAGAGAGGAGATGCGCCGGTAAGATAAAATCGAGAGAACCGTCGAGCCTGTCTAAGCGAGATCCAGAATCGGGAGGAGATGCCTCTGGAGGAGATCCGGCGAGACGAGAACCGTCAAAGAGGAGATGCGCCGGTGAGATAAAATCGAGAGAAGCGTCGAGAGAACCGTCGAGAGATCCGTCGAGCTTGTCTAAGCGAGATCTAGAGTCGGGAGGAGATCCGTTGAGACGAGATCCGTCAGAGAGGAGATGCGCCGGTGAGATTAAATCACCCTTTCAATCGCCGCGAGAGTGAACGAAAGAGACGAGGATACACAAACTGTAAGACGAAATCGGTTTTCCCTCACCGCTTTTCATCGGCCATTCCAAGCTCGCCACATATCACCTAAGGACGCGAGAATTTATACCTTAGCTAAGAGCTTCCTTTGTGTTATTGCGTAATTTTCATTTAAATTAAATCTACTCTATTAAAATAGAGTCATTCTTTTTATCTACTGATACAAGTTGTCATTTAAATTTGGACCATTTCTAGAATGTTACAAATTATATAAGTCATATAATTGATTGAACCGTATTACTTAAATTAAATCAACACAACTAATGTAAAGAGACGACATTAATGTAAACTACCTTCAAAATACGGCAGGTATCTTTGTGTATACCGAAAACACATATTTTCTCCTACAAATATGGAATGTTCTAAAAAAATATATATCATCAAAATATTGAATATGGAAATCTACTAATTATACTTAAATTAAACCAGTGGTTATTTATGGAATATAGTCTTGGGCTTACTTTTGTTTTTTGAACAAATTATATAGTTTGGTTTTTGGGCTTCATATTAAGAAAAAAACTCCAAAAACATTGAATAAATTTTTCATCTTAAAAGATCAAAAAATCAATTATTATTTTCAGACCCAAAAGATATATAATATTTTTAACAAAACAAAATTATCTATTATTAATCATTTATTTAAATCATGTACTTTAAAACATATTAATATATTTTTTTTTTATTTTAAATAACAATCACTTTGTTTTGATAAATTTCATTGGTAACTTTTAAATAATTTATTATTTTATTTTTCTTAAATAATTTACTGATTAAAAAAATGTAAAGCAAAACCAAAAACCAAATCTAAAAACTAAAATCCAAAACCAAAAGCTGAAAACACATGTTATATTTTTTTGCTTTGTTTATTTACAAAATAAACTATTTCAAATTTTTTTTAAAAAAATTGTTATCATGTTTTCAGTTTTAAATTAGATGTTCGATTATTTGAGATTTGTTTGTTGGTAGTATTAGTTCAAACTAACTCAGCGGGTTTAAAAATTAAAAACCCAAACCAAAAACTGAAAATGAAAAGTAGAAACTTAAAAACAAAAAACCAAAAACCAAAATCTAAAAATAAAAACTGAAACAAAAACTAGTGAAAAACAATCATCACCACAAATTTTGGTGAACTGATTTTATATCAAAATATTCTTTAAATTAAGACAAAACCCAATTATATAAATTTTTAATCATAAAAAATTTCCACGCTTTTCAAGCGCGGATCAAAATCTAGTACAGATTAAAGCTAAGATATGTTATAAGATATACCGATAATCATGCTATAATTAGGTATAGAAAACCTCACATATAATTATAATAAAAACTTAACCGGTTTAAGAATAAAATTAGTTTGTTCAAGAATTAATTAAAAACAAGGAAACCCGGTTTAGAAAACTGGGTCGTTACAGATTCTTCTTGACCTCTGCATTAGTCACCGACACCTTTGAATTTCTGAATTTCGGTTTATCCACCAAACCGAAATCCAAAAACGAGTAACACATAACCAGTTTCGGTTCTTTTTTAAACTAATTCAAACGAAAGATGACACTTCTTCTTCAGCCGTTAATCGTTACAAAACAAAAAAATATTCATTCAGACAGTTTCAAAACCAAAAGAAGCCCTTCTACACACAACCTACAACGACCGTTTAAGAAAGCCAACAGACAAAAGATCAATCACTAAATCATCGACCAAACTAGAAACTATCTCCCCTTCTATATCAATGCCTTCCTCGAACATCTCCCTCTCATAACCAACCCATCTCCCTTCCAAGCAGCTCATGTCATGATCCACAAGCTCGTCTATCATCATCTCCCTCATCTTCTTCAACCCTTTCACTTCTCTGTTCACTTCTTCAGCCATCAAATCTCTATTTTCCAACATTATCATCATCATTCCTTTGCAGCTTCCAACTAACATCCTTTCAAACTTCACTGCTAAGCACTGATTCACACACTCGAAAAGCACCTTTCTTTCGATATTTGTCGATGTTACAGCTCCTCTTGAGCGTTCCATTTCATCAAAGAGGCTCGAGGGTAATACTAGTTCACTAGTGGTTGCTCCTGAGGTGAAGTTTTGTAACATGAGTTGGCTAGAGTTGAGGATCTCGGTTATGTACTCGAGCTCCCAATCAAGTGTTGATGCGGCTGTTTCATCTAAGGTTTCGTGGGACTCGCTTGATGTAACCCAAGTGAGTTCTTGGTCTGATGAACTCTGTTTCATGCCTGAAGGAAACAACAACACTAAGCGTATTCAGCTGCAAAATCTAACCAATTCAATACCAAGGCATAACATTTGCATCATGTATCCAAGAAAATCAAGACATAAATTGAAAAACATACCATATTCACTGTAGTGTCTTCCATCTGAGAAACTCTTGTTGCTGGAGAGTGCTAAACCATCAGCCTCTGTAAGAGTACTGAAGCTGCTAACTTCATGTTCTTCTCCTTGTGTCATCTTCTTCTTCTATAAGGGAAAAAAAACAACAGTGTTTTCAGAGATTGGCAAAGCATTCGATAAAATAGAATAGTGAAGCTGCATTTTAAGGACACTAACCTGAGATTCCTGGTTGTTATAAAATGAAGTGCAGTCAGAAACAGATTCACTCTCTGTTAAGACATTGTCAAGACTGTTTTGAGTTGTCTCACCATGTCTTGATGGAGATAAAACTGTCCTGCTCGCTCTACCATCTGAAATGGAAGTCAAACACTCTTCTTGGATCAAGCTAGAGCTAGAGGATTCAATCTTCAAGGTCAATTCCCTGAGCTTTTGCTCCAAAAGCGCATTTAAGGAATTACCGCCTATCACATTATATTTAACAGCAGAGTCTGCATCTTGTTTGGTTTCTTGCGAGCGAGTAGATAAACCTTTTATTGAAGAGGAGAAAGTGAAAGATATCACATCCGTATCCCTTCTCTGATCAGTTTTACTCGTGCTTGAGTCACCATCAATGGAAATGTTGCATTTGATCGACTTCTCACCTCTTTTGATCCGTTTCTCCTCGTAGGTTCCTGCTTCTTGCACCCCATTTCGTGGCTTTTTGCTACGAGGTTGACTCTTTCTCCGGTGTAAAGGTAAAGATGTAGACTTTTCAGCTGATGTCATAGTAGAACCTGAGCTTTTCGATGAAGAACCACTGTCCACAAGAACCTTGTTTACAACTTTGTTCATTGGTTTCCTACTTTGCTGATTGTCTCTGCAGTTTTGCTTCTGATGGTTCTGCTTAAGCACATTCTTCCCTGCGCTTAGTGAAGATCCTTTGAGACCATTCTGGCTTTTTACTGCACGGTTCTTAGCTTCTCCTTTCTCCTTTTGTCCTGAAGATGTCCTTTTGTTTCCACTTGATGACGTCGTTAAGCTGTTGTGTTTCTGGTTACTACTGCCCTTTGCTTGTGCAAAGAAAGAAGGTGGTTTCAGTTCACCTTTCAAGCCATCACAACTGTTTTTCACCAAAGCTGTACTCTTCCTCTCGCTTTGATCTCCCCTAAGGTACTTACTGCTACGAGCATTATCATTAGAGACTTGTTGAGTGCATGAAGTTGAAGCTTTCTGCGCAGCTTCTAGTTTCTCCTTCAAATCTCGGATCCTTAATGGAACAGGAGAAGAAGAATCAGATGATGGAACCACCCTTGTTCTTGCCATCATCCGTGGACTTGACTCTATCATTCTTGAAGCAGCTTCCATAACATAAGCAGGGTTTCTAGATGGAACAAATCCAGGATTCCTTATAGGAGACAAGAGCTTATTGTGCGTGACAGAGATCGGTTTAGCAGATCTTGGAGGTAAGGTTTCAGTTTGAAACCGCTCAATCATCCGCTTATGCGGACCTTTACTAGTTCTTGAATCAAAATGATTCAAAGAAACGTCATCAAAGTCACTCTGATGCTCAGCATTAGCATCCCAAGTGCTTGCCTGGTGCGAGGGTCTGAGAGAGTATGGATCAAGACTAGGATTAACCCTTGGTTCCATAACGTTTTGTGGGGGTACACACTCTAAACCCATGAGCCTCGCTACCACACTCGGTCCTCTAACCACATTGCCATCATCACTAGTTACAGAGGATGCACAACAGCTAGAGTTGCTTCCCTGGTTGAAAGCTGAGTTCTTTACAGACTGATCAACCTCAATCTGGTAACATATTAAACCAAAGTCAAATCCTGTCATTCACTAGACCAAAATATGAAACAAGGAAAATGGTAATGAGAGCAAAAGGCTTACAACAGAATGTCTTGTAATAGAGGGGTTATGAGCATTCTCTTTTGCTTGCTTAGATTCTTCTGTTTAAAATAAGAAACTTCAGATTGTCTTACTGTATATATATGAATAATGTTTATACAGAACACAAAAGGATGAAGTGTCATACCAGAGACTTGAGAGATATTGGATGAGAAAAGCTTCTTCCTTGATTTGCCAGGCCAATCAAACAGATTTAGAAACGCTCCTCTAGGTCGTTTCCTCTCAACTATGTCCATTTTATTTTTACCTAAATAAGTAACAAGAACTGAATCAATCTCAGTGGAATGCAATTACAAGACACTGGATCCCATCAAAACAACAACAGACACAAAAAGGACCAGACTTTGTGAAGTGATAGAATGAATCAAGCTTTATTTTGCGAAAATGAAGTTTATTTTTTACCTCTCAGATACTCAGGATGCTAAAGTATTCGCCTTTTAGTTATGGATCCATCGATTAAGTGTAGTTTTCAGAAACCCTTGTGGAAGATCGACCAAAGCTCTCCACTTTATCTCTCTCTCGCTCACAATCCCACTATGGAATGAGGAAAGATCTGGTGTTTTTGGGCTCTTCAGGATGCTAAAGTCTTCGCCTTTTACTTAGGTAATGTGATTAAGGAGAGAAGGATTGTTATTTGTGAAGTGGGTCAGATCAGGAAAGATAATACAGATTTGGAATTGAGGGATTTGAGCATTTGAGATTAGAGATCTAAGGTAGGGGGAGCTAGAAGCAGCAAGAGAAGTTAAGTAAAGAGTTTGAATTGAAATGACGACAGAGATAGCCGTTGCAAAGATAGATAGTCAGATAAAGAGAGAGAGAGAGAAGACAAAGGGGGATTTTGAAAGCTCCCTCCTTTGGGAAATTAAAAGTATTGCTTTTTTTTCTACACCCAAAAAGGAAAATCTTTTCTCTATAAACTATTTTCCTTTTGTTTATAGATTGAAGAATTGTAAATGTAACATGATAGTGTTCATATTTAGCATCCGATGGAGTGGGTGAAAGAGAGCATCCTATGAAGTCGAAATTGTTATATGACTAAATAAATACGTGCACGTTTCAATTTGAACTTTTGTAGTTTCAAACATAAAATAATTTTGAATTTGCTTAGGGAACAAAGAAACACAATTTTTAAAAAGTTATAACGTTTCAAATTTCAGTTGAAGAACAGATCAATTAAAGGCAATAACTTTATAGTAGAACAGTGCAGTTTGAATCAAATATGTATATTCATTTTGATAAAGTTTAACAATATAATCGCTCATCTTTTTGATAAATTGCTTTAAATACCTTACGTTGTTTATAACTTTTCAAAAATATAATTAATCAAAAGTATTTCCATATTTTGATTTAACGTTTGCTGATTAGTATTTAGAAATAGTATTTAGGGGTGGCATTAAGATTATAAACTTCCATGAATGTTGTATAAATTATTGTTAAGCATTTATAAATGATTTTAAAAAAGTTAATTTAATCTTTTATCTTATTTTTAAGGTATTTATAAAAAATGATTATTCTTTAAGGATAAATTTGAAAAAAATGTATCAAACTTGTGGTTAAATTGAAATTATTCCTCTTTTTCTAATTTTTATTTTTGCAGTCATTGATTTTATCAATTCAATGGTCATATTTTTTTGTTAATACTTTGCTTTAAAATATATTATTTTATTATATGTTATAAATTATAAAATTGATATAAATTAAACTTTCTATTCAATAATTATTTGTGTATGATTCATGTTCTACAATTATATTTACAATCATTTTACAAAAAATACACATCTAACGGTTCTATTTGAACCACATAAATTTTTTTTTTTTTTGATCTTTTTCTAATAATTTGATAAAAGACCTTCGATAAACAAATTAATAATACGAAAGGCCCATAAATTTCGAAAACTAAAGAGCCCAAATAAGACAGGCCCATAAATTTCTAAAAACTAAAGAGCCCAAATAAGACAGGCCCATTAACTCCCAGTGAAGCAAGTCACTAATAAACCCCAAAACAACACAGCCTCTCTATCTCTCTTCCACCTTAAACCCTAATCTCTCCCCTCCCCAAACCTCTAAATGACCACCACCGCCGCCGCACCCTCCTCCGACCAACTCCTCCCACCTCCACAAACCTCACGAGTAAGCCCCAAGACAGTCCACGAAGCCGTAACCTCCCTCCTCAAATGGAAAACCGAAAAATCAAAGACACAAAAGCCTCAGCTTCTCGAGCAAGACGAGTTCATTTACCTAATCGTCACTTTAAAAAAAATCCCCCAAACCAACCGCACGAAGCCTCACCGTATCCTCCTCCCTAACCCACTCATCAACACCCAAGAAGACTCCCCGGAGCTTTGCCTCATCATCGACGACAGACCTAAATCCGGATTAACCAAAAAAGACGCGAGGGAAAAGATCGAATCCGATAACATTCCGATCACGAAGATTCTCAAGCTCTCGAAGCTCAAGAGCGATTACAAGGCCTTCGAGGCGAAGAGGAAGCTTTGTGATTCGTACGAGATGTTTTTCGCGGATAGGAGAGTGATTCCTCTGCTTCCGAGGTTGATCGGGAAGAAGTTTTTCGCGAGTAAGAAGATACCCGCGGCGGTTGATTTGAAGCATAGGAACTGGAAGGAGCAGGTGGAGAAGGCGTGTGGCTCGGCGATGTTTTTTGTGAGGACGGGGACGTGTAGTGTTGTGAAAGTTGGGAAGTTGGGGATGGAGAGGGATGAGGTTGTTGAGAATGTGATGGTTACGTTGAATGGTGTTGTTGAGGTGTTGCCTGGTAAGTGGAAGTATGTTAGGTCTTTGCATTTGAAGTTGTCTGAGAGCTTGGCGTTGCCTGTTTATCAGAGTGTTCCTGATTTGAAGCTGAAGATTGATGGGTTTGGAAGTGAGAAGAGTGTTGTTGTTAAGGAGGAGAGTGAGAGTGGTGAGAAGAGTGATGTGGTGAAGGGGAAGAAGAAGAAGGGTAGGATTCATGAGGTTAGGTATATGGATAGTAATGTATCTGAGGTGCTTGATGATGATGAGATTGGTGATGTTGAGTTTAGTATTGAGTCTGGTGGTGATAAGGATAAGAAGATGAAGAAGAGGAAGGAGATAAGTGAGATTGTAGAGGCTGAGAAACCAAAGAAGAAAGTGGCCAAGGGGAAGAGTAAGGATGAGTTAAAGCCGAAGAAGAAGACAAAGATTACTAAAGAAGAGTCTGGTGGTGGTTTGAAACCGAAGAGGAAGAAGAGTGTGCTTAGAAAGTAAGGCAATGGAAGATCAGAGGGTTAAAGCTTCAAAGTTTTTGCTTCTTTTTCAGTTGAGTAATTTTATGTTTTATGGTAGCGCTGATTACATTTTTGGATGTTTCATATCTTGTACTGCTCACGTCGAGCCAACTGGGAAACAAACTACTGTTTTACGTTTTAAGCATTTCTTATTTAACGTTCTCCTTTATAACCAACAATTGTTCATAGGCTCATAGCATTCCATCGATTGAGTGATAATCTAACCGAGTAGTAGGATCTATCATCTTTTTAATATGAATGGCTCACACAAGACTAACTTTACGCCATTATAAGAACTGTAAATTTGCTATGATACATGAAATGACAAAAACATAAGAAGCTAAATACAAAAAAAAAAAAAAAGAAGACCATGACTTCTTGAGCAACTCTCTCTTTGGGTAGAGCGCCTGTAATCAGGGTTGGAGATTCTTATATGTTACTTATGGTAAGAAAACAACCTTCTTGAATGATTCTTAATCACTGCACTGAATCAAGAAAACAAATTCAAGATGATACAGAAAATACGCACCACATCTGAAAAACAGATATCACAAATTAAGAGCTCTGAGTCTCTCTGGCAAGGCAAAATGAATGCTATTGATGAACTTGAAAAAGTGAATGATATCACACAACCAATTCAAAACCATCACACAGTGCATAGATTTTAAGTTCAGTTATACTATTGCTCTCACTGAATCTTAGAAAGTTATATATCGAATATGAAGAGAGACAGACCTTTCGAGCAGAAGATGAGTGAAGACGAAGAAGAAGGAATCGGAGGAAAACAATGATGGAAAACCGGTTTAGTCGGAGGAGGAGGAATCAGAATTTGATATTTTGTCTTTTTTTTTTCGCTTTGTAGGTCACTAGAAAACTTTCGACTCACTTTTCTCGCCATTACCTTTTCGAAACGTCAATTCGAACCTTGCTTTTTAATTTGAATCAATTCCACTAATACCCGTCAGTATTGGCTATTTACTAAATTACCCCCATCATAGTTTAGTTATAAAACGCAAAACGATAAAGGCTTGTTCTCTACTTTATCCTGTTGTCTACCTCCATCATTTATCCGACACGAAGGAAGAAAACCTAGAAAGGGCGGTTGAAGAAGAAAAATCACAAGAGAAACAGCCATGGCAGGAGTTGGACCGATGACGCAAGATTGGGAGCCCGTTGTGATCCGTAAGAAAACTCCCAACGCTGCCGCCAAGCGTGACGAGAAGACTGTCAACGCCGCTCGTAGAAGCGGCGCCGATATCGAATCCGTCAGAAAATGTTTGCTTTCCTCTTCTTTCTTCACGTCTGATCTGTTGTCTTCGTAGCTCTATCTGTGCTAGAAGTTTTATATGGATTAGGTTTAGATTTGACGAATGAATCAATATGAGTGACTTATCCTTGATTGGGGTGATTGTGATTCGTGCTAGGGTTTTCGTTTGTTGTTACTTCAATTAACGATTGCAGGATTAAACAAATCGTCCGTTACGATTAATCATTGATCCAATCAGGTTGATGATGTATCTTTTTTTTTTGTTGTTGCGTATATAGACAATGCTGGAACCAACAAGGCGGCTTCAAGCAGCACCTCCTTGAACACTAAGAGGCTTGATGATGACACTGAGAACTTGGCTCGTGAGTTTCTAAATCTCCTATTATTGACTTCGTTTCTGTATGAACAGGGAGATTGTTGAAGTCTATGTATTCTGAATCACAGCGATTCTAGTGGGTTGAAACTAGTTTTAATGGCAACTAGTGGATGCCAAGAGCCAAAAGCTTTATATATAACGTTCTCCACAAAATCGCTGTGTTTTTCATTTTCTGTATGTTGGTTGTGTTTGACTTCTTGTTTATTATGTGTGTGTTTTATTGGAATCAGATGAACGTGTGCCTACTGAGTTGAAGAAAGCCATCATGCATGCCCGAGGAGAGAAGAAGCTGACCCAATCCCAACTCGCTCAAGTACACTGCTTTCTCTCTTCACTCTGTCTCTAGTATTTCTTGTAATTGATTGATGATGGGTGATATTGATATGGTATGGGTTTTGTAGTTGATCAACGAGAAGCCACAAGTGATCCAAGAGTACGAGTCAGGGAAAGCAATACCGAATCAGCAGATACTTTCTAAGCTGGAGAGGGCACTTGGAGCTAAACTCCGTGGAAAGAAGTAATAAGCTCCTTCAAGGTATACAAAGGAACAACTAGTCGCAGTTTGTCTCAACTTCATATGCTATAGAAACTATCTATAATCTGCGTGGCTGTTTAATGGCTTAGTAGAGAGTTGTGCAAGGAGGGATCTTTTATGGTGTTAAGAAAAACAAGTACTGTTTTGATTGGAACCTTTTGTCAGTATAAATAATCCCTTCTCTTCGTATATCACAATGAGATCAAATTCTGGAACCGGAATTTATTTTGGTTCGATTAAGTTTGCGATAACCGGACCGGATAATATCGTAGTTTGGGCCTTGGTCACGTGTAGACACGTTTATATAACTGACGTCTGTCGGTGACTGAGATGTACAAAACTGAAACTTTAAAAGTATAGGGACCAGTTTTGTAAAGTTCCCGTGAAGACAAGTATTCTCCGCGCCACGAAACAAAGCAGTACAGTAAGTCAGTGAAGCTGGCTGACACTCACACACACTCACAAGCACAAAACCCCAAAAAATAATAATTTCACCTCTCTGTATCAATTTCGTCGTCCTCCTCCTTCTAGGGTTTCCACATCTTTTTTCCATTTTTGGAAACAGTTAAAGGAATCTTATTGTTCTTGGGGGTGAAATGGAGGAGACATATGAAGCGTACCGTAGGAAGGAGCGAGCTTCACTTGTAGCCATTGTCGTTCTTGCTTGTCTTGCTTTAACTTCCTTGTTCGTCGCCTTTAGTTACTACTGCTATATCCGTAAGAAAGTTTCCAAGCGTCACAGAATCAACAAGAGTAAGTACAACAATTTAGACAACAGTTTCTCTGTTTCGTTCCATGTCCTCGTGTAAACAGAACGAGTCTGGTCTTTATCTTTAACCTGCATTTCTTGTTTTACCTGTGTCTATATAGAGTTTGAGTGCGAGGAGAAAGGTGATTGTCGAGAACAAGAAGAAGCTACTGACAAGGGGATGCATGTTTTCACTTTCAAGCAACTACATTCCGCGACTGGTGGGTTTAGCAAGTCGAATGTTGTTGGTCATGGTGGGTTTGGGTTGGTTTATCGTGGTGTGCTTAACAACGGGAGAAAAGTCGCTATCAAGTTTATGGATAATGCAGGAAAGCAAGGTGAAGATGAATTCAAAATGGAGGTTGTTGCTTTATTTGAGCTTTTAAGTCTTTTTTTAGCTCACTAATTACTTCAACGGTTTATTAATTAATTTTGTGTCTGGTTATAGGTTGAGTTACTGAGCCGTCTGCGTTCACCCTACTTATTGGCTCTTATTGGTTATTGCTCAGACAATAGCCACAAACTGCTTGTGTATGAGTTCATGGCAAATGGCGGTCTGCAGGAACACCTCTATCCTAATAACAGTTAAGTTCCTTCTTCAAGTATTTACAAACTTACTTTAATAGAGAGGACTGATATAGAGCTGTCTTGTTGTCATTGCATATAGGGTCTTCTGGTTCTGTCCCGTTGAGATTAGATTGGGAAACTCGGATGAGGATAGCTCTGGAAGCTGCAAAAGGCTTGGAGTATCTCCATGAACAAGTATCACCTCCAGTGATTCACCGAGACTTCAAGAGCAGCAATGTTCTGCTTGATAGAAACTTCCACGCCAAGGTCTCGGACTTCGGATTGGCTAAAGTTGGATCAGATAAAGCTGGTGGACACGTTTCAACCCGTGTACTAGGCACACAAGGTTATGTTGCTCCTGAATATGCTTTAACTGGCCACTTGACTACAAAATCAGATGTATATAGCTATGGCATTGTCTTGTTAGAGTTACTAACAGGGAGGGTTCCAGTTGATATGAATAGAGTTGCTGGAGAAGGAGTTCTTGTCTCTTGGGTACGTTTCCTTTTCACTATTCAAACTTCTTTAACATTTCTTGGCTCTAAGCTCTCTTCTTTTACTTTTTTTTTTGTTCTCCAGGCTTTGCCTCATTTGGATGATAGAGACAAAGTAGTGGAGATAATGGATCCAACACTGGAAGGACAGTATTCGACGAAAGAGGTTGTTCAAGTTGCAGCAATAGCAGCGATGTGTGTTCAAGAAGAAGCTGATTACAGACCTTTGATGGCAGATGTGGTGCAGTCACTGGTTCCATTAGTGAGAAGACGTAGGTCAGGTTCAAAGCTTAGTGGCTGCTCTAGTAGCTTTAGCTTGGCTCGCTCTCCTAACTCACCCAGTAAAGCAAGCGTTGGTTCTCAATAAAAATCAGAGAAAACTAACAAATGTATGACTTTATATTTTTGTATGGTACTACGGAAATTTGTTAAAGCAGTTTATAATGTAGCAGAAGATGCAAAGCTCGTGTTTGATATCCAGCACAGAGTTACGAAAGATGATGCCATGAAATGGTTCCAAGTGAAATACGAAGGAGCCATTCTCAACAAGTCACAAAACATTACTGGCTAAAAACAATATCTCAAAAAATATTAATCTGTAATCTATTTTCCACTGGCTAGAATCATATTTTCTCAGTTTTGTTTTTATTCATTGTTCTTCAGACATTTGAGTTTTCTTTTAAGACATTGCCTATCCATTATGATTCTACATGCGACGAGGATAACCGAAAAGGAAACTTTCTTCCATTGCACGAATCACAGAGATTAGTTCTAATGTGAAGAGATCGTTCACTGTCATGTCTCCAGCCAGATCTGAGCTAATACCAGGTGAAGAATCTCGTCTTGTCGGCTTAAGAATGACGAATCTACAGAGAGGACACTGTCCTTTGCTTTTCAACCAAGGAACTATACATTCCTCATGAAACATATGTTTGCAAGGAGTGAGCATCACTGTTTCCTTGGGCTCAAAGTCTTCTAAACACACCGTGCATCTCTTCTCATCGTCGTCTTCACCGGAGTAACCTTGATAAGTGTTTCTTGAGTTTTCGCTTCCTGAGTTCTTGTTTCTGTAGTATAAGCTCAGGTTTCTTAGAAGCTGGCTTTTAGGGACAGGGTTGTATGTCTGTTTCGTTAGATGTTTCAGAACATGGTCTTCTTCTCTGGGCTGTGATGATGCTGATCTTGAATTGCTCTCTGGTCTGTTATGTTGGTTGTGAACGGCTTGCCTTAGTGCCTCGAGGTGTTGCCTCCTCTGGTTGTTGCTGGTCCGGATTGGAATCTGATGTGGAGTATGTGATGGTGGTACATAATCTCTGCCAAAAACAACTGTTACTATTGGAAACAAAATCAAAAGAAAGAAGAAATCAGATATGATGATGAACTAATGATGAGTAAGTACACGGTTGATGAAGCTGTTCGTGAGTAAGTGGATGGAGAATCATCGAGCAAACGTCTATTAACTATCTGAAAGAGAAACACTAAACCATCTAAAACACCACTAAAGGAGGCTAAAACATCAAATATATATGATCAGAAAGAAAAGTCTAACTGACCAAATCACTCCTGGACCAAGCGTTCCTTGAAGAGAAAGCAGGTACTCGCCAACCTGATGATCTTGTATCCGAACCATACCTATCTGATTGATTTGGAACATGATAATAGCTATTTCTGGCGTTGTTGTTCATAGCTGAATGAATGGCCTTTCTTGTTACAGAGGAGCGTTATAAAGTTTTTGTATTGTATAATGCAGGCTCAGTTTATATTCTTTGTACTTGCTACGAGTTATTCTTTCTCCACTTAAAATGATTCCCTATAAGTTGATAGGTTAAGCAAAGAATCTGTCCTAGTGTGGTACGCCATGCCTGCACTCCTGAACAAGTATCATCATACACATCAAAAGTGGATGTGATGTACAAGAATCAATACCAGAAAAGTTTTACATTTGCTTGGTCTCTCAAAACAGGGGAATAATCATTACACAGAAGAGTAACAATAACAAATCTCTTGAGGAAAGTTATAGCAAAGCACAATCAAAGATGATACAGTATTTCATCTACAACAAATCCATTTTATTTGTAGAAACATAAAGTCTGACGAAAAGAGTAATAACAAAAGATAAATAAATAGAGAGCCTCACACTTCAGAAGATAATGTCTGCATCCCTCTCTGCGCCACCATCAAGAATGTTACGAGCAGCGTTAATAGAAATCCCTCTCTGCATAGAGATTTTCTCAAGAACCATCTCCTCAGCAAACGCCTTAGCATTAGCTGCTTGTCTCTCAACTTCCCTCCTCTTGTATCCCTGAATCTTCTTAAGCCTAAAGAAATCCTCCCTCTCAAGCTCATCAAGCTCTCCCTTGATGTAACTAATCGTATTCTCAATCTTGGGCTTCACCACATTCTCCAAAGCATTAACCCTGCGGTTAGTCGTCTTGATTGCTTCATCAAGCGTCAAGAAAGAAGTCTGGAGAGAAGCAAGCTCAACCAAAACCTCAATAGCTTTCACATAAGCCACACGGCAAGCTTGCACCTGTTGCCCACCTCTAGCTAAACCGGTTAAGTCATTCTTGGTCTCACCTTCAGAGAAGTGATCAAACTTGGGAAGCTTCACACCAGCGATGTTCTCTTGCCTTGAACGAACTTTCAGCGTAGCTTCTTTAACGTTCTCGAGAACTACATGCTTGACATTCTCGCCAGCAACGTACTTGACTTCGGTGAGAGCAAAAGAAGATGTCTTCATCATATCTCCCATTGATTCCTTAGCCGTGACGATTTTCTTGAGAAGGGCTCTGAACTGAACAGTTAAAGCATCACTCTTCTTCTTGAGGAGAGCATGTCCTCTTGTGGCTCCAACGAGACGAGCTTTCATAACTCCGAGCATAGTAACAGTGGGAACCACATTCAAACGAGCGTTTTGGCCAGCCATGGTGGATAGAAAAAGCTACTGCAAAATCAAGGAGACAAAAACAAGAACATGATGATTGTGTAACAACAATACTTTAATCATTAACAACAAAGGTCAAATCTTTAAATCTAGTTTTACTAATCAGAAACAGAACAAAACAACCGCACACGAACGATCAGAAACAGAGATCCATCAAAAGATACGAGATTGAATCAAAGTCGAAGACTTTAGATTAATTTTCTAATCATAACCACATTATATCGTTACCCAGATCCCACAAAAGATCAAATCTTGATCACACAACCACCTAATCATTTCTCAGATTCCAGATGACATACCTTTGGGCCTCTCGAGGCGACTTCTTTGGAAGTAGATCACTAGATTGAAAAGAAGACAGAGAGAGGGGACTTGGAGAGAAATTGGAAAATTGTTTTTTTTTTTTAATAAGAGAGCGATCGTGTTCGATCTCGTGGCTGACTGATCATCTAGGAAAGAAAGGGGTATTGTGTAATTGATTGTAAACATGAAGGGTTTGTTTTGCTAAATAAATATACAGGTCAATGTCATCGCGTAATGTGGTGGGACCTGCTTTCGTGTCTAAATCTGGACCCGTTGTTGGCCCGATCTTCTTCTTATTAGACGGTGTACTTATCCCCACGTTCTTCTTTGTTCTAACAATTTTTTTTCACTAAAAACATCGTTAAAATTTTCCCCCGATCTATTCTGTTAAATTAGAATATGGCCAATTGATAAATATTATGTCTTATTTTTAAAAATCTGATATATATATATATATATTAATTTTATTAAACCATCCACATTATATTTGTCTCTAATAAAAGCAGTTACTTTAAAAATACAAAGTGATTATTGAAAAATAGAACTCAGACACAAATATAGAGTAAAAGTTACAATCGATATTTTTTTGATGGGTAAAGAATATATTTCCATAACCTGGAACACAAATGTGAAGATAACACCTCTTCTATGCGGTTGATTACTGAAGAAACAAAGGCGCACACGAGCAAGTGTTTACCTGGTGTTCACCGCACCACACCGTTAACTAGGTGTGGCCGCTATAGCTCACCGGAGCCGGGATTGAACCGGCAATGACTATACCTTCAACGAGTGAACTCACAAGCCGAGTCACCGTCTTTACAACTGGTTTCTTCACCGGAATCTTTCTCTTAGCTACTCTCAGCTTAAACTGATCTAACAAACTTCTAAATCAGTTGTAAGCTCGTAACTAACTAAAACGGTTAATCATCCCTTATATACGAGACCATTAAACCGTCACACGTGCACAAACCACACGCGTGTAAATACCCTAGAGAAAGATCCGGTTTAAATCAATTACATACTTAACCAAGACTAAACCAAGTCCTAATCTAATCGAATGAACCTAACCAATTATAAGACTTGTCTATACCAACAAATCTCCTCTTTAGGCAAGTCTTCCTACCTCCATCATAAACTTAATGCAACTTTCAACCTAACCAGAAGAATCATTTACCTGACCTTCTCAACGTCTGAACCAACGATGACCTGAAACTCTTCACCGAGCTCCTCCTGTAACCCTCTACCGGGTTACCAACTCTCACTCTCAATCTTTAGTAACTCGAAGCATCTTCAATGCTTCCTTCATCTTGTACACTGGTAAAACCTTAGTAAAAATGTCTGCGGGATTATTTGCAGTTGCTATCTTCAAAACTTGCACTTCACCAACTTTGATCAAATCCCTGATAAAGTGATACTTAGTAGCCATGTGCTTAGTCCTCTCATGGTACACAGCATTCTTGGACAAAGCAATAGCACTTTGACTATCACAAAATATCTCTACTGTATCCTGTGGAAAACCAAGCTCCTCTGCAAATCTTTTCAGCCAAACTCCTTCTTTAACTGCTTCTGATAATGCTATATATTCTGCCTCGGTGGTTGAAAGAGCTACCACTTTCTGTAACGATGATCGCCAACTTACATGATTACCTCCTGCTGTAAACACCATCCCTGTAGTAGACTTTGCATGATCTAAGTCTCCTCCATAGTCTAAGTCACAGTAGCCTCTTACAACAAACTCACCCTTCTTCTTAAACCGAAGACACGTATCCACAGACCCTTTGATATATCTCATAACCCACTTCACAGCTTGCCAATGCTCCTTGATTGGCTTTGACATAAACCGACTTATTACTCCAACCACATGAGCAAGATCAGGACGCGTACCAACCATTGAGTACATAACACTCCCAACAGCATTCTGGTACGGAACCTTTTTCATTTGCTCCTCCTGCTCCTGCAACTCCTTGTCTGTAGCTGACTTAAGCACAAAATGAACTCCCAAAGGTGTAGCCACAGCCTTACACTGATCCATGTTGAACTTTCCCAGTACTTTCCACAAGTAGTCTTCTTGAGAAATACTTAACTCACCACTATCTCTATCTCGAGCAATTTCCATACCTAGAATCTTTTTGGCGTTACCCAAATCCTTCATATCGAACTCTGTATTAAGCACTGTTTTTAACTTCTGAACTTCACCAGTATTAGTGGACGCGATCAAAATATCATCAACGTAGAGGAGCATATACACATACTCTCCCTGCGTTGCTTTCTTGAAGTACACACAAGAATCGTACTCACTTCTGATGTACCCTTTTGATCTAACAAACTCATCGAAACGCTTGTTCCATTGTCTAGGACTCTGCTTCAAACCATACAGAGATCTCTTCAGCCTACAGACTCTGTTTGGATACCTCTTATCCTTGAATCCTTCTGGTTGTTCCATCACTACAAATTCCTCCAAGTTCCCGTGAAGGAACGCAGTTTTCACGTCCATCTGTTGCAGTTCCATATTGAAGTGTGTCACAGCTGATAGCAGGAATCTTATAGACACATGTTTGACTACAGGAGCAAAAATCTCCTGGTAGTCTATCCCTTCTTTCTGTGAGTATCCCTTGGCAACTAATCTCGCCTTAAACCTCGGAGGCTCAACACCAGAAATACCTGCTTTCCTCTTGAATAGCCATCTACACCCGATAGTCTTCTGATTCTTAGGTCTATCAATAAGCTCCCAAGTTTCATTTGCTTCAAGTGAGGTCATTTCATCTTGAGCTGCCGCAATCCACTTATCACTATCCGGATCTGTCATAGCTTCTTGATATGAGCCTGGTTCAGTTAGAGTATCTTCTGACATGAGACATACAAAACCCGCAAACTGATCTTCTCCATCTGTCTCATCACATTCGTAATCCAACAGTCTTGCCGGCTGTTTTATAGTTCTTCTGACCCTATCCCTTGCAAGCTGATAGTCTTCTAAATTCTCCTGTTCCTCAGGCTCTTCAATAGTAGTCTCTTCTTCTTGGACTGGACTAACCATTTCCTTATCAGCCACCAGTGGTCTTAGATCAACAACTGTAGATGTGGTTATAGAGTTTTCTCCTACTCGGTCTTCATGATTCAAATCTTTATAGACTTGTTCTTCCCTAAAGACCACATTTCGACTTATAACCACCTTTTTGTCTTCAAGTAACCAGACCTTGAAGCCTTTGATACCTTCAGGGTATCCTATAAAGATGCCCTTCTTAGCACGAGGTAACAATTTCCCTTCAGTAGAGTGTACATACGCAAGACATCCGAAGCGCTTGAGATTGCTAAGGTCTTGAGTATGAGCAGTCCACATTTCTTCTGGTATTCTAAACTCTAAGGCAGATGACGGTGATCTATTGATCAAGTATACTGCCGTGGCAGCAGCTTCTGCCCAAAACTTTAATTCCAGTCCACTTTCACTCAACATGCTTCTCACTTTATTCATTATTGTCCTGTTGAGTCTCTCTGCGATACCATTTTGCTGTGGCGTGTACGTGCATGTTCGATGTCTTACAATTCCATTCTCCTTGCAGAAGCCATCAAACTGTTGATTGCAAAACTCCAAGCCGTTGTCAGTTCTTAACCGCTTTACCTTCCTCTCACTCTGAGTTTCAACCATTTTCTTCCAAGTCACAAAACTTCTGAAGGCTTCATCTTTGTACTTCAGGAAGTAGAGCCAAACCTTTCTCGTATAATCATCCGTAAACGAGATAAAATATTGACTCTTGCTGAGACTTAGGGGCACATTCGAAGATCCCCAGAGGTCAGAATGTAAGTAGTCCATCTTATCTTTTGTCACATTATTGGGATTGCTGAAGCTAACCTTGTGTGTCTTGCCAATCACACATGCTTCACAAAACTTCAGCTCCTTGACTTTGCTTTTCCCGAACTGTCCCTTCTTGTTCAGAATATCCATACCCTTTTGACCAAGATGTCCAAGCCTGCTGTGCCATAGGCTGGTGTCATCAATCTCAGTGTCTGCAGTTGTCGCTGAGCTTGATTCCCCTGAGTATGATGAGCTCGTTTTGGCTTTAGCTTGGAGGATGTATAACGCTTGTCTTCTCATTCCCTTCAACAGCACTGTGCAACCCTTGATGACCTTCAGAACTCCGTTAGCAGCCTTAAACTCGCATCCTTTGCTTTCAAGAGTACCCATTGAGATCAAGTTCCGGGATATGTCTGGCATATATCTCACATCGTTTAGGAGAAACGTTGTACCATCACTGTTCTGAAACCTAACTGCCCCAACACCCTAAATATCAGAGACAGTATTATTGGCCATTCTAACCCTTCCTTGTGATGTCTCTTGCAGGTTTACAAACACATCTCTTCGAGGGGTCATGTGAAAGGAACAGCCCGTGTCAAGGACCCATTCATCACAGTCCGCTTCCAAAGCATTTGCCTCAGCTACGAGTAACCCTACCAGATCTCTTGCATCATCTTTTGCTAGAGATGCTTCACCATCATCTTTACCGTGTTTCTGATCTTTGTTCCTTTCCAGCCATTTGTGACATTGTCTTTTAAAATGTCCTTCCTTGCCACAAGACCAGCATAGACGTTTTCCTTCTTTGCTCTTGGACCTTGACCTGTGATTGTTTTTACCTGCAAAAACATGTCTATTCCTACTTTCCGACCTACCTCTAACATAGTTTCCTTCCCCATTCAACTTAGCAGTGGATGATTCCTTATGTTCCATTTCCTTAGATCTAGCAGCACTAGTAATATCATCCACACTAATAGCCTCTCTACTATATTTCAAAGTTTCTTTGAGAGAGTCATACCTGCTAGGCAATGCGTTGAGTAGCAGTATAGCTTGGACCTCCTCGGGGATCTCTATGTTGAGGTTGTTCAAGTTTGCAACGAGCTTGAGGAAGTCATCAACGTTCTGGTCTATTGTCTTTGATTCTTGCATCCTAAATGCGTAGACCTTGAGCTGTGCGTGAACTCTGTTTGGCAGAGTCTTTGCCATGTACAGCTTGTCCAGGAGTTCCCAAGCTTCAAGTGCCGTGTTGCATTTGTCAAGCTTCCTAAGGACATGGTCACCGACGCTCATGAAGATTATATTCAACGCCTTCTCATCTCGTTCAGATCTTGCAGCTTCCTCACGATCCTTCTTCTTCTTGGTGTCATCATTGTCTTCTTCGTCTTCGCCAGACTTGATTGTCACTAGAGCTTGTGACGGGGGTGAAAGAACGTCTTTTAAACCTTGAACACTTAGGATAGCGAGCATTCGTTTCTTCCAGATCGCGAAATCTCATGTACCATCGAACGTTGAGATCTTGATCTCCATCTTCATCGTGTGAGTTGTCATCGCAAGATTGTCTTCTTCACCGATCAATTCTTCGATTTCAGAATCGATCTGAGAGACGAAGGAAGAACCCTAACCGCTGATCTTGATCTTCGATGAGATTAATTCCGATTCCTCAAACCTTCAGCTCTGATACCAATTTGTGAAGATAACACCTCTTCTATGCGGTTGATTACTGAAGAAAGAAAGGAGCACACGAGCAAGTGTTTATCCGGTGTTCACCGCACCACACCGTTAACTAGGTGTGGCCGTTATAGCTCACCGGAGCCGGGATTGAACCGGCAATGACTATACCTTCAACGAGTGAAGTCACAAGCCGAGTCACCGTCTTTACAACTGGTTTCTTCACCGGAATCTTTCTCTTAGCTACTCTCAGCTCAAACTGATCTAACAAACTCCTAAATCAGTTGTAAGCTCGTAACTAACTAAAACGGTTAATCATCCCTTATATACGAGACCATTAAACCGTCACACGTGCACAAACCACACGCGTGTAAATACCCTAGAGAAAGATCCGGTTTAAATCAATTACATACTTAACCAAGACTAAACCAAGTCCTAATCTAATAGAATGAACCTAACCAATTATAAGACTTGTCTATACCAACAACAAATACCATTTATATAATTATTGCTGTTGATCCAGTTCGATGTTTTCATGATAAAAAAAATTATGATCAGTCTAAGTTCCTTACGTTAACATATTGTGCTCGAGTTAGTTTCCACCTGCATAATGAAAAAAAAGAAAAATCTCTTAGTGAAATTACCAAACAAAAACAATTCATCAGTGTAATAGTATACCTTTTCAGATATATACTTTAACTTCTTACTAAAAATACAGACCATCTATTTACTTTTTTTGGTCAACACAGATCATCTATCTTATATATTAAAACAGAAGTCATGACTTGACTTCATGTGTGATTTTTTAAAAAATGGACTATTACTAGAAAGTTATGGTACATTAATTCTCTAATAATCTTATCATTATTATATCTTATGAGAAATCATATCTATAATAACAAAGATATACTTAACAATTTGATTTTGGTAAATTACCTTACACCTTCCAAATTAGTCACGCAAAATATGTCAATAGATATAAGTTTAGGAATCTTCTATTATTTATACAGAAATATGTCAATAATAGTTAAATGCATCCACAATATANACTTAACAATTTGATTTTGGTAAATTACCTTACACCTTCCAAATTAGTCACGCAAAATATGTCAATAGATATAAGTTTAGGAATCTTCTATTATTTATACAGAAATATGTCAATAATAGTTAAATGCATCCACAATATATTAACAAAAATCACAGATTAGTAATATGAAATATTTATATACCCTAACAAAATTTACACGTTATATATATTAGA
Source organism: Eruca vesicaria subsp. sativa (assembly GCA_932364175.1). Lineage (NCBI taxonomy): Eukaryota > Viridiplantae > Streptophyta > Magnoliopsida > Brassicales > Brassicaceae > Eruca > Eruca vesicaria. Next base: position 396,652 of record CAKOAT010071821.1, on the reverse strand, counting down.
TAAATTTATTTCGATGTAAATTTTTAAAATTATACTTTAAAAAAAAATTGTTTAAAAAGTTCCTTTTTTAATAAAATTCTTTATAATATTAATTTATGAAGCTATACGATTAGTTTTTAGCAAAAAAAGTTTATATTATCTTTTCAAATTAAAGTATACTAATATTTAATCAAAACTCTATTTATATTAATTTATCTAAAAATGAAATACTAATCTAAGAAACAATAAAATCTAGAAGAATAAACAAACACATGTTTGAAAAACATGTATAATATAGAAAATTTGAAAAAATTTATTTGATTAATTATTATATAATATTATTATGTTTGAAAAACATTTACTATACATATCGTAAATATGTGATTACTATAATATATATCAATTTACAAGTGAAAACAAAATGTTTATATAACTAACTATAAACGAAAACAAACACCCGCGCGGTTGCGCGAGTCAAAATCTAGTTTATTCTATTAAAAATGTTGTTTTGGTTTTGGTCCGGTTTGATAACAAAAATAGAAACTGCCTAATATTAAAAGGATGAGTCCAATTAGGTTTCAGTTTGATTCTGTATTTTTTTTTTAAATTAATTTTGGATTTATAGGTAAAAAATGGATAGTTCAAGGTTTTCAGATTAAATATCTGGTAAATCGGGTTGTTCGGATAAAAACATCAGATAATTCTGATAATTTTTATTTCTTAAAATATAAAATAACTTAAATTTAGTTTTTGATTAATTTGGTTTATAAATAATTTTATGATATTGGTTATCTAGAAATTAATTATAATTAATATTTATAGATATATAATTTGTATTAGAAACTCGGTAACCATTCGATTCTTGGCTAGGTTCTCTTTTCAGTTCCAAAAATATAAAATAAGATTAGTTATCTATGAAATTCAGTTTAGTTTTGGCTTAAGGTTTTTTGGCCTGGTACAATTTTATTCTTCAATTCCGGATGAATGTTTCCAGATTTACATATATATATATATATATATATATATATAAATTTATATAAAACTATTTAACTCAGAAAATAAATTTTCAGTTTCTAAATGCTGATTAAAATTTTGTTTATTATATTAAACATGATCATGACTAATTAATAAATGTTTGATCTAACTATTTATTACTCATGTATTATTCATTTGTATTAATAACAATATATCTTTTATTTTATTGACAGATGATTAAACACAAAAATATGATTTCAAAAAATATAAATATAGAAGTTAAAGTTTCCAAAAATTTTAAAACAAAAAATATACCCACCCTTTGAAAGGACGGGTCAAAATCTAATATATTTTATTAAACAAATATTATGACCAATTGATATATATTTAGTTCAACAATTATTTTCCCGCGTTACCTACCCATAAAAATAAACCATACGTTGGGTCAAAAATTACAAAACTCATTTTTAAATGCAAGAAAAAATATTATGTGTAATATTATGTGTAAACATTATTATTATTATATATGAAATCAAATCATGAAAATTTAATGAAAACATATAATCTTGTCTATTTAATTATTTTTTGATTACTAAACAACAATGTAACTATACTTTGTTTTTTTTTTAAAGTACAAAATCAATATCTGAAATGGCTATGCCACAAGTGTATAGTTATGCAATATAAATTCAATACAATTATCAAGACCTCTTACTAATCATTTAAAAAATATTTTACACAAATACAATTACAAAGAAAAACAAAAATATGGTTACAAAGAAAAACACAGATATGAAAATTAAAGTTCTAAAATAATGAAAAAAAAATATCCGCCCTTTGGAGGACATGTCAGAATCTAGTTAAAATTAAAATTGACATTAAAAAGAGATTATTTCGAAGCTCCGGGGATAGAAAATATATGCTAATTTGGGAAAAAGGGTAATAACAACTTTGACAATTTTGATCGTGCCTTATACAACCTAAACAGATGATACGTGTAAATATGACTCCAGTCTCATGATAATTCATTTTTCTCTCTTTGAACTCGTTAGCGTTAGTGTGTTAATTAAATATGACTCCAGTCTCATACAATACACAAATCTTTGTATGACATTTTTATCTTTGAATCATTAGTGTGTTAATTAAACTCATACAATATGACATTTTTCTCTTTGACATTTTTATCTTTGAACTCATACAGTATTCAATTCTTTCTCTTTGAACTCGTTATCATTAGTGTGTTAATTAAACATGATAATTAAATATGACTCCAGTCTCATACAGTACGAAAATATTTGTGTGACATTTTTATTTTGTTGTTGTTTTTGTTTTTCGCATTGAAGAAAATATTAATTTTTTTTCTTCTCCATTCTGTTTGACGAACACGAATCAAATCTTGTCGCCATGCTTAGGCGAGTTTTTCTGACGAATGTAATTTCAGCGATACAGTGAGCTTTGGGAGAGACTGAAGCACTTTGTACTTCAGTCTTTTGTTTGTCGCTGCTAGCAACGGTGGAGGATTTTGACTGAAACCACATTTTATCTAGAGGATTAACCGATATATCAAGAGGTAAGGGATATGCTGAGGACCGAGGAGGAGTTACGAGCGATTCTGAATGAGAGAGGAGGCAATGAGTGATTCTTGTAAAATCAACGGGCGATCTGATTGAGAGAGGAGGCAATGGGAGATGCTAGATGAGAGAGGAGGTAATGGGCGATGCTGGGAGAAGATAGGAGAGTGAGGGCGATTGTGGGAGGAGAGAGGAGAGAGAGGGAAATGCTGGGAGGAGAGAGGAGAGTGAGGGCATTGGGGCGATGCTGGGAGGAGAGATGAGAGAGAGGGTGATACTGGGAGGAGAATGAGCGATTATGGAAGGAGAGAAGAGATAGAGGGCGATGCTGGGAGAAGAGAGAAGAGAGCTGGTTTGCTCTTGGCTATATCTCATCTCTTTCGTTCTCCTGTGATGGTTTCATAAGTTCTTACTTAGTTTGCCGATCCGAAAAACTTTATGAAGTTAGTTTTATAGAATTATGTTTTGTAGAACTGTTTTAAATTTTTGTAGGTTTTCCTTACAAAATTTTTGAAGTTAGTTTTCGAAGTTTGTTTCGTAATAGCTGTTTTGATTTGTTTTAAGAAAGAATTTCATATTATGATGTTATTTTTATAGTCATATAACTGTTTTGATTCATTTTACAAAAGGTTTTCCGAAGTTATTTTTACGGAAGTTTTCTTCTGTAAAACTATTATGTATCGTAAAAACCTTCTGAATGAATGTTTTTCTGGATAATTCTTATTNTTTTACGGAAGTTTTCTTCTGTAAAACTATTATGTATCGTAAAAACCTTCTGAATGAATGTTTTTCTGGATAATTCTTATTTGGACAGAAATTACTCTATTTCCTTTCCAAGAAAAGAATATACGAAGTTTGTTCTATGTATCTATGTTTAAAATGGCACGGCATATGCATTATTATTCTCTTAACACTTCTAGCCCCTTCTTGTAAACAATATGATTTTTGGGTGATTTCAGTTGTTGTAAAACGCTTATTCTATTCTTGTAAATAAAATAAAATAATCCTTATCGTAAATTTAGTAAAAAGGTTATTCAATTCTCATACACAAATTTGATCAACACAAACAATATATTTATGATATAAAAACAGAGGTGTCAAGACAATTATTTTTGTCACCTTTGTGAGAAACAGAAAGTAGTGAAAGGTTATTCAAACTCAAATTGGTCAAACATTTAGATGAAAATATATAAATAAATATGATGCTTTCATTCAGATATTTTTTAAGATATAATCAATTGAAAACAAATATTAATGACCAAGCTACAGTGATTCAGATTTTTTGACAGAAATTCTGTTATTATCCAAAATCAAAATCAAACTATAAATCAAGATAAATGCTTTTTATTGGTTAAAATTTCACAAAATTAGTTAAAAGATAAACAAATTTATACTGAAATAAAATATTAGTTACAATTTTGTTTTTTTGGTGGGAATATCTATAATTATCCAAATTATCTTTAGATAACAATTTTATGCCCCTATAAAAAGATTTGCTTCCTTTCATATTTCTTCATTCAAAAACTGTTCTTCTAAGTAAACATGGTTTCTCTAAGATTTATTTTATGTTTTCTCTTAGTAAGTAGTGCTTATGCCACAATAGTTTCTCATGATGGCCGAGCCATCACCATCGATGGTCATCGCCGAGTCCTTCTTTCTGGTTCGATCCATTACCCTAGAAGCACACCTGAGGTATTTAATTTACCTTACACTAAACAGTATGTGTGGTATTAATCTTCTATGTTTGCTACTAATTTTATTTGTTTTTGTTAATATGTTTAGATGTGGCCGGATCTTATCAAAAAGGGTAAAGAAGGAGGTCTTGATGCGATCGAAACTTATGTTTTCTGGAATGCGCATGAGCCTACTCGCCGTCAATATGATTTTTCTGGAAAGTTAGATCTTATTCGGTTCCTGAAAACCATTCAAGATGAAGGATTGTATGGTGTTCTTCGCATAGGACCATATGCATGTGCCGAGTGGAATTACGGGTAATATACTAAAATGGATTTTAGCTAGTCTCTTTAAGTGCAATATATACCACTTTAATAAAATTTCATAATAAGTTAGCCTACTTGTATAGTGATATTACTATTATCCTTATAATTTTTTGATCTCAAATGGTCCAATAGATTGATTTTATTAATCAGTATACCAAAACTTATGTATCATAAAAATCAAAAGCTAGTTTCTTTAATTGCATATATTTTTAATAATTCATCATAACGAGTTAGCCTCTTGTATTCTGACATTTTCTCGTGTAATATTTTTGATCTACGAATTGTCTAATCATTTTAAACAGAGGATTCCCCGTGTGGCTGCACAATATGCCTGGAATGGTGTTTAGAACTACAAACAAAGCATTTATGGTAATCTTACTCGATGATCAGTACTACCTTTTTTATTATCAAATATGTATTATTTTGATTTAATTTTGTATGGATATGTATAGGATGAAATGCAAAACTTCACAACGATGATAGTAGACATGGTCAAGAAAGAAAATTTATTTGCATCACAAGGAGGCCCAATTATTCTTGCTCAGGTAACAGATCTAATATTTTAAATACATCATGTGTTTCATAATGTTATATAAGATTACTAACAATATTTTTTTTTTTAATTAATCTTGAAGATTGAAAATGAATATGGAAATGTAATGGGACCATATGGGGAATCGGGTAAAGCATACATTAAGTGGTGCGCAAACATGGCTCAGTCTCTTGATGTTGGTGTTCCATGGATAATGTGTCAACAAAATGACGCTCCTCAGCCTATGGTAATTAGAGAAACCTAATTATAATGAATATTTATTTAATAAATTCTAAATTATTTAAAATTGTTTGCTTTTATAGTTGAATACATGTAATGGCTTTTACTGTGACAATTTTGTACCAAACAATCCCAACACTCCTAAGATGTGGACTGAGAATTGGACTGGATGGTTAGTTTTATTTTCAGTGTGATTAAATATCTTTTCTTATTTTCTAAATATTTTATCAAAAATAGATATATTTTATCTTATATGTGTTTAGGTTTAAGCAATGGGGCGGTAAAAATCCCCATAGAACAACTGAAGATGTTGCATTTTCTGTTGCAAAATTCTTCCAAAGAGGAGGAACATTTAATAATTATTATATGGTAAAATTTAATAATAATAATTTAACTTATTTAAATAAATAAGCTTACCGAAAAGTGTCATTAACCAGTAAAATTAATTGAATTTTTTTTTTATTATTGTAGTACCATGGAGGCACCAACTTTGATAGAACTGCAGGTGGTCCATACATCACAACTTCATATGATTATGATGCTCCCCTGGACGAATATGGTAAATTTAAACTAAATTCATATTTAAAACTATTTTAGAAGTTTCTATTTTTACTAACATGGTAAAATCTATTAGGTAATTTGAATCAACCAAAATACGGGCATCTAAAAAAACTTCATGATGTTCTTCATTCTATGGAGAAAACTCTTACATACGGAAACATATCCACCATTAACTTTGGAAACTCGGCATCGGTAATATTTTTGTTATTTTTTATTATTATTGTACATGTTATTACTGAATTAATTACTTATCATGAACATGTTACAGGCAACCATTTATAAAATCGAAGAAGGATCAAGCTGTTTTTTTCTAAACGGAAATGAAACTTCAGATGCAACAATTAGTTTCCAAGGAGGATCTTATGTTGTACCGGCTTGGTCTGTTACCATTTTACCAGATTGCAAAAATGAGGCTTATAACACCGCCAAGGTTTTTCTTTAACATTTTCTTTACTAACAACCATTGTTATTTAAAATTGTAACCAAGATTCAATGTTGTGCTAATTTTAAATTTTCAGATTACCACTCAAACATCAATGATGGTTAAGAAACCAAATGAAGCTGAGGATAGCCCGTCAAGTTTGAAATGGTCATGGAGACCAGAGAACATGGACAACTTCCTTTTGAAAGGAAAAGGACAATCTACAACGAGACAACTTTTGGATCAGAAAGTAGTAAGCAATGACCAAAGTGATTATCTATGGTACATGACTACTGTTAAGTTTAAAAAACGAGATCCATTTTTGGGTAAAGGCATGTCTCTTCGCATCAACAGTACTGCTCATGTCCTTCACGTTTTTGTCAATGGAAAGCATATTGGTAAGAAACTCATATATGTTTTTCAAATCTCAATAATACTAACTTACCAAAAACTCATTGATTTAGGTAATCAACATGTTGAGAATGGAAAATTTCACTATGTATTTGAGAAAGATGTGAAGTTTAAGTCTGGTCATAATGTTATTTCTCTTCTTAGCATAACTGTGGGACTTGCGGTAAGTTCTTAAATATTATTTTATCTTGTATTTTTTAAAGTTGAAAATCTCTTTTCATTTCTAGCTGACAAGTAAATTTTTGTCAATTTTTATAGAACTATGGTGCTTTCTTTGAAAGTAAGCCAGCTGGAATAACTGGACCCATTTTTATCATCGGTAAAAATGGTGATGAAACTATTACTAAAGACTTGTCTGCTCATAAATGGAGTTATAAAACCGGTTTAAATGGGTTTGAGAACCAACTCTTTAAAACAGAATCAGTGTCTAAATGGTCAGTGGAAAGGCTACCATTTAACCGAACCATGACTTGGTATAAGGTAAATAGATATCAATATCCATAAGATTACTAAACCAAACCCTTGTTGACTTAATATCAAATCACATCATTCCATTTTTTTCTTTCAGACTACGTTCAAGGCTCCTTTGGGAAATGATCCAGTTGTTGTCGATCTTTTGGGACTTGGAAAAGGTACAGCATGGGTCAATGGAAACAACATTGGACGTTATTGGCCCACATTCATTTCAAGCGAAAATGGTTGTTCTGCGAAATGTGATTATAGAGGGGCTTATCATGCTGAAAAGTGTCTAACCAATTGTGGAGAACCTACACAAAGATGGTACATTTTCCAACATCTTATTAGATTCCAGAATTTAAAATCTTAATGTTAAAATTGAGAAATATTTAATGGGATTTGTTGCTTTCTTGAACAGGTACCATATTCCTCGTTCTTTCTTGAACACAAGTGGAAATAACACTCTAGTTTTGTTTGAGGAAATGGGAGGAAACCCATCACTTGTGAATTTCCAAACTACTAGAGTGGGAAGTGTATGTGCTAATGTCTATGAGAAAAANAAAATCTTAATGTTAAAATTGAGAAATATTTAATGGGATTTGTTGCTTTCTTGAACAGGTACCATATTCCTCGTTCTTTCTTGAACACAAGTGGAAATAACACTCTAGTTTTGTTTGAGGAAATGGGAGGAAACCCATCACTTGTGAATTTCCAAACTACTAGAGTGGGAAGTGTATGTGCTAATGTCTATGAGAAAAAAATTATTGAGCTTTCATGTGACAGAAAATCCATTTCTGCCATCAAATTTGCCTCTTTTGGTAACCCAGATGGCAATTGTGGATCTTTCGAAAAAGGAACTTGTGCATCAAGTAACAACATTGTTGATATTCTCACACAAGAATGTGTGGGAAAAGAGAAGTGCTCCTTTAATGTTTCTACGGAAAAGTTTGGAGCACCTGATTGCAATGGTGCTGCTAGGAGGCTCGCTGTCGAAGCTATCTGCTAAGTGCTTTTATAGATCTATGGTGTTTTTATTTATCCTATTTCCAAATTATGTTAATTTTTTAAAGTTTTTTTTAATCTTTAATTGTGGTGGTTTTATTCAATAGAAAACACAGTCTTATATACATTCTACAATTTCATCTTATTTTCTTCTCCATCATCTCACTCTCTAAAGAAATTTCAATATTTATTCTCTTTAATCTTATTTTTTCTCTCTTTTAATATTATAGTACTAAGAGCATCTCCAAAAATACTCTCTATTTTAGAGTTTCCAAAACTCTATATTTGAAGTTTAAATGTATTATTCTCCAAAAACAATTTTTTAAACTTAACTTCAAACTATTTATATTTTACTATGGTCCCTATATTTTTCATAACTAGTTAAAGTTCATAAAAAATTTATAAATAACTAGCACATATATGAAAATACTACAGAAATATTGATTGTTAAATATTTTTTTCTTTATAGTTGTAATCCATAATAATTCTTATTTCATAAAATTTCAATTTTTTTAAATAAATTCAAACTTTATAAATATTTTTTTAAAAAAATTAAGATAAGATTTAAAATTTCTTAAAACTAAAACTATACAACAACAATATTACAAAACTGAATGTGGTCTTTTGTTTGTAGTTTAATATTTAATTATATATTTCTATCTACAATTTTATATTTAGTGTAATAATGTAAGAACCAAAATGTAAATAAAATATGAAACTTTAAATTTAAAGTTTTGCATAGTAACACTTTATATTTGAAGTTTTACAATTCAAAATTTCAATTTTAAAGTTTTAGATTTCAGTTTTGAAGAGTAAAAAACATTATATAAATGTATTTTGAATATGTTCTGACTAACCTCACCACCATTGATAAATAACTATATTTAGTGTATTACATTACAAGAGTTTGAATCTTTGTATGTTTTTTTTTGTTTTTGTTTTTGTTTTTTTTTGAATTTAATAAAGTATTTAACTAATTTTAATGGAAAATAACGAGGGATAATTTTTAAATTACTCTATTATCAGTCTGGTATTTGAAAACTACCTCTTCTATATTGCTTTTTGAAACCTATACCTTATTCAATATGAATTTACATTTTATCCAAATTAGATATTTAAATAATTAAAATATAATTCAAAATTAATAATAATATTATGCTTATTAATAACAAACAATATACCCGCCCTTTGGAGGGCTGGTCAGAATCTAGTTAAAATTAAAAGTGGCATTCAAAATAGACTATTTCGAAACCTCTTACTAAATTCAATACAATTATCAAAACCTCTTACTAATCATTTAAAAGAATTATTTTCACAAATACAATTACAATGAATAACAAAAATATGATTACAAAGAAAAACACAGATATGAAAATTAAATTTCTAAAATAATGAAAACAAAAATATATCCGCCCTTTGGAGAACGGGTCAGAATGTAGTTAAATTAAAATTGACATTAAAAAGAGATTATTTCGAAGCTCCAGTGATAGAAAATATATGCTAATTTGGGAAAAAGGGTAATAACAACTTTAACAATTTTGATCTTGTCTTATACAACCTAAACAGATGATACGTGTAAATATGACTCCAGTCTCATGATAATTCATCTTTCTCTCTCTGAACTCGTTAGCGTTAGTGTGTTAATTAAATATGACTCCAGTCTCATACAATACACAAATCTTTGTACGACATTTTTATCTTTGAACTCGTTATCANGGTAATAACAACTTTAACAATTTTGATCTTGTCTTATACAACCTAAACAGATGATACGTGTAAATATGACTCCAGTCTCATGATAATTCATCTTTCTCTCTCTGAACTCGTTAGCGTTAGTGTGTTAATTAAATATGACTCCAGTCTCATACAATACACAAATCTTTGTACGACATTTTTATCTTTGAACTCGTTATCATTAGTGTGTTAATTAAACTCATACAATATGACATTTTTCTCTTTGACATTTTTATCTTTGAACTCATACAGTATTCAATTTTTTTCTCTTTGAACTCGGTATCATTAGTGTGTTAATTAAACACGATAATTAAATATGACTCCAGTCTCATACAGTACGAAAATCTTTGTGACATTTTTATTTTGTTGTTGTTTTTGTTTTTAGCATTGAAGAAAATATTAAATTTTTTTTCTTCTCCATTCTCTTTGACGAACAAGAATCAAATCTTGTCGCCATGGTTGGGCAAGTTTTTCTGACGAATGTAATTTCAGCGATACAGTGAGCTTTGGGAGAGACTGAAGCACTTTGTACTTCAGTCCTTTGTTTGTCGCTGCTACCAACGGTGGAGGATTTTGACTGAAACCACATTTTATCTAGAGGATTAACCGATATATTAAGAGGTAAGGGATATGCTGAGGACCGAGGAGGAGTTACGAGCGATTCTGAACGAGAGAGAAGGCAATGGGTGATTCTTGTAAAATCAACGGGCGATCTGATTGAGAGAGGAGGTAATGGGCGATGCTAGATGTGAGAGGAGGTAATGGGCGATGCTGGGAGAAGATAGGAGAGTGAGGGCGATTATGGGAGGTGAGAGGAGAGAGAGGGATTTTCTGGGAGGAGAGTGAGGGCATTGGGGCGATGCTGGGAGGAGAGATGAGAGAGAGGGCGATACTGGGAGGAGAATGAGCGATTATGGGAGGAGAGAAGAGATAGAGGGCGATGCTGGGAGAAGAGAGAAGAGAGCTGGTTTGCTCTTGGCTATGTCTCATCCCTTTCGTTCTCCTTTGATGTTTTCATAAGTTCTTACTTAGTTTGCCGATCCGAAAAACTTTATGAAGTTAGTTTTATAGAATTTTGTTTTGTAGAACTGTTTTAAACTTTTGTAGGTTTTCCTTACAAAAATTCTGAAGTTAGTTTTCAAAGTTTGTTTCGTAATAGCTGTTTTGATTTGTTTTAAGAAAGAATTTCATATTATGATGTTATTTTTATAGTCATATAACTGTTTTGATTCATTTTACAAAAGGTTTTCCGAAGTTATTTT